>PVJO010000037.1:0-410433 GCA_004026905.1 Hystrix cristata
ATGCTGGAAGGGAGCATTTTGACTATGGGCCTAGATGGCACCCACATGGCTGTCAAAGGGTTACTCTGAAGTAGTTACAGAACATGTTCTTCTGGCTCATGCCAGAGATCAGGAAGTGTGATAAGAGCAGGAGATTTGTTTTTAGGCTCATGTCAGGATGTTAAAGAGATAAGATTTTAGGTGGGTTCTTTTCGTCTCTGAGAGTCAGAGGGTGCCTATCTGTTGTGAGCCTAAGGCCAGGATATCTCCCACACTGTGGATTTCCTGCCTGACAAGTGCCCATTAATAGACAAGCAAAATACATATATAGCATACAATATTTTTCAGGCTTAAAAAAGAAGGAAGTTCTGACACATGCTGACACAGTTACAAATGGTTAAGATGGTTAAGTTTTATGTTATGCGTATTTTACCACAATTTAAAAAACCCTAAACCTCAAGTCTAGATGCAACCATTATCATAATCTCATTGAATTCGAACTGTGTTCTGCTGTACTCCAGCTCCTCTCCTGCTGCGCCACAGCTGTGAACTGAACCATGATTCGAGCACCTATAGAAATAATGGGACCTCAATTCTGTCTGCTTCTTTTTTCGTCTAGATTTTCCTGTATCCTGGGCTTTCCAAAAGCAGGGCAAGACAATGTAGGTTGAAGAGAAAATGTTGTTTTTGCTAAGTTGGTGGTATTTATTATTTTCTCATATACCATTACGTGGGCATCCAAACACTTAAGGATTTGCAAGACGTGGTACAGATTTCCTGCTTTGCCGCTGTGAGACTACCTACCCTGCACAGTTCCTTGAGACTTACAATGCTTCCCCAGCTTTCTATGCTGCAGAACGAATGATTCCACAATTTAACAGCTTAAGGCAATAAATATCTTCCCGTGTGGTTGAGGGTTAAGAATTTGGACCGGATTTGCTGGTGGGTTCTGCTGCACGACTTCCTTCCTGAAGTTGCAGTGGGCTGTCGGCAGCAGATGCCGTCATCTCAAGGTTCCGCTGAGGCTGGAGGATGGAAACAGAAACCTGACTGTTGGCAGGAGGCCTCGCTCATCACCACACGTGTTTCTCCACAGTCTGTTCATGACCTGGCAGCTAGCTTTCCTCAGAGGACAGATCTGAAAGCTAGAGGTAGAGGTGGAGGTAGAGATAGAGGTAGAGACAGAGACATCTAAGTGTAGAGATTTAGGCATAAATATACCCCATCTCAAAAATGGCACTCTTTCACTTCTGCTATAAGGTCAGAGCTGGAATAATAAAGGGGCTATATAAGGGTGTGTTGGGGGCACTATTGGAGTCTGGCTACCACCCCTCAATTTTCACCCCTCCGGATACTATTCTGCAATAAGCTACTCTTGAGTCATCTAGCTTTAATACCCCTGTTTCGTTGGGTCCCTTCAAGACAGGTGAAACCCAGCCACTCTACTATTCCTGTAAGAAAACCAGTATCCTTGCCCTACTGAATAAAAGACATGCAGGCTTATTCTGCTTCTTCCTTCTCCCCTTTTCTGTCTTCCTGGGATGCTTTAGACAACTTTTGCTCTCAGAGTTGTTCAGGGGAAAGATGAGCATTTGTATACATGCATGTACGTATGTGTATGTGTGACTATGTATGTCCACGAATCCAAGGAACACAACTGTTTCTCCCAGGGGTCAAGAATTCTTGGCTCTCCCAAAAGCTCTCTCCACAACCAACTCTCCAAAGCGATGATGGTGAGCTGATAAATCCCGGTAGCTCAGCAAGGCCCAGCGGGGAGTGGGACAGCAGACCCCAAGTTAGCTAGGGTTCTTTTTCTTTTTAATTTCCTCTCAGATATCTTGGTGAGAAAGCACCATGACTCCCATTAACTTCTCTTTTTCAGTGAGCTCTTTTCTGCTTTTATAAATTGGTGGAGGGAGTGGGGTGAGGGTCAAAGGGCAAGTTTGCCCTTCAATTTGCAGGTGTGGTGAGAGATGTCTGGTAGAACTCAGCTGCATTCTTTTGAATATGGAAGCCCTCGTCCTATACACAAGCACTGACGATGGGCGAAGTTGGCTTGTCTTCCTGCTAGACACGCATCTGAGGGAATCAAGGGCTGGAGTGGCCAAGGCCTTTGGTGCTGCCCTTTGTCAGAAAGAGCATAGCTGTTCTCAATGTTGACAGGAATGAGGCAAGAGAACAAATTTAATAAAACTCTATTTCTTATGCCTAAACACTTACAAACAGACAAGTTGTTAAACCAACTTGTCCTATTCTTCTCTTTTGACAAATAGACCTTCATAACAAAATCGAAAAATTTATAAAACCATAAATGTGACTGAAAGTTTTAATGTGACTGAAAGTTTGCCAAGTATCAAAATGACTGAATTTTATTTTTACTATGTATGTCTAGGTTTTCTGTTAATGGACCACTTATGTTTAGACAAGTAATAAAGATGTATGTAATTAATACAATGTTATCTGTTTATTAGTATTATCTTTTTACTTGGTAACATTTATAATTTATACTTTTATTTTTAATTACTTCTTTCCATATTTACTAGTGATTTTGTCTAAATTAAGATTTTCACTTATTTTATGTTCCACTAATGGTAATGACAAATTATTTCCTACTGTTGCTGAAGTTCCTGAGAGTGTTTTTACTGTTTTCAAGATGGAGAAATCTTGCTCTGCTGAGGACTATGAATTGCTTTGAAAAAGTGAAACTTAGATTGGTGGTGGTGGCATCGTCTTTTTTATTTTTGGAAGCTTTGGCTGATTTTATTAATAGTGCACAGTGGCTTATACCAAATTACTCTAGAAAATACTAATTCAAAATTTATTTTATTTTCCACCAAAGAACATGATTTTGGAGAACATTGTTCATGATGCTCTTTTAGGGCATTTTATATCTAGTCCAAATTAAAAACTGATTGATCTAATACTACTTGTTCAGCACACTCACTCTTCTGCCTAGGAGTGGTTGGTAAGCTGTGTTTCAACAAGTCATTTCATCTTTAGACAGATGAAAACATCTGACATGATCCCTAAGTCATTTTAAAGAACGCCATTGCCATCGACTCTTTGGCCTTGTCTCCTGCTAATAAATTCTAACTATGTCATATATGGCACAGAGACTACATCTAGCTTTTTGGCCGGTGATACTATTTTCATTGCCTCTGTGTTAATATCATGATCATAGCTTCCTGTTGATAGTCTTTTAGATTAGTGACCAACATTGTAAGTTAAAATTTTTTTTAAATTTTAACTTAAACTTTAAAACAAATTTCATAAAATACTAAAATTATGACTAATTTCAACTTTCTTGAATACCTTTTCTATTTGCTCAATAATATTTATTTATTTATTTATTTAATTTTTTTTTTTGCTCAATAATATTTATAACAAATTTTTATTACTATGCCCTTGGTCCTCCCTATAGGTAAACTTATTTCTATTTACTTTTTCAATTATCACGTGTGATTCATTCTCTTTCCATTACCCCTTTAGTTAATTATCTCATGCAATTTATACTCTTAGAGCTATATAACCTGAGATGTCTGATTCTTTCACTAAAACTACAGCCACAGCTGTCTCTGTGCCACTCATCACAGATGTTTGCCCCTCAGTTGCAAGGGAGGTTGGGAGAAAAAGGAGCTGCTGCTATGTCACATACTGGGAGGATTCCTCAAACATCTAAAGGAGGTTCTGATATGAAGACTCCTATAAGAACAACAGGTGTCTGTACAGGGGAGGTGATTCAGTTCGTTAGCCAGTTCTCGGATTGTGCCCATGTGGTGTCAGCCCTTGTGCTGGTGGTGAAGAAAATCGATCCTTGCAGGCTGATTTCCTATTTGATTTGTTGGTTTTCCTCACTCAGTTGCAGGAAGGAAAAGAAATTTGTTCACATTCAGAATATAGTCACTGAGAGCTTAGGCTCAGACCTTAGTATTTGATGAACTCTTCTTTCTAGACTGATGTGGGTTCAGTTTTTCTTTTATGGGCTTATAAAAAGCTACAGTAATCATCTCAACTTCCTGTCCCTAAAAGACTTGAGATGTACATCTTTTAAGGATGAATTTGAGCTCTCAGAATACTATGCTTATTAGTGGCAATGCGTCCGGATGTGGAGGCTTCGGCTGCTTGGGAACATCTTGCTTCTCTAGCTCCACGTTTGCAGAACCATGCCTTGTGGTTGTTATGAGAAGAAACAATGAAAACAAAATAACATTAATTAAACAATGCAAAGCTGTTCTTTACACAAATAAGAAAGGGAGTGGTGAAGTCAAATCTCACCTGGGCTTTAGGCAGCAAAGAAACCTTGCTCTTAGTGGGCATTTGGATTAAGGACTCATCTAAAGAACCAATCTTTTTCATCACTATACATTACATTGAAAAGCAGGGCTTCTTTGCTATGAAGCTTTCTTCTTAAAACAAGGAGATGGGATGTTATGAGCCTGTATCAGCAGGTGCTCTGTGTTTGTGTGTGTGTGTGTGTGTGTGTGTGTGTGAGAGAGAGAGAGAGAGACAGAGACAGAGAGATACAGATAGAGAGATAGAGACAGAGAGAGAGACAGAGAGAGGAAACATTTGAAACAAGTACTGAGATGTGGCCCAGCCAATAGACTTGTGTTCACTAGCACTACTCTGGCCATATATTAGGGTGTCAGTACTAGTTCTGACCTGAACTTGGAACATTTAAAAAATGACTTTTTGAACTTGAAGATTATATTGATAAAGCAAAAGAGAGACATTAATTTTTTTTAATCACATAGTCATTTAGCCGTGTGATTTCTGAAGAATATTATGTGGGATCTTGATTTGCTGCTATAAAAATGAATAGAAATAAAATCCCACTTGTTTTTAGTGCCAAGAAAGCTGCAAATCGAACCAAGTGATGTAATCAAATGAGAACTTGCTGAGAACAGGAGACCTTGGCTGACACTGGAACAGTGCTGGGAGCAGCCATGTGCATATCTGTAGTGCTTTCCAGGGCTCGCACTGCTCCGATTGTGTCATCTGCAGAAAAAAGCTCCCAGGGATGTTCTCGATATTTAAAGGTTAGAGGGACACGGGAAAATTTTACTTTGGTTAAGTCAATACATAAGTCACGTCACACATACATGTTCTTTTGTTCTATTCGCCGAGGATCTTTTGTTTGAAAGTGATAGAAATTCAAATCAAACTAAAGAGGGAAAAGAGTAATTTATTTGTTCACTTACAAATCACAGTTCAGAATCTGGGTTGTTTTCAGCACAGCTGGATTTACTCGGATACCATCAGGCATCTGTCTCTTCCCACTCTGCTCTTCTTTCCGTCCATTCTCCCCTGGGCTTTCTCCATCTGCTGGGAAAGTTGCCCTTCACAGCTCCAGGCTTAGCCAAACCTCATGTTGTACGGTTTCAGAGGGGGCTGCAGGCTTCTCTGCGCTACTCCAGATACTGATATCTAAAAAGAGCTCCGCTCACCTGCCTGAGCCAAGCCTCACTGTGAGATCGAATGTGTGGGTGGAGGTGGGAAGAGTCCTTTGATGAGGTGATGAACAGGGACAGGGAAGAGAAAGCAGGGTCCTGGGTATGTCATGTGGGAGTCTTAATGGCAGTGGATGAAACAAGGAGTGAGTGCAGAAAAAGGGTAGGCCTCCCACGGTGCCCCACCAGCTCCCTCCTTTCTAACTTCTGGGATGATTAAACAGATCTATCCCCAGAGCCATTAGCCTTGGGAACAGTACGATTTCAGGGGCAGAGTGAAGGGTCTCTCTGCCTAAAATGCATATTTCTATTTGCCAACATGGTCTGGAATTAGTTTCACTTAAGGCAAAACATTTTGTTCTAGATTAATCTTTTGGAGATAAAAATATCCAACTACAAATATCTGGCAGAACTAACTCATTTGTAAGTGTCAGGAAAACCTACTGGGCTACCTTCTGTATCTAATTGGGGATCAGAGAAGAGGAGAACATGGGAATCTGAGAGGGAAGGAGGGCCCAGGGGACCAGTCCCCAGTCACATTAGGTAGAGAGATGAGGGTGTTGAAGACGGACTGGAAAGGATCAATGTCTCAGCCAAACAAAACAAAAACTTTGTGTTTGGCACACTGGGAGCAGGGGCCTTCCAAAGCAACCCCTATTCTGCAGAGATCATCGCTCTTGGTGGTTGAGCCAGGACGACATCCAGCAATTCCTCGTGTGGAGCATTTCCTCATTGTTCAGACACAAAGGCCTATTTCCTTTTCCCAGGACCAGGATCTCAACCAGCAGAATAATCAAACCAAGAAAATCTACCAGAACAATGACAAAAATTCTGCTTTCCAAGTTTACTTATTTCTCTGCCATGTCATTTAAGGGAACCAAGTAGTTTGGTGTTAGAATTTTAAAATGGTTATAGTCTTAGGGGGCTTGTCTAGAGTTCACTTGAGAAAAGATTTCACCTCATGATTTTTTCTTTCCTTACATGAAAAAAAATGTTTCCAAGTTTTGTTTGAAATCAACATGTCATAGCCAACATGTCAACTTGAGGGGCTTGGGCAGGAGAATCAAGAGAAAGAGAAATGGTGGAGGCCTAGAACACCGGGGCGGGGGAGGGGTGTGAGAAGTGCCATATTTTGACATAGATCTGATGGAATTTATTGATACATTGAACACTGGATGTCAGAGAAAGGAAGCAGACAAAGGAGGTCCCAGAGCTTTTGACCCAAGCAGCTGTAAGGGTGGCCCTGTCATTTGATCACAGGACACTCTCCATGAGTGCCCAGAGTCCTTCTTGGCTAGAAGCTAGTGTGGGGTCAAGATGTCCAGGCAAGATTTCACCTGACGAGGCTTCTGTAAAAGTCCAAATAGCAAATATTGTGAAGTACAAAGCAAAATAAAAAAACTAAATCATTTATGGAACTACTGTGACAACACAGTCTTAACATGATTAAGAATGTGATAATTATCATTTTTCTCGCAGTATTTTATACTCGCCTAAGCACACCTTAGTGTTTAGACATGAGGGCGAAAGCAAAGCAAAGCAAATGAAAGCAAAATTCGATACTACCTGATAACTTTCACAAGGCAATTACAATTATTTTTCTTTAAACTGGGCTTCAGAACTACTGGATTCCCTATACTAAATGTTGTCAGTCACACAGGATCCCTATTCCCCCACCTACACTGCTGTTCTCAGTTCATCACTCAGCCCACAAAAGGACAATAGGCAAAAAAGGGATAAGCTGAAAATACAAACTGATAATTAATAATTCAAAGCCATAGATGAAAGTCCAGTTTTTCATCTCTAGGACTATGCTCAAGTCAGTGTCTTCTGATCATAGAGGAAAACAATGAAAGTACTTCTCTAGCTCTTGCTTTTTCCTCCCCCCACCACTCATGCATTTCTAAGTAATTTTTAATCCATTTATTGTTGTGAGTAATTGTATATAAGCAGAAGCACCAATTATTCTTTTCAGTCACACTTTGGAGCAATTTTCCTAAGGACTCGTACAAATGTTCTGATACACATCTCCTTGCAAGACACACAAACTTAGACACATATAAGGACTTAGCCTAAAAGGCGCAAGGCGGCTTTCTTCAGCTGCACTGAGCCTTGGGCCACCAATGTTGACTCCGGAGGCGCAGGGGGTTTAGAGGGTTTGATTCGCCCCATAATCTCTGAAAATACCTGCCCCCCCAGTCCCTCTGCCAACAAACCCTCCACCTACTGAGTGCCTTCTGCTATGAGTCAAGGGCTCTGCATGGTCCCCAACTGTCCCTAGTCAAACTACCATTTATATGATCCTCCCACAGAAGGTTCTGGAAGTGTGACCAGCAAGAGGCCCTTGGTTAGGAGGGTTGAGTTATTAGCACGGCATAAACTTGGAGTTAAGGTTTCTTTTTCTCTTTATTGCTGAAAAATATTATACCTCATTTTGAGAATAAAGATAAATTCATATAAAGCGATATTAAAAACAAAACCAGAAAAGATAATCTTCATGTGAGTATGTACTAAATGGAGGGAAATTATATTGAATAGACTTCATTTGATATTTACATGTTATTGTTGATCATTTTAATCTAGATATTAATGCAGAGATAATGAAAAGTTGTTTCACAAATACTGTTCTTATATAAGGCAGAATTTAAAACAAAATTTTGGTGAAGTAGAAATATTTTATAATAGAAAGTAAAATAAAAAGCATGTTCATATAAATTAGAAATGCACAGAAAAATATTCATTCATAGAGAAATTTTAAATTGGCATAACTGTGTTAAATTAACTGGTACAATAGAGTGAAAAATAATTGCTTTATGATTCTCTCAGTCTGTAATGCTATCTTTTTCGGTATATATTTTATTTTATTTTTTTCAGTTTTTATTAGTACATGTTTGCAGTACATAATGATTACAATCTTTGGGAGGTGTTGGTCCACGTATATAATGCACCATAATTTCTTGTTTCATCCCCTCCTATAAACATAGGTATGCATGTATCATTATAATGGTATTTTAAAACAATTCTTTCAACATTCTGTTAAATGTATATTAGTTTTTTGTTCTTAATTTTTATTTTGGTGTTCTATGAAAATGAATTAAGTATATTACATTCAGAAATGAAGTTCTTTATCTCATAGAGCCCTTTATTCTTTGCCTCTTCTTAAAATTCTAATTTTTGAGGGGCATTGCTCAAATTTAGTTTACAAGTGAAATATGAATAATGACATCATAATAAGTGATACATGCATACAGTTCATAATAGCTAAGTCTTGGAAGCAGGCTGTATGTCCACCAACCTATGAATGGGTAAAGAAAATGTGGTATTTACACACAATGGAGTACTACTCTGCAGTAAAGAAATATACCCTTGAGTAATTTGTAGGAAAAAGGATTCACCTGGAGACTATAATGTTAAGTGAAATAAATGAGACATACAAGTTTAAATATTGTATGTTTTCTCTTATGTGAAAAACCCAAAATATAAATAAAGAGCAAAATAAAAGAGAGCTAACAGGAAGTAATGAGATAGATCTTTCTCAGATAGGAAGGAAATCAAGAGATGGTGGGAGGGGGGAAGGTGAGGAGGGAAGGGGATGAAAAAAGAAAGTAAGACGTGTCATGTACATGTACCAACTCCACAAAAGTGATGTTAACATTATGTGGTGTAAACATGTACTAATAAAAAAAAAAAGATCAGCAGCTATGTTATTAAAAAAAAATGGATAAACAAAGCAGTCCCTGAAACATAATGGTGAACATTAAGAAAATAGAAAAATGACTTTGAATAAGAGCCTCCAACACAAGCCATGACCTTCTTGGAGAACTTTGATTTTCATCCTTCAGAGCACTTTGTTCCAATTTACACAGTTCCTACACATCTCTTTTCGCTTCTCGGGCTTCCTCTGTCAAGGTTGCGTATGTATATTTCAGCAACGACGCAGGCACCAGAGTGAGGTATGAGGGCTTCAATTTCAACAACTCTGTGAGGTCCTTCATAGATTTGTTGCTCCTGCACACAAGAGAAAAAGTCAGATGGTACATGTTTCTAGGAAGCCACTGATTTGCTCAATTTTTGTTGAAATCAGAAAGTTATGCATAGCCATGGCAATGGATGGGTGGTCGGTTTCCTTCCTAGATACAGCCTCCTTCGCTACTCCTTGTAGGGAGCAACCCAGTAAAGGGGCGGTTAAGGGACCCAGTCGGTGCTACCTGGCTTCTCCCTGAGGGCTGCTGAATGACTGAACTTTTTCAAGAACTCGCACTGTGCAGGGAGAAGAATGAGGAGACTTGCAGAGACAAATGTAGGTGTGAAACTTGTGACTGCAGGGACATGGAAGGACAGAGAGAGACACAGCGGGATCCCAGACAACTTTCTTCCCTGCTTCCCTCTCTAGTCTTTATAAAGCCAGGCAGCACTTGTTTGCTGTTTCTGGGTGTTGGTGAGGTTGCTTGTTAGCACCTAATGAACATCGCCCTCTTCTCCTCTTTTGCATTTGAAGGAGTCTGAATGGGTTTCTCTTCCTTACAACCAAAGGAAGCCTGTCCAAGATGGACACCAGAAAAGGAACAGGTAGGTCACCACCAAATCCAGGCAAAGTCACTGATGGTGGATTTTCTAATAGCAAATTACAAATTACCACAGCAAAATTGATAGAAATACATAGTGCTGTGATTCACAAGCTTCTAAGCTAATAAATAAGGTGTGTAAAAAGCATAAAAATGAATGTTCGTGACTGTTGAATGAAATGGAATACTGTTACTGCCAATTTCTAGACATGCAGGGAAGACCAAGTGGAAGCAAGCCCAGTGATTGAAAGGGCACACAGGCACACACGTGCACACTGACACAACACGCATGCAGATGCACATATAATGATACATGGTGATTCAAGCACCACTGTTTATCAATGAGGGCGAAAGTAAGGAAGAATAAAACAAGAAGGGGGAAAAATAAGAGGACATAGAGTAGCAAAAGAGAGGATATATAACATGGTTAAAATGGTATTTCACGTTTAACAAAAGGAAGTACCAAACTTATCTATTCATGTGAACTTACCATTTTTAGTGAATTTTTAATTATAAAATATCGGTATTCTAGGTCATAGTAATTTTCCAGTGATATAGTTTTTCCTTTTTGGTCTCTATATGGCAAATTTGGAGCATGGAGAACCACTGACAACGATCCATTTACCCGGGTTATATTTATGACTGGAGGCCCTATTTTTGCTGGAGAAAGAATAGAAAATTTTGACAAATCATTCAAAAAATGAAATATGACACACGGACACACTATGCATCATGATACATCACTACAAAATGACAGAATTCTGGTTCATGCATTTTGTTCCCAATAACCAGATCATTATTAAATATGAAACTCTAATTGCCCCCAGATTTACTGTAATATTGCTAAATACGGATTTTCTTACTGTTCTATTGTTTGGTATTCACTGTAAGTTTCAGGTTATAGGTTCACAAGTTTCATGTTTTGATTGATTGGTTGGTTGAATGACTAATTTTGAGATAGGATCTTGATATATAATTCAGGCTGGCTTTGAACTCACCATGTAGGGCTTGAATTTGCCGTGATCCTCTTGCTTCACCCTCCTGAGTGCTGGGATTACAGGCATGTGCCACTATGCCCTACTTCTCAAAACACCTTAAACTCAACATGTTCAAAATTGAACTCACCATCTCAATTATCTTGCTTTCTACCAAATGGGTCTTTGCCCAGGAAACCCCATCAAAAGCATCTCAAAAGTTTATCTAGTTATGCAAGAAAGACCTGTAGAGATCACCTTAGACATGTTCTCCCTTAACACTATAGCTAACCTATCACTAAGTCCTGCTGTTTTTTCCTATGAAATATGCCTCCAATAATAAATTTTCTACAGCCCTTTTCACTTTCCTAACTCAAGCTGGCCTGTGTTCTGTAGACTATTACAGTAATCTCATTTACCTGCATCCAGTCTCTCTCCCCACGTAAAATCAAAGTGATCTTTTCACTACACAAGTCTGATCGTCGGTCTCCCAATTAAAATTACACTTTGAGGGGCTGGAGTGTGACTCAGTGGGAGACTTCCTGCCTAGCAAGAGTAAACTCATGGTTCAATTTCCAGCACTGTCTACCTTGCCAAAGTTATATTTTTTCCCCAGAGGAAGTCATAACTCCTGCACAGAAAATTCTCATCCTAGCCTACCTTTCCAGCTCACCTCATTTCACCCTTCCTCCTTGTGTGCCGTATTTCATCGTACCAGCTGCCTTCCAGTCCCTTGGATTATTATGCTTCCTCCTGCCAGTGGGCCTTTGCAGATGCTATTTCTTTTGCCTGGAATGTTCTGCTCTACTCGCTGTCCAGTTAACTTCTTTTTATCTCTAGCTCTCAGCTGAAGTGTCACTTCTGCAGGGATGCTTTTCCTGACATCACTAGCCACATCCCTGCTTGGTCAGGCTCTCATAGCACTGTGCATCTCTCTTTTGTACCACCCGTCACATGTGTGATTCTTTTATTGATATCTGTCTTCTCTATTAAACAGAAAGCTCAAGGAAGAAAGAGACTTGTCTATGTCTGCTGTGCTTACCATATTTCCTCTAAGACCTTATAAAATGACTAGAGTGTCGTAAGTACTGTACAAGTAACTGCTGAATGAATAAAGAGGTGAGGCGACTCTTTAATCTGACTATAGCCCTCTCCATTAGAATATCAATCTTCTTTCAAAAGTCTGTATCTATTTTTAATCCAAGAAATTCTGGGCTCAGCTAATGTTGAAATGATCAATGATCAAATTCTTTTAACTGAAGCTTTTTGTTATTTAAAATCTTGCTTCATCTGTAAATAGGCACCAGGATCCAGAAATTCTCCATGTAAGATCGGAGGCCATCACGAGCAACAGGACTCTGGTGAGCCAGCGCGTGTAGGTGGCTCATTATCTCACATGGAAGCCTCTAGGAACATGGTGTCCTCAGCTCCTATGAACGTATTTTTCATACAGGTTTTTTAAAAAAGCCTCAGGAATTGTGGGAGGAGAACACCAAGCTGGAGAGTGCTGGGACAGCTGAGTGGGTAGGGCTCCTCACACCTGCTTCTACAGAAGAGCTCCAATTTTATGAATTGCATTTCTGAGTCTCTTACCTATGAGGCCCTGGAGTGAAAAGCCTTTTAGAAGAAAACTGCCTACTGCTTCCCCCGCCCCGAGGGGATAGCACTATAAAAACATGCTAAACTCTTCTTAACACTGTCCCAATTTTAATAGGGTTGAGCCAAAGCCTCCTTTCATCTTGGCTGAAATCTTTGGCTATTCTTACTTAATGGGCATAGGGTCAGACTAGAAAGAGGCTCTGTTTGATGAATAATTTGAACTTGTACCCATTTCTAGGCTTGAGTATAATAACCAAGTTACTCTGGAAATTCCCTTTACTGGTGTACACGAGCTTTGTCATGCAACTTCCTTTTCTTCCACTAGAGAATTGTAGGTCAAGTGTCTTGGACCTGTGCCTCAAGTTATTCCGTAAAACAATATGCTAGAAGCCGTGGGTCGGACTGCCCATTGCCTATCTATCTCTCCCTTCCACTAAGTGGAGCATTAGGGACAAGGTGGGGAGGGAGATGTTTTCTGAGAGCTATTGCATCTAGCATTTTGAACATGATCCAACTAGTTGGATCTCACTGGACATTGCACCAGATAGTGGAGGTATATGGATGGATCCCTTAAGGCAGTTAAACCAAAACTCTCAAGACCAAGGAGTCTCTGAAATAAGAGGGTATGTTGAGCTGTTACAGACGATAGACAAAATAGGACCGATAAGTTCCTGCAATGAGCAGTAGCAAAATTAAGTGGCAGTTGGAAAATGGCTGCTGGACCTAGAAGCAAGAGTATTTCTATAGATTTTGGGGAAGAAAAGGGTTATTTACATTGAGTCTACATTAGCTGTACTTAAAGGGGTGGGCTTGTGCAAAGCAGGGAAAGGTCGGGAGAGGAAGGCAATCTGTAAGAAGAAGTAATTGCTGCTTCTAGACTGATGGGGGCTGATAGTCTGGAAAGCATAAGTAGACAGAGTGCAGTGACTTGGTGGTCAACTTTTGTGAGATCTGAGCTAAGGTTTTAACATGTGTTCAAGAATGTAATTTTGCTCTTTCATTCCATTCTTTTCAACCCGTAGCCTGTAGCTTATTACAGTTTAACCCTCTCCCCCTTTTCTCTTCTCCCTTCCATTATCTGACCTTTTGTCATTAAATTTAAGGCATCTCAGAATTTTTATTGTATCAGTATTAAGATTCAGAATGTGAACATTTCTGTGTCCATATGGATGCAAAGCAAAAGGCACCTACTAAAAGAAGCCTTAAAAAGTCTAGGTGGATGTGGAATTGCAAGAGATTCATAATCACCAAAGTAATCTTGAAAGAGTGGAGTCAAATAGGCAGCCTCACACTTCCTAATTTCAAAACTTATTACAGAGCAAAAGTAATCAGGACAGTAGTTCTGGCACAATTTATATGCTAGGTACAAATATCAATGAAATAGAATTAAGAGCCAAGAGATAAAACTTCTATGGTCAACAGATTTTAAACAAGGGCGGCAAGATGTTCAATGCAGATGGAACAGTCTTCAACAAACAGTTCTGGGAGCGTGACAAAGAATGACACCGAGACCTTACCTCATACCATACGCAAAAAGTAGCTCAAAATGACTCAAAGACTTAAATGTAAAAGCTGAAACTATGAAATTCTTAGAAGGAAGTATATGGTGATCCATTATGATCTTGGGTTTGGTAAAAGAGACTTAGCTATGACACCAAAAATAAAAGCAACGCAAGAGACTGGACTTCATCAAAGTTAAAAAAAAAAAACTTTACATTTAAAAAAAAATTTTTATGTTTATGGGGGTGCCAGGGATCAAACTCAGAGCCATGTGCTTGCTGGCAGGCGCTTTACCACTGAGCGAAATCTCCAACCCCATTTTAAAATGTTTATGTTTTAAATGAAACCATCAAGAAAGTGAAAGACGACCCACAGATTTAAAAAAATGAAAATCATATATCTGATAGGGAATTAATATCCAAAGTATATAATGAACATTTCCAACTCCAAAAGGGACAAATAATCCAATTTAAAAATGGACAAAGGAACTGAATTGACAGTTCTCTAGGGAATATATACAAATAGCCAATAAGCCCATGAAAAGATGCTCCACATTTTTAATCACCAGGGAAATGCAGATTAAAACCATATTGGATACCATTTCGTACCCACTAAGATGGCCATAATCAAAAAGTCATATAGTAACTTTTGGTAAGAATATGGTGAAAACCTTGTGCACTGCTAGTGAGGATGTAAAATGGTCCAGATGTTTGGAAACACTTGGCTCATTCCTCCAATGAGTAAATATAATGTTATGAGATCTAGTAATTCTGCTTCTCTAAGAACATACCCAAGAGAAACGAATACATATTTCCACACAGAAAGTTACACACAAATGTTTACAGCACCTTATTTATAACAGTCAAAAGTGAGAAATTACCCAAATGTCTATCAATTGAAGAATGAATAAATAAAAAGTGGAAAACCCATATAATGGAAAATCATTTGGCCATATAAGAGCATGAAGCATTGATACATGCAGCAATCAAGGAGAAACATTGAGATAAAGACCATCTATTCCAATTTTCTGCAGGGTTTTTATCATGAATGGGTGTTGGACTTTGTCAAATGCCTTTTCTGCATCTATTGAGAGGATCATATGGATTTTGTCCCTGGCTCTGTTAATATGGTGTATCACATTCATTGATGTAGAACCATCCCTACATCCCTGGGATGCTTCCTACTTGTCATAGAATATAATCTTCCTGATGATTTGTTGCATTCTGTTTGCCAGTATCTTATTGAGGATTTTTGCATCTATGTTCACGAATGAGCTTGGCTTGTAGTTCTCCTTTTTTTTGGCTGGATCCTTCTCTGGTTTTGATATCGGGGTGATGCTTGCTTCCAGGAATGAGCTACCTTGAAAGCATTAGCTAAGTGAAAAAAGCCAGTCACAAAAGACCACAAATTATGCTTCCCTCTAGAACAGGGAACTCTACAGAGAGAGGAAGGGAGCTGGGGATGCTGGTGTAGTCGGGGAGAGGAAGGTGAGAGCCACAGGGTATGGGGTTTCTTTCTGAGGTGCTAAAAATGTTCCGAAGTTGACTGTGGGTGATGCTTAAATGTATATGTGAATATGTTAAAACCGTTGACTTTTGTATGTTGCAGGAGTAAACTGTAAGAAGTATGATTATAGATCAGGAAAAGATTTTTAAAACCAGCCAGGCACAGGGCCATGGTCTGCGAGGCAGCTCAGAGGCAGGAAGAGAAGAGGCAAAGAACTCCACGGAACTCACTCACTTTCCCACCAGGGAATGAAGCGCGGCGTGATGCTCCACCCGGAGTAGCTCCCTGCCACGGCCGTCCTCACCCTCCCGTAGTAAGGCTCCTGCGGGTCTGAGGTTTCGTTTGTAAGGTCGCAAAAGAGTTCCTGAGTACCCCAACATTCCCCCTTATTTTTCCACTCTCTCTCTCCATATCTAGAGAAAGGAAAAACACAAACATCTGTTTCGTTTCTCCATCAAAGGAATTTCAGTGTATTAATTTTTTAGACAGTTTGAAATCTGCCCTGTAATATCAGCACCACTTATTGCAATCTTCAGTATTTGAGAAGCTTTGAAAAATTTGAAAATTTCTGTCTCATTAACCCAAGTGCTACCCGACTGAAAGACAAATCCAACCTTGACATCTTCTGTGTCACTAATGTAAGGGTTTTTATTTTGTTTACACTTGTCAAAGTGATTCTGCTGGTACACAGACTGACTTCCATTTTCACATACTCCTTTCCACATCCTTAATGTTTCTGAGGTTTCAACTTTGTGGTTTTCCTTCACTTCTCATCGGCTCCCTATTGAGCAATATGGCTGATTCTGAGAAGTTGTTACCATTTGTCATCCCAGGTGACGCTTACCGAACACATGACGCATCTCTTTACTGAAAACTAAGCTGAAATTGTGGCGAGGGCTCCATAGGGAGCCTTGTGATTAGGGGCTGGGAGAGAGGGGGATAAAGTTGTGCAAAAGGGGGTGAGGCAAAGAGGCAGACAGGTTGACGCTGAGGCCAGGGGATGGTGTAACAGCCAAAGGGGAGACAAAGGCTTTGCTTCCTTTTCAGTCACAAGTCAGAGCAAAAGTGGCAGGGTGATGACAAGGAGCAGAATGGGAGGTGGAGGCTGGGGAGAAAGGCTCATCCTTTGCTGAAAGACTTGACATCTAATCTTGGAGCCATATTGTGAGGAATATTTCTGGTCTCAGTTCTCTGTAATCTACATAATGACAGCAGTTTCATTAGATCAGGATTAAAGTAGAACCAATAATATATCTGGGGCAAAATTTGATGACTTTTAATTATTTATTGATGAGACATTAAATTGTTAGCTGAACTTAGCAGTAATGACTGACTTTTCTTTTAATATGATAACTCAGGTTTTTGCCTTAGCCAGCCTGTAAACTGTAGACTCAGAGGAACCAGATATAACTAAAGTGAAAATTTTCAAAATTATAGATCTGCATCGTGCGACTGAAAATACCACAGAGACGGCAATAGCTCCAGGTATTCTGAGATTTGAAAATGATATAACCTTGGGAGCTCTTTTAAAGAAAAAGAATTCTAAATATAAAATTCTTCACAGGGTCTCAAAGTTTAATCTTCATTATCTTCATGGTAAAATAGCTTCTAATCTTCTCATTCCTTTGTCCACAAATAGGGACACTTTGGACCCTGTGGGGACATATAAAGGGTACTGATCTCTACTTGCTTTGTACTGAGGGTATCCTTAGCTATGCACAAATCTATTTTTCTAATGAACCCTTTATTGTAAAGATTTAGGAATTTTACATTTGCTAAATGAAATGCGTAGAGAAAAGCAGGAACAATTAAAGGCTAATAAACTTTTGGGGTTATTCCTCCTGAAATCTGAACTAATTAGCAGGAAAATCTGAACTCAGGTCTACCCCATGCTGACGGGGCATAGAGTAAAAATTGCTACTTTGCCTCACGTATAGCTCTGATTTTCTGAATTCCTAACAAAAATGCAGGAAGACTAAGCTGTAATATTTCCTGTTCCATGCTTAGCCAGCATCTCAACCTACGTCACGGGAGGCAGAGCCTCTAAAAACCCAGGGAATATAGTGGAGAAGAGCCTGCCAGTTCCAGCTGGCCAGTGTGTGTTTCTGAGCCCAGATCTAGGGAGAGTGGATCATTGCTGAGTGCTGGCGCTGGTCCCGCGGGGTAGTGTGAGGATCCCAGGAGAGCAGCGTGCGGTAGCACGTCCCAGTGTGTGTTCGTACTTATCGGAGTCATTAACATTTGAAAAGAATTTCATAAACAGTCATGCCATTCTAAAAGATAACTCTGAGATTAGAAATGCATTTTACACATTCAGTGTTCCCACAAGTTCATTTCAGCTCTGAATAGTACTTGTGATGTGTACAACAAGACACTTCGAACATTCATTTGACAAGCACACTGAGTGCTCACCAAGTGTCAGGCACTGCAGCGGAGTCAAAGGTCCAGGTGCTTTCCTAGGACTGAAACATCGACCCTAAAGACTGCGTGTCGCCAGGTGTTTCAAGTCCTCAAGCAGCCTTTAGGGAAAACAAGTCACTTCTGAGCCTGTCTCTGCTTCTTTCTTCTCAACCCTTCTGAAACTCCTCTGCAGAAAGCTCAGCTACTAATACTCCATGTGTTCCAGAATGTGCCATCTCTGCGGCCTTTTCTGTCACTTGGAGGAAGCTCAATTTACTTACATTTTGTACTGCACAAAATAGATGGTGCTGTTGCTGGTAAGGGCCTGCCCAGGCTGCCAGAGCAAAACATTACGAAAGTTTCGGGACCGAAATCGTACCCTCTGAGGCTTCAGAGATTCATGAGCTGGCTGACTTCCTAAAATAATACGAGAAGGAAAGACATGAAAAGGACTATGAGCACCATTGTTACTGGCAGTAGTTTGGAATGCAGTACCCACATCAGGACTACTTGGAGCACTTGCTTTAAGTGTAGATAGTGGAAGGGGAACCCAGAAATCATATATTTTTGATTTGCAATGTGATGATTTTCATGCACATTAAAGTTTCATTCTTTATTATTATTATTATTATTATTATTTATTATTATTATTATTATTATTATTATTATTATTATTATTATTGTAGTGCTAGGGGTGGAACCCAGGGCCTTGTGGATGTTAGGCAAGTGCTCTACCACGGAGCTACATCTCCAGCCCAAGGTGAAATTTTAGAATGATGAGTTCCAGATGATGAAAACGTACGTGCTATCCTTCCACCCATACTCCGAGGAAATAAATCTAACTGAAAGACTATTGTCCTTAGTCTTTGCCTGCATGGCAATGGGATATAATGACCGAGACCAAAGATCCATACCAAGGTCACTTGTCTCCCTCCCTAGGGATCTCTACACGACCAAGGCGAAATTTGCCTGGGATCGATTCGGCCCCAGGACCTCAGCCCAGCACTCAACGCCTTCATTCTCCGGGTCTTGCTCAATCTCTGGTTTTGTCTTCAGGCAGCTCTGCCTTTGCTGCGCCCCTCCTGAGTGGCTGTCTTCTCCTTCCTGCCTCCTGGCTCTGAGGAACCCAGCAGGACTGCTCAGTTTGATTGGCCCACATGAATGTGGCAACTGTCCGGGACTTCACTGTGGGGCCTGGAGTTCCCGATAGCGGTCATAGATAGCAGCAGAGGGGAAGGCTTGGCGCTGGTGTGGCTGTGCTTTCTTCCTTGAATTATGTGACACAGGTGGCCCAACCTCGCCTGTGCTTACTCTCACGGTGCCAAGGGACTTGCGACAAGATTTTATTTTAGGGTCTGAAGATTCTGATAAGGAAAGAGAAGTAGGGCCAGAGGAGAAGGAAGCAGGAGGCATCTCTGTTTTCTCCCTGACTTCATGTTCTCTTACCCTGCGCCTCTGTCCTCCAGAGTGCTCTCCTTCTCCCCTTCACTGGGCCAGCTGTGAGCCCACCTTAGGGGCTCCACATTACCCCTGCCATTCTCCTGAACTACTTTCCCCTGGATTTCCTCTCCTGGTTTCCACATGGCCCATTTCTCTACCTCTTTACATCTTTGCTCAGATATCACCTAACTGAGGGAAAGAAAATATCCCTGCACTTAGGATCTCAGCAGGTTTCAAAGGTAGTTATATTCTAATGAATGGGGCTGTTTCCTCAGGTATTTGTGCTTACCCACCAAATTGCCTTAACACAGTTATTTGTTTTTATTTGTATTTCGGGGCCTCCTACAGTGTATCAAATGGCATTGTGTAATTGCAGTGAGCCTATTACCACAGCTGATTTTGCCATATTCCACCATCACTACCTAGTTAATTACATCTAGGACATAAAAATTTCTGAGGTCCTTGGGAGATGACAAGGGCAATTTCCTGAAGATTTGCCTAAAGCCAATCTGCTAACCTGAAGATAGATGTCTGCAGCTCCTTTATCTCTCTTTTCGGATATCTTGTCTCATTTTTTGTAACAATATTGCTGCTACCACCAAACCACTCTGTGCCAGGCACAGACTGTGACCTTGTTCAGTTACTGGATTTGCCCAGCTCTTCTGTGAGTGTGACAACGGTGTGATTGCAGCTTCCTCCTACAGACAAAAACCCTAAGCCTTGGAGAGGTGAAGGAACTTGCCCAGTGGCAAATGCTAAAGCTGATTTTTTTTTTTTTTTTTTTTGACTAGGCTGGCTGGCTCCAGAGCCGCCTCTTATTGACTGCAAAATACCAAAAGCGAAGCCTCAGGAGAGAGGAGGTACTGGAAGAAGCAGAGCAATTAGAAGCTGGGAATATTCCTTCTCTTCTTCCATCTCCCCTTCTCTTCCCTTTTCTGGCTGGCATTTGTTTGAACATTGAACAAATATGAATATTCATCATACGATGGGCACTGTGGTCATTCTCTTCAACTTATTCAGTTTCCAGAACCACTAGATAAGGTAGGTCATTTGATTACTCTGTTATTTGGATGGGGAGGCTGAGAAGTTGTAAATCAGCCCCCAAGAAGTTGCTTTATCTAGTCCAAGGTGATGGGCCTGGTAAGACCCTGCTGTAGTTTGTTAGATGAGTCCTTATTACCGAGGATCTGAGAAGATGGGGGCTAGAATTGCTTTTATGTATCAGTTGCTGTGAACTGTGTAGTTGTGGGAATGTACTCAGGCCTTCTCCACTGAGAATTGCTCTTCCATTACATTGGGATCCCAATGGCTTTGTTCAGAGTTGTGCTGGGACAAGACTTTCTTCAAGAACTCCGCAGACACCGATAGGGATTTTTCACAAGTTGCAAATGTGCCTATTCTATGCCAGAAACTGCTCAAGGCACTTGGCATATACAGTAACTTGCTGAGTCTTCATAGTGACCTACAATCTCCATTCTACAGGTGAGGAAATTGAGGCACAGGTTGCTCAAGAAACTGCACATGTTTTCCTGGTTAGTAAGTGACTGAGTTGAGATCTAGACTCGGATAGTCTGGCATGGGGGCCAATGCTTGTAAGTGCCATGGGCAGAGTCTCTGCAAAGCAAAAGAAATCCTAAAGCAAAAGAGATGGACACACAGTTGTCCTTGCACCCACAAGGCTGTCTCCTCTCCAGCAAGTGTTCATTAGACACCTGCGGAGTTACTCAGGCTGCAGATAGGAACTGAGCCGTGTCCGCTCTGACCATTTAATGACCTCAGAGACCTGGAACTTTACAAAGCCCATAAAAACATCAATGCCCTTCTCTAACAGTCTCTTGGTCAGACTCCAAGACAAAGCCGTGGTCATTAAAAAGAAATGAGGCACTTACCTACTCCACCAGTCAGGAAGAGGCTGAGGAGGAAGCCTAGAAAGCGGTGGTGAAGCATCACGGTCGCAGTGTGACTGGCCAGGCAATCGGTGCGCCTTTCAGTGGGACAGCTCACTCGGAAGGGGGAACTGTGAGATAGGCAAGGTCAGCATCGGTATTTATCATCTAGGTATCACACACTTCTGAACAGCGACTGCTTGGTTGGATGTGTGTTTAGTCCACTACAAAATGTGCTTGCTATTGGTAGGATCCTGGGGCTAAATTGGGTATTTTCAAAATTAATTGATGCTTTTAAGATGATTGAGACCAAAATAGTATAGAAGAATTACAGACATATTTTGATTTAATTGTAAAATTACCAGAGCTATTTATTATAGGGCTTTATATATTAAAGAGAGGTATTGATGCATATAAAAATATAATATTATTTTTATTCTCATTTCTTGAATTACAGGGAAAGTTAGTTTGACGAAGTCTTATTTTGGTGTAGCTATAGCTATAGTAACTTTTGAGGATTTATCAACATTTCAGTATAAATTATAACTTCCTGAGTCTATGTCTCAGCTGTTTTAGGACTTTCAACCAAGTTCAATATTTTTTGATGTTGAAACTTGTTAAGTTCAGTGAGTTTTTTTTTTCCTCCTACAGCAACCCACAATATGTTCTTTGTGTGGATTGGCACTTACTTAGAATTCTTAAAATAAGGAAAGCTTAAAGGAGCCAAGTTTTGCTTGGTTTTGTGAAGCATGTGAGTAGCAGTCATTTTGTCTTCATTAATGCAGTTCTTTATCTCAGAATTTTGAATCTTGATAAGAGAAAATTTCATTCAGCAGCAAAGATGTACAGTAACGGTCTGGTAACCATATAGTAAGGGAATGAAGGGATTTTCGTCTTATAAATGAATGGTTCATAAATAAAACTAGGTACATAGTCAAAAATAAAGAAAATACTCAAGCTGACCACCCTTCCTTGCTGAAACAATGACAAATGTTTCTTTGAAGCAAGTATTTTATTTTGCTTTATTATTTTATCATGTTTATAAAAGTTTAAGAATCACTTTTTAAAAAACAGTTGCTATAAATCATGTGTGTGTGTGTGTGTGTGTGTGTGTAAAGCTCCTTGTGTAAAGCAATGCTGGCAGACCCTGAGGGCAGGGCAGAAACTGTGGAAATAGTGCAAAGGTGAGTGACTGAACCGAGGGGGGATGGGAGAAACAGACATGTAGAAAGGAGACAAGGAGAGCGTAATTTTAAAAATTAAAAATTTTAGGGTTGGGGATTTAGCTCAGGTGGTAGAGTTTTTGCCTAGCAAGCTCAAGGCCCGAGTTTGAGCCCCAGCACCACCTCCTCCCCACCAAGAAACAAACTTTTAACCAAAGTGCAGCTTCAAGTCACAAAGTTACCCAAGATTACAATGCCTTTTTCACCTCAGGCCTGTTTTTCTTCCTGGCTCCTCACCCCTAACATCCTGAATCTTAGAGATAAAATAAATCCATACATTTGGTTTGTGTTTTTCTACCCATGCTCTACCCCCATAAACTCCTCAAACTGCCGCTCTCAATGAAACAGTGATATGAATTGGGTACCACGTCTCCGGAATGTCAGACACCCCAAAAACTTTGCCATTTTAACCTCGTTGGTAAAGCCAGTTTTCACTTTAGCCCATAGTGAGTACCCTGACAGTGAGGAAGCAGACACTAGGTAAATGAGAACTCAGGAGCTAAGCAGCCCAGCTCATCAGTCTTGAGGATACCCCAAAACCACATAAACGCTCCCCCACCCAAACCATAGTGTACCTCACTGCTCAAGAGGCTGCGTTTTTTCCGAGTGCACTTTCTGGTTCTTCCTAATAAACTGCCAGTGTTGATATTCAATATCACTGACAGCGGTGGATCTTATTTTATTTATTTATTTATTGTTGGGGGTGCTGGGGATCAAACTCAGGGCCTTTTATTTGCTAGGCAGGCATTCTCTACCACTGAACTAAATCCCCAGCCCCTAGGGATCTTATTTTAAAGCAGTGAAATTGTTCCAAATTCCAACTAAGAGGAAAAGAAAGGTAATTTAATTCAAGGTGTTGTACGTAGAGCAGCAGATAACAAAATTGGAGTTCCCCGGGTCACTGACTTTGTAGAATAAGAGGAAATTAGGAGAAAGGAGGAAGAGTGTAGAATCTTTAAGAACTGAGTTCTCCCAAAGATGTGAGCTTTCTTGCTATGTTAAATTTCAGAAACCAAATCAGTCCTGTCCCCATTCAATGAGTTCTCTAATTGTATAATATCACCATCTGTGTAGAAGCCAACATTGCCAATGATGCCTCAAGCTAGAGGAAAAGATTGGATTCTCTTTTCCCACTAATTTGGAAGCAGAAATATATGTACAGAATTGTTTCAAATGAAATATCATTTGGTGTGGAAGAAAATTATAACTAATGGGGTCCTATACTCTGCCTTATTTCTGGTATAAAATGCTGGCTTTGGAATGACACCCCCCCCCCCCCAGAGGACAGCTCAGCTCGGCCCTGACAGTGGATGGCTCCATTGTGTTGGGTGTGGACAGAACTTGGCCAAGTCCCTGTCTGTGACAGCTGATGCTCTTCACTCTTTGTCCTTATGGCTTCTAGCTGAACAAGAATTCATCCAAGTAGGGCAGACAGTCCTCTTTCTGCTCTTTGGGTATTATTTGTGTCCTTTCAGAGCTACACATTGGAGCATTACAGATGAAACTGCGTACTGTCTGCCTTTCGTTTCAAAATACTCAGAGGTGGGGGAAAGGGGTGAATGGCTACAACCTGATAATTATTAAAACTAGGAATAACATACATGGGGGTCCACAGTATTTTTTACTTTTGTATATGATTTTTCATAACAAAGGAAAAATCTTTTACAAGTTTATCTACAAGATGTGATCTTTATAAAATTCCTTCTTATAATTGTGATTCCATTTTGGGAGCCATAAGAAGATATGATAATTACAGAACACTGCACTGAGTTCTTTCCGTGCATCCATTTAGTTAATCCTCTCAACAAGCCCGAGAAGTTGGTATTATTATCCTGATATCATGGATGGAAAACTGAAATATAGAATAAGAGAACTGGACCAAGGCTCTAGAGCAAACAGTCCCAAACAGTCCTCAGGGCCTGAGGAGTATTAGAAAATCACTACGTAGTGTGCTATCCTTCACTTGTGATGTGCACTCTGTAAGGGGATGAAATGATGTCAAACATTTGACTTTCGCTGCTCTAATTATTCACTCATACAAACAGATGTTTATGGAGAGTCTGCTGGATACCAGGTACCGTGCTAGGCCCCAGCAGGGCAGAGATGGACAAGACGGCAGGCCCAGCCTCGGAGAGCTGGCATCACTCTCTTCAGCCTGACCCTGGTAGCAAAGGCCATGTAGTCCCTGTTCTCCTTCAGAAAAGTGTTTAAAAACTGGTGTTCAGGGTGCCTTTGATGGCGTTCCTCCAGTGGGGTCGGACTGATTGTTTCTTATTTCTTCCCCAGTTCCTTTTCTCGCCTTCTGTGATGTAGAAAGCAGCTGGGCATCTTCAAATATTTCATCTTGAATTACAACTTGAACACCAGACACCTGTAGTCCCAACAATGGGGACAATTACTTGTCCCTTCTTATTTGTGACACTCTCTTGACTGTCCTGAAGAAGGTCTATGACCTTTCAGCAGTTCTGCATTTTGGAAATAATCAGCTTGTAGTTCAAAATAGTTTGTGGACTCCAGTTTAAGAAAGAAGGAACTTTGTTGTTCAAACATGGGCAATAAGCATGATTAACTAATCCACTTTTAATTTTGACAGATTTGCAGACCATGAACACTAATACATTAGACTGAGTCTCCCTGATCCAAAAATGTGAAATACGAAATGTTCCAAAATCTGAAATTTTCTTAGCAGACATGATGCCACAAGTAGAAATTTCCACACCCAACCTCATGTAATGGGTCCCAATCAGGATGCAGGTGCACTAAAAATACTGAAACAAGATTACAACTTCAGGCCCTGTATATACTGTATATATGAAACATAATGGACTTCATGTTTAGACCTGGGTCCTCGCCCAAAGCTGTCTCATGTACACGCTAATATTCCAAAATCTGAAACACTTCTGCTCCCAAGCGTTTTAGACGAAGGAAACTCAGCTTGTATTTAAAAATTTCCATTCACAAGACTTAAGAACTTCACCAAACCATTTTTTGCTCTTTGCTCATATTTTTTTTGAATAAAAGAGGCTACAGACTTTGATTCGATGGTTCCTGACCAAAGTCCTTTACAGACCTGGAAACCCCTCCTGTCTGTCATCAGTCACGAGGCCTCGCACAGGCCTGTTTGTGTGTATTGCGACCCTGGAGACCTTCAGGGAACAACCAGCATCTGACCAGTTGTCACTTCCTCCACTGCAACCACTTGGGCCTCACTCCTGTGCTCTCTTGCCTGGGTTGTGGCCACAGCTTCTAGACTGGTCTCCCTGCCTCTGCCACTGGCCTTTGTAACCGGCAGAACGTTAAATGTGACCATTTTCTCAGAACCTTCCCATGTCTTCCCACTTCATTCAGAATGAGAGTCAAAATGTTTACAGTCTCTTGCTGGGCCCTGTATAATCTGACCTGATTTTACCTCTCCTAACCTGCATCCCCTTTGGGACGTTTCTTGACTATGCCAGTCACCACCCCATCAGCATGGTTCCCTCTGCTTGATGGCTTTTCCTGAGTCACCTGAGTTCCTTCCACACCTCCTTTGTCTCTATTCAAACACTACCTTACTGGTGAATCCCCCGTGGCCACCCCGAACAGCAGCACTTCTTCCCACCAGCTGTCTGCCTTACCTGCTTTATTCGTCTCTGTCATACTTACCATCATTTGATAGGCTGTTTTATTTTATTTCCCCTGTCTGGGTCTCCTACTGGAATATAAGGCCCGTGAGGTCAGGCACCTTCCATATTTTGTCCCTTGCTTTAGCCCCTCACGTAGGGAGGAGCTGGACATGCAAGATGCACTGAGCAGCTATCTAGTGCTTCAGTGGGAAGGAATGTGATGGTATCAGCTGGCGTGCACTTAAAGGACAGACTAAAGGGCAGGAGGATGCTTCTCTGCCTTCCATGGTGGGGTGGGAGTTCTGAGGGGAGGATTCCCTGGTCCAACTAAAATCTGGATTTCTTTTTCTGACTCATGGTTTTTCTAAGTAGAGAATTAAAAACAAAATTTCCAATGGAAGAACTATTTGATTTTTAATTCTCATTGTTGCTTTTTCATTTCCAGAGAAGCAAAAAAGGCTGACTTACAACTCTGACCAATCTGGAAATTCTGTCTTATTGATTTCTGGGAGTTGAAGACAGAGAGATGGGTTAACATTTAGTAATTAGCTTACTAATTGACTATTCAAGGACAAAGATAATGGAAAACAAAAAACAAAAAACCTAAAACCAAAAAAAACAAAGATACAGTATCAGTTCAACAAGATACAGAGTTTCCAAACAAAAATAGAAAACTTTCATGAACTTGAGTAAGGTAAATACCTTTTTTTTGCCTTTTAAAAATGACTAAAAATCTGGGTCGGGTAGCATTATATAATCATCATAAAAAATTTATTAGATTCTATTTCCAGATGCACCTAGGGTTATTTCTACATGTACCTTCCATGTTGTCCAAGTTAAATAAAGCATGACATATATATATGTATTGTTCAAAGACAAATGGATGGTCTAATGGTCCTTTTTTTTTTTTTTTCAATACAGGAAGTTAATAAGACATTAGACCATAGTGGGATAAACATGGGCTTTGCAGAAAGGTGAAACCTGAGTGTAAATTCCTTAAAAACACTTCTCTGAACTTTGTCTACCCGCAATGGGGTCCCTACCGAAGGCCTGTATGCTTTTTTTTTTTTTTTTTGTGCTAGGGATCAAACTCAGGGCCTTGTGCTTGCTAGGTGAGCACACTAACCACTGAACTAAATCCCCAGCCCCTGTATGCTTTTTATCCTCCTCAAATGCCCACACAAATCAGAGGAGGAAAGTTCATTTGATTTCAGGGTCTCTGTACTTTTTAGTTGAACTCACTCTAATATCCCACATTCCAGCAAAAAGGGTTCCTCCTTAAGGATGCAGAGGACAAACCCAGGCGTCAGCAGAGCTCCCGTCCAAAAGCCAGTCTGGGCCTTAGGCCCCCGTGATCCAGCAGGTCACAGCTGACTGGTCCTCTGGGTCTCTCCTCCACATCTGGAGGGGGTACATATTGGTGCAATCTTCTTGGAGGACAGTAGTTATTATCTTATCTTTGGCTATTTCAATATTTTCATATTTTTGCTTTCTCCCATTCTAATGTGTTATTTTTCATTTACAGGGATTTTTATAGAGGGCAGTACTAAGGATTGAACCCAGGGCCTTCACACTGGGATACATCCCCAGCCCTTTATATGTCGTGACATGGTCTTGCTGTGTTGCCCAGTGGGACTCAAATTTGTGATCCTCCTGCCTCAGCCTCTCAAATGGCTGGGATTATAGCACACACAATTATGGCTGGCTAAGAATTTATTTGTAAAATCATTTTTCCACAAGGACAATTGAAGTTTACCAAAGAATATGTACTTTTATGCAGTGTGTTATGTATAGCAGTCTGAAAAGCCATTCACAAGAGTGTCCCCAAGACGGTCTACCAGTTCTATTGAAAACGGCAAGATTTTACTACTATCAACATCCCCAACATAAAATACCGTCTCATTTTAATTTGCACTTATTTTAACTGAGAAATATTTTCCTATGCTTCATTTGCTAATTTCCTCATGTAAATGTATTTAACCATGTTCCGTCCAATAATTCACGTGTCTTAGTATGTCCACCCCCTTCGTAATTCCAAGCACTCCTGTGACGTAGCTAGGAACCTGGCTGCTCCTCACGGGATTCTCTTTCCACACCACACACTCAAGTCTCCCTCTTCACCCCCGTGCCAGTGGCCATACCCTTTGAGGACACCTCAGTCCCCAGCGCGGGAGTCCTATCTGCTTTTCTTGCCAATCTACTTGGAATAGGGTCTGGCACACTGGGTACTAAATACTGAAAGGTAGATATAAAGGACCATTTTTAAAAAGATTATTTTTAGGATTGTTTAAAAGTTTAGATATAATTAGAAAATAATTCTACAGCATTAATGCATAGCAACAAACGATAAACATATTCTGGTTACCTATGAAAGGCTGCTTAAGTGTTGGAATAAATGAGTAGCGAAGTTTTTCAAGTACTTTATTTCAAAATAACTAATGCAATAGTCTGTTAAAAAAATCTATACATGTTTCTACTTATGTACTGTATTAGTTCTACTAGTATGCACTTAAGTTTTAAATTCAATTTTGAACAGCTTTCAGAGTTTCTTCCAAAGTGAGACATCAGAGGTATGTAGAACAGGCGCAGAGGTGCATGTCTGCACCCCAGCCACTGAGGGGGTAGAGGCAGGAAGACCAGGAGTCCAAGGCCGGCCCAGGCAATACAGCAAGACCCTGTCTCAAAATAAAAATGTTTAAAAACAAAAATAAAAACAAACATACACATATACTTACAAAAAAAAAAACCCACCATACTGAGGCACAAAAAGGCAAAAACATCAGTTTCATCTCTTTCAGCGATGAGAATGGAGTATCCTGTTACCACAGGAAGCAGCGAGAAACAGAGAGTATTCATGATTACTGCTGGCCCACCTGGACAGAAAGCAGCACAGGCCACGGTGGGTTTAGGTTTGTTTTTTAAAAAAGAGTCTCTGTAGTTTTCAGACTGAACATGACAGTATCAACAGGTTCTCTCCACATCCGTCTAGACCAAGTCACTCCATTTGGTTAATGTCAACTAAGACACCATTTCTGAGCTCGAGATCTCTTGACAAAATCAAAGCAGGCAAATCACACGCCCCGAGGGAGCTGCATCTCAGTCATACAGGAAAATTCTCTGGAATCTGTTGTGAGTCTATAACCAACCAAAGACTCTTTGTCCCCACCGTCCCCCACAAGCAGATCCACAAGCACGTGTGGCTTATCATAACCGAAAGAGGTGGGGGCGTTTCTTGGCACGAAGGATTCTTGTCTCTCTGTCTTCATTTCGAGTTTACTACTCTGGGGGATTTCTGAGTCAGATGTGAAGCTGTTGGAACCCACGAGGCCACAATCAGAACCATTTCGGGAGTGATAGGAGTTTAAGATTACACTGCAGGGTTCTGTCTGGTTACTGCTTGCCACTGAAGCGTCCTCTGTCAGGGCCGGAGCACTTTCATCCAGAGTCACAGTGCCTACCTGAGCAGCAGGCCCTCCCCCGAGATCCCCTCTGCCCCGGCTGTCTCCAGCGCTCGCACCTGGCACCGCCACTGGGGACACCTCCTCCACAATCACTGTCTCATTTTCTACCGTGATTGGCTGATACGATGAGATGAATGAGACGTATTTTGATTCAGGTTTTGTCTCCGAAGTGGCATTTTTTACCACAGAGAGCTAAAGAAAGAGAAAATGATTGGAGGAAGTAAATCATCAAGCTTCAAAGCCTCTTTCAAACAAACGAAGGCCTAAAGGTAACAGAAACTGCCTGACACATTTAAAGTAAGATAACTGAATGAGTGGTTGTGTTTTTCTTTTCTTTTTCATAATAGTACTATCGTAAGATTACAAGCAAACTTGTGGAGAGTGACCTAATAACTCACAGTACAGGCTGCTTTTCGAACACCACCTTCTCCATGTACACACATGACATGTGTAACGGGAGCACTGCTTATAGTTTCATTATTCCCCTCCATCATTATAATTTTCAGTGGCTCACATTACTTATTAATATTGATCATTTCTTTAATAGATGCTGGTGTTTCTGATTGCTACTAGCTACAGAACGTGTTGAATATTTCATACATCCTTTTCTTTGTGAGATGATTTCCTAGAGGAACAGGGTGATGACTACATCGAAGGCCGCGGCACAGTCATGGCACACCTGAAGGACTCCTCACACACACTGCGCTTCACAGCAAGGCTCTGCCACTTTCCACGGCACACGCCACTCACCCTGCTACCGGCACTGCTCAACAGTCAGGTTTATTTTTTTCTTCTCCAGCAAGTATACAATGCATATTGCAAGGTGGCTCATGACTAGGAAGGATGCCTATTATAATTAGTATATGAACAGTCCACTAATTGTTGGTAGTTCTTATCTACTTTAAAGGTAGTAGGTTTTACAGTGAATTTCAAAGTACCCTTTGAATAGCACAGGTATTATTTTTGTCATATTTGCTTCAAATAGTAATCATTTTATTACCTTTAAATGTTCTTTTCATCATTTCAAAGACTGCGAAATGTTAGATATGAAATGTCAAGTTTATGTCTCACTTCTGACCATCTTTCCTTCTATACTCCAACCATAATAAAGTATTTCCATTTCTGGAGATCTTTGAAAGCCAGGCTCTCCGGACTCTTGGCTTTAGTACATTCATTTTATCCCTTACTACCTGGATAAACTTACTGTCCCTCAGGACGGCTCAGACATCGCTGGCTCTGGGACAGCCACAGCTGAGCCCCAGCCCATGAGCGGGACGGGGTCCTCACTGGCTGTGTGAAAGCTCTACCTCTGAACCGATCACACAGACCACTCGCCATACACCCATCTGTTCTTCCCGTCACATTCTAAGCTCCTGACCAGACCTGTGTCTGTCCTGAGTATCAGAAAATGCTTGGTGCACCCTAAAAACACCTTGGTTCTGAAGGTGACAGACTGAGTGATCAGGGCTTCTGAATGAAGGGTACTATTATAATACCCTGATGTTTAACATGTCACATCATTCCACTTGAAGAAATTGTCAAAGAAATTTCGAGTTAACATTTTAGCATTAATAACCAAAGAGAAATATTTAAATAAATTACCAAAGATTTGGGTAACATTATGTTTTTCCTCTTACATGGGTTCTTCTTAAAATAACAACATGCAAATATTAGGATAAACGCTAGAAAGAGTAGTAAAGCAGCAACAATTGGAATCCAAACTGAATCTAAAACAAAAAGAACAATCACAAATTAGAATTAAGATGTAATACTGCTATTATGTAGCTAAAAGCCTTAACACTATTATTTAATAGATTTACATATTAATATATGAATAAATACGATCAGAGTTTTAACAAACAGGCAATCCGAATAGCAAATAGGTATCTATTCCAGAGTGCAGCAGGATTCTGCCCAATTCTGAGGTTCTAAAACTTCCTGGGCCTGCACCACCATGCACCAGGGAGTCCAAATAGCTCTTTTACAGGGGCCCCCTCACAGTCTCAAACAGTGTGCTTCTGGGGCTAGCTTTTCTCTTGGCTAAGAAGGCCAAAAAGAATTACAAAATATCTTTCTTGAGAAACAAACTTTGGCAATGTGTGTAGTTTAAAAGAACTTAGCTCTACTACTCAGAGCTTTGTTACATTTACTTCAAGAGTGCAAATACTTATAAAGTACACAGACGCCCATGCACACAGGAATAAAATCCTCTTGACAGCAAACCAGATATAAAGAACATAAAGAATAGGGAAGATTTGGTTCAGAGCACACACACCTATTATCACCATTGTGCATTTTACTCTACTGTGCCTTTTGTTTTCATAATAAAATCTTTAGCATTTTTTCCACAATCTTCTCTTCTAAAAAACATTAATAGTATTCTACATGTTGTGGCAATGTGTAGAGTCCTCTTTGTGGCATTTTATTCTAATTTCTATTCCAAAGTCAATTCTTTGGAAAAGTAAATGTGTTACTACTTAATGCTTACACAATGCTGGATACGGGATGTGAAAAAATTAAAAGGCAAAACAGCAGTATGATGAATGCCAGGTGCTCGGGCTGAGAAAGTGCAGCGTCTGAGGCCCTGAACGCACAGGAGAGACTGCTGCTCACACGCACGCACAGTGCTGCCACCGTGTGACAGTAATTATCACTCCAGAATTCAGGCCTTCGATTTTGTTTTGTTTTTTGGTGCGAGTGGGAATTGAACCCTGAGTCTTCCCAGTGAGCTACACCTGTAGTCCTTGTTTTCATTTTTTATTTTGATAGAGGGTCTCACTAAGCTGATAAGCTGCCCAAGGGGGGCTCAAACTTCCAATCCTCCTACCTTGGCCTCCCTTGGCTATGGGGTCACAGGTGTGCACCACCCGGCTATAATTCAGGCTTCGCAAGAAAACGGATGTGGAGCATGTGCAGTATTTCAAATTTTGCACATTAAGTTGATTTTATTTTTCAAACAGCATAACAAATTAGCATAAAATCTACTACCCTATTCGAAGTCTCCTACTTGAAACTTCTAAAATAGCCTGGAAGTTATTAGCATTAAACTTTAGGTCTAACACTTTAGCCTTGATTTCTGTTTTTCAAAAAGGTATCTGTAAATAAAATTAGAGGTGAAAAAGGAGGTATTCCAACAAATACCACAAAGATACAAAGAATCAATAGGGATTATTAAGAAAAACTCTATGTGAGCAAACTGGAAAACCTAGAAGAAACAAAAAAAATTTCTGGACACATTAGATCTACCAAAATTGAACCACGAGGACATTAAAAAAATAGATAAAAAACAAGTGATGAAGTTGAATCAGTAATAAACAGTCTCAACAAAGAAAAGTCTTGGACCACTTTGATGCTGAATTTTTACCAAACTTTTAAAGAACTAATGCCAATTCTTCTCAATCTACCCAAAGAACTGAAAGACAGGAGGCTGTTCCAAATTTTATGAGGCCAGCTTTACCCTGGTAACAAAACCAGACACAACGAAGAAGGAAAACTAAAGGCTAACACATCTTACAAGACAGATGTAAAAATTCTCAATAAATTACTAGAAAACTGAATTCAACAGTGTGCCACAAAGATCACCGACCATGATCAACTTGGTTTCATCCCAGGGATGCAAAGATGGTTCAACATACGCAAATCAATAAATATAATGCACCACCATCAATAGAAAGAATGGTCAGAGGATCATCTCAAAAGACATAGAAAAAAAAAAGCATTTGATAAAACTCAACATCCCCTCATGATAAAAATCCTAAAAAAATCAAGTGTAGAAGGATCAGATCGCAACATAATAAAGGCTACACATGACAAACCCACAGCTAGTATACCCAAGAAGGAAAAGCGGAAAGGATTTCCTTTAAGATCAAGAAAACATGCCCGTTCTCACTGCTCTTATTCTACAAGCTGGGCAAGAGAAAGAAATAAAAGGCATATCAATAGGAAGGAAGACAAATTATCCATATTTGTAAAAGATATGATTCTATACATAGAAAACTCTAAAGATTCCACTGAAAAACTATTTGCTGAGAAAAAACTTATGAAAATGATTCCATTCATAATAGCTATAAAAATACTCCGGAATGAATTTAACTACAGAAGTGAAAGACCTCTACAATGAAAATTATAAAACACTAATGAAGGAAATCAAACACACGCACACACACACACACACACACACACACACAGAGGTAACAAGAGTGAAGAGACAATCCATAAATGGAAGAAAATAACTGCCAACTATTTATCTGAGAAGCGATTACCATCCATAATATATAGGAAACTCAAAAGACTTAAAAAAAGTAATATAGTTTAAAAATGGGAAAATAATATGAACAGATGCTTCTCAAAAGAAGATATCTAAAGAGCCAAGAAATGTTTGAAAAAACACTCAATATGATTAGCCATTAGGGAGACACAAATCAAAAGAACAATGAGAGGTAGACCAGGGTGGTATTATGACTGCAATCCCAGCACTTAGGAGGCTGAGGCAGGAGGATCAAGAGTTTAAGACCAGCCTGAATCACATAGTGAGACCTTGTCACAAAACAAAAAACCTTAGTTAGAATGGCTACTGTCAAAACAACAACAACACAAAACAAATGCTGGTATGCGAAGAAAAAGAAACTCTCTAGTACATAAAATTATGTACATCACGCAATACAATGAATGCATAAAAAACTAAAGGGAAAAACAGGATGAAAAGAAAACAATGAACTGTGAATAATGGTGTATTTTGGGGGGATGATAGGACTACAGATAATTATGTTCTTTTTTTACATTTTACAATTATCTATGATAAACTTTTGCAATGCAGCTATTTATACCCGTAATTTTACATATTTGCTATACTTTTTCCTGGGTCATCACATGGCTTTCCAAATTAGTTACTTTGTACATTAGCTGAGAAACTGCCTCTTTGAGGAATGGGGCTACTGAATGTTTTTGAGAGATTTTTTTGAAAATCAAAGCATTGCAAAACAAATTGCAAGAAATTTCAAACAAATTTGACTCTTTTACATTACCCTCTTTTAGTTACCCTCTCTGTATTTAGGAAAAAATGGCAATAACTCACCTTTTATGCTGCTACTATGAATGGTAATACAGTCTTCTTCTGACCTTACAGTTGTAACATCCCAGGACTCCGAGACTCCTTCGGCAGAAATACAGTACTCAGAATTCAGCGAGGGCACTGGGATTCTTAAACGGCACGGAGTGTAGAGGCACTCGCTCCCTGCAAGCCCGTATTTTAGGGTCTACATGGGAGAAAAATGCATTGCTTCTTTAATCTATAAAAAATACCCACCATACCTAACCTGGTCAAACACCAAAGAAAACACACACACACACACACACACACCCCCACACACACACACTCACACCCACACACACACCCCATACAGTGTATATAGTATGTAATGAATATTAAACATATCTGAAACACTTCTGATATCAAATATTATCAAATATGTCAATTTGTTACTTCAACACAGCATGATGATGTACGTGCATCTATCAAAAACTTGGAGAGCAGAAACGTTCATTGTTAGTTTAACATGAGTTTAACATTCTACCGAAGGGGCAGAAACTTAGCTGGTGAAATTTTATAGGAAGCTTAATAAAAGTGTTGCACAAAGGCTGCAGGACCTTGGGCAGCAGGACCTAGACATGATTGCTATAAAGTTCATTGTTCATTCCCTCAGCCAGTTGTTGGTCAACTGTGCTAGGACCTAAAGATCCAAAAGTAGTACAGTTCCTCCAAAGGTCCATGTATAAAACAGGCTTGTTCCCCAGAGTAGTGGCACGACAAGGTTCCATGGACCTTTAAGAAGTGGAGCCTTAGGGGAGGTCCTTAGGGCCTTTGGGGGCACATCCTTGGGAGGAATTATGAGACCCTGGTCTCTCCACCTGTCTTTCTCTGGTCTGGTTTGAGATGTAATCACTTGGGCTAGGGATGTAACTCAGAGGGAGATTAAACTTTTTCTCTTCATATATTGGTTGTCTCGGGGATTTCACTGTAGTAACACGATGCTGACAAATACAGGTAGGATGGTGGTACCTACCTTCATACCTTACTATTTAGAGTTGAAGAGAGTTAAGAAAGAATAAGAAGTACTGCCAGAGAAATCCTATATGGAACCAGAACCACAGAAAATGGGTCAGAAAAGAAAGTGGAGATGACACCTCAGCTGACTACCGATGAGCAGAAATTCACCAAGTGGAAAAGGTTGAGACGGGTGTTCTGTGAAAGAACATGGCAGTTTCGGGGATTTAGGAACCAGCAGCTCCTTAGCATATGGGCGGAAACAAGGCTGGAGGCAATGGGCAGACAGGGACTAGGAGAGGCCCAATGGGCTAAATCACGAGGGCCTTGTAGGCCATGTCAGGGAAGGAAATTTAGATGTTATTTTATAGCCGATGGGGATTTGTGAAAAGTTTTAAGCAGTCCAGTAACATGATTAGATTTACATTTTAGAATGACATCTCTGCCAACAACCGAGAAGATACTTTAAAATCTAAATCAGACGTCGCTCTTCTGCTTAAATCTTCCCAGGGTGCAGTAAAAGGATCGAAGTCAAATCCCTCCAATGTCCCCTGCCATCACTTGCTTCATGTACCTGCCAGCCCCACTGGCCCCTTGGCTGCTCCCCTCACATGCCCCCTGTGCCCCTGCTGGGTCCTCTGCCCCAAATGCTATCCCATATACACCCATCGGGCTTGCCTCCCAACCTGACCTGACAGCAGTTACCAACTTCCCTGGGAAGCCCACTCCAAACATCACTAGTCCAACCCCCACACACTGTCCACCCCTTCCTGCCACACAGCAGTTACCCTGAGTTCCGTCTGTCCTACTCTCAGCTGCACCCCTAGATGCCTCACAGGCATGTACTATATGTTTGATAAATATTTATCAGGTGAATAAATGGCCTCATTGTGGAGAATGGAGAATAGTTCCAATCAACACATGGATTCCACACCAGTGTCAGAACAATGTAATTATATCCCCACAGATATACCAATTTTTTTCCAAAATGATGATTCAAATTATAGATGCATATTATTTTACATCACCACTAGTGAGAAAAAAAGAATTAAGTTATCCCCATCTTACCAGTGGAGATATAGGAACATGCTGCTAAATGAGGCAAAGAAAAAACTTAAAAGTATTTATTCGGTTAGTGTTAGTGATTAACTACCAGTCTATTTCAATAGTGTTTGTCTCAGTTACTTTTCTCTCATTGCTGAGACAAAATACTAGACACCCAAAGTTAGGGGAAGAAAGGTTTATTTGGCTCACAGTTTGTAGAAGTTTCAGCCCACAGTCAGCTGGGTCCAAGGCAGGGTGGCACGGCAGACAGGCAGAAGGCAGTCAGGTAAGCAAGGGACGCAAGCAAGGGACTAACCAGCTTCTTTCTGTATCTTTTATCTTATCCAGGCTACCTGGCTTTAGGGTGGGCAGTACTCCCACCCTTAATCCTAATACCCTTAATCCTAGCGTCACATCCTTGATCCCAGCAGAACGATGCCAAACCAATCATGGGCTAATTTAGTAATCACACACTCTAGATCCAGCTACCTCTTACCACATGAGGCCTTGGGGCACATCTAGACACAAACTATAACAGTATTCATACATATTTTCTTCCTAAAAGTTAAAATCCAGAGGTTTTATCTGAATATAAGCACTCCACTTCCCCAAGATGAATGCAATTATTATGCGTTGCAAAAAATACTAATAAAAAAAGAAATTAAAAACCAACTCTGTATACTCTAAATATATACAAAAACTATGAAATAGAAATACCTACCTCACTTCTGTTCACTGTCACATACACGTTGTAGTCAAATATGTAACAAGCATGGTCAGCATCATACATGGTTTCCTGCTCTTCTTCATTTAAATGAACTAAAGGGTGAACTACATCAATAATGATATGGTCTTCCTCCCGTGTGACAGTTACTTCAGGTGGTCCAACTTTTCCTGAGGAAAAGTGACAGCATTAATACTGACTTTGGGACCTCACAGTGCACTCCACAAAATTATCAAAACCAATCAACCAAGCCATTCCTTTTTTTTTTTTTTTTTTTATAAAGCAGGATCAGATTTTAACTCAGGACGTCCTAAGGAGGACTACATTTAAACTACTTCACAAAATCTAGAAGACATTCCAAATATCCTTCATAAATATTTCATAAATCTCAGGCAAGAAGTTCTCTTATTCAAACTCCTCTTTAGCAGTTTAACTTCATTTCTAATTCAGGAGAAATACACTTAGTTATGGACTTGATTTAAAAAAAATTAAAACCTTGACATAACAGAAGCTCTATTAAAGTATTTTTTCTTTTATCTTTGTTTCTACAGATTGAGAAAAAAGCAGAGTTCTAAAAATTGTCTCTGAAAGATGTTATCTTTCCTCAGAAAAATTCTGTATCTTTAACATTCATGGGTTACTGGCATGCAGGATCTATAAAAATTTGCTACTAATTCAATTTTTATTGTGAAAATCAGAACTAGATATTCAATTATTCAGCAAACATTCATTGTGGATTTTAGGATTTCACTGGTAAACTATTTATGCTTTGTGTGTTTATAGCACACCTACTGTTTGCCAGGCTGACCTGTTTAATGTTTCTCAGGACTTGGCACACTTTTTGGCACATTTCAGGCCCTTGAAAAATCAGTGCGGGAAAAGTCTGACAATACAGATAGTATGTATCAGATAACAAAAGTATGGATTCTGGGGAATAAAATATTTAAGGATGTGGTGGTTACGGTGGAAGGTCAACTTGATTGGCTTTGGGCTCTACTTGGGGGGCTGGTGGAGCATACTTCTGTTGTGTCTGGGTAGGCTATGGAGGTGTGGCCTTGGGGTTCATGTCTGGTCCCTCACACCTTCCTCTTTGGCACCTCTGCTTCCCAGCCATGAACTGAGCAGCTCTGCTCCACCATGCCTTTCCACTGTGATGTTTTTGCCTTGGAGCCAGTGACCACAGACTGAGCCTCCTTCAAACGTGAGCCAAATTAAACCTCCACTCCTTTGAGCTGTGTGTGTTGGGTATTGCATCTCCAACGGGAAAGCTAGCTAATACACAGGACAAGTAGGAAAAGGGCTTGTGGAAGAGCCCAAGATGGCACAATTTGAAACACAGAAGCAGAGTCAAAGCAGTGAGAAGCACTGGAAAGGCAGTAGCTCAAGTAACCAAGCACTGAAGTTGAACAAAAAAGGGAGTGAAGCTAGAAGAAAAGGTACCAAAGGACTATCAGACCATGGCAGAGTATAATGAGTAAAGGTTTCTTTTACCCAGAAGTGAGGTATGATTACTAAGAGGGGACAACACAGCCAAAAAGTAGAAACTGATACACAAATTCTGGAGTTTAAGGTATGTACCCAGAGTGGGATGCTGGAAGAACGAAGAGGTAAACATCACTGAGAATGGAAAGATGAGAGTTCTGAACATTTTTAATGTAGTAAGTTGGTATTTGAATTACCGCAGACACGAAGGACTTCAGGTAGACAGGAGAATGACAGCCAGCAGCCAAAGTCTTCTGGGGAATGTACTTTGAAATGAATTACAGACCACAGTGGGAGGGAAGGGGTGATGCAAAGCACAGCCGGACAGCACTGATCCGGAGTTGTATGGAGTGGAAACTTCATGGTACAGCAGTGGCAAAGATATGGTTGGCTGTTATCCCTATTTTGTGGGGTTTAAGAGAAAAGAATGATATTGGCTCTCTCTAAATTCTGCCAAGTGTTTCTTAGGCACTATGATCATTTTAAACAACTGCTAATAAAAGCAGACATGCACAGAAAACCTGCATTTTCAAATTTAATATTATATGTATATATTCTACACACCATGTTCACACATGACAAAGTCTCTGGACTCTATGAAGGCAGATTCGTTTGGTCCAACTCTAGCCATAACTTTGGCCCAGACGGGAAGACTCGGGTCATCAATGTTAGAAATACAGCACTGATGATCAGACGTATTGCTGCAGGCAGAAATCCATTCGCGTGTCCTAAAATGAAAAGGAATGAAGAAACACAAAGGCAACTTTCATTGTTATCACAAACTTGAACCATCTCTGTGCTTTATTTTTCATTTATAGCACAAAGCAGGTAGGAAGAGCTGAATTAGAATAGGATGGACAAGCTAGACAAGGTAGGAAGCCCTTACTCTGGTTGGAAGTACAGGTCCAGCATCCCTAATCCAAAAAGTCAGAAATCCAAGATGTTCCAAAACCCAAAAGTTTTTAAACACTGACTTGATGCCAAAACAGAAAAATTCCACACCATGAAACTTTGTTTCATACATAAAATTATACTGCATAAAATTACCTTCAGGCTACATGTATAAGATATATACAAAATATAAATGAATTTCATGTTTAGACTTGGGTCCCATCCCTAAGGTACCTAATTATGTACATGTCAATATTTCAAAATTTGAAAAAAATCAGAACTATGAAACACTTCTGGTCCCAAGCATTCCAGATAAGGCTCCTTTATAATAAAGAGGGGTCAAACCTAGGCCTTGTGCATGCTCGGCAAGTGCTCTGAGTGAGTTATATCCCCAGCCCATTGGGTAATATCTTTTCTTTGTTTGTTTTTTGTTAATGGGAACTGAACCAAAACCTTCACACTGAGCTACATCTCCAGCCCCTTCGTGATTTTTTATTTTGAGACAAGGTCTCGCTAAGTGCCTAAGTAGCCTGGGGTGCGTTCAAACTTTTGATCCCCCTGCAGCAGGCTACTGGAGTGCCAGGACAACAGGTGTGCAGCTTCATACCTGGCTGGGTAATGTCTTTAAATTGTATTTTTTAAGTGTATCTAAAAGTCAAGTTCCTGAAGTGGGATCATCCGATCAAGAATTAAACATAAGGAGGCTGGGGATGTAGCTCAGTGCTCGAGCCTTGCCCAGCATGTGCTAGAACCTGGGTTTGGTGCCTGGCATTGGAGGGGAAAACAAAAAGGAAATGAGCTTTTGTGAACTACTACCAAATTCTTCAAACATGTTCCAACATGGTCAGATCTAATTTTCATTCATGCCAGTGATATATTAATGTATGAGAGTGCCTGTTTCCCAAGCTTCACACAGTGCTTTCAAACTTTCGAATTTTTATCAATCTAGTAAGTGATATATAGAACTAGCAAATCTTGAAAACAAATTATGAACTTCGTATCTATCACAGCAATAACAGCAATAGCAAATGGGTACTAAAAATACATATGGATTTATGTGAACAGGGTATTTATGTCCTCATAAACCTTTTCCCCATAGGTTGCTTATTTAAAAGAACTTGCACAAAGGAGGGCTGAGGGCTTGCACACCTGAGGGCTGAGGACCAAGCCAGTAATGGGACAAACTTTCATTATGTTCTGTACACTGGACACGAAAATTGCCTTTGCAGTATGCCTATCAAAAATGTTTAAACTTGGGGCTGGGGATTTAGCTCACTGGTAAAGTGCCTGCCTACAAAGCGCGAGACCCTGAGTTCGATTCCCAGCACCCTCCCCCCCTGCCAAAAAACCCCCAAAATGTTCAAACTCAATTAAGTTATGAGCAAAAAAATTAGAATAATCTACACTGAAATCTTCCAGTCTGGGACCACTTGAGCTTAACTCTTCTGAGATACTACTATCACTCAAAATGGCATTCTTATTACTTCCATTAAATGCAATAAATTTGCTGTACTTTATTATTTAATAAACTTCTGCAACCAGGGATGGTGGAGCAATACTGTAATTTCAGCGCTAGGAGTCTGAGACCAACTTGGGCTATACAGTGAGTTTGAGCATAGCCTGAGCTATAGAGCAAGACCTAGTCTCCGAAAAACAAAAATCAATCAATCATTCAATAAACACTAGAGGAAAAAAAATCTCAGAAGTTAGTAATACTTCTTTACTTCAGTACTGATAGGAAAAGGAAGAAGAATTTTACAAAAAATTAATTTGCATTCTGAGCAACTCTATGTTTACAGGCAGGTCAGGAAGTTCTGCCATGTAGGAAGGATGATGGAAGGAAAACAGAGTTATGGAATGTTCTAGGACTTAGATAAAAACAGAATTGAAAGGATAAAAGAACGATACTCACCCGTAGCACTTTGACAGTACAGTAAAAAGAGGAGTCTGGGGCATGCTCGGGTAGTCCCAATATACAACTGCATTCATGTCATAGGACTCAATTCTAACATTGGTTGGCACAGGCACTGTAAGGGAGCCAAAAAGTAAAACGGACAACAGTAAGAAACTAGTATTAACATTACAAAGTCTTATTGTAAGATGTCATGTGAGTTAAATATAACTGAAAAGTTGAAATCACTAGAATAGAGAGTAAAATTATCTCAAAGGGTACAAAAGCGTTTTGTTTCATTTTAAATGATAGAAACCTCCACTGTGTGTAAATGTAACATGAAGCAATAAAGTCCCATGTTTTAGGAGTTTTTGATAAATAAATGCAATGCCAATTGCAATAATAATCTCCAATTTTCTTAATTCCTAGAATTTGGATGCTTCACACGATCGATGATAGTCAATGTCCAGAGAGGAACTGTCAACATCAGGCAGGCACGGTTGGTTTCCTTCTACAGTGCAGCAAGCCTTCAGCCCCGTGCCAGGCTCACTGCACCTTTAACGCCATTTCTTTCTTTCTTTTTTTTTTTTTTTTGTGGTGCCGGGGATCGAACTCAGGCCCTTGTGCTTGCAAAGCAAGCACTCTAATCACTGAGCTAAATCCCCAGCCCTTTAACGCCATTTCTACAGCACGAGAACAGGCACCTAGGGACTGACCGAAGGAGCTACTGACTGTCCTAGTTTCATCAATATTTTGATTTCTGGGGAGTGCAGCTATTTTTACAAAACATATCCAACATTCCTTTGTTTTTACTTTTTAAAACCATTTATTTCAGAAACGATTGGTCGGTAAGACTTCAAAGAGTCACATGGGTGAGCAGGAGGATGAACATAAAGGTACAGACACAGTTAGTGGTACGACTCAAAATTTAAGGTTAATCCATCCTACCTAGCTGGGAAACTCCATTTACCATGATTCACTAATAAAACCAAAATAAATAAATGAATGGTAAATATGGACAGCAGCAGTGGCTTCTAAACATAACATCATTATCATCAACACTTGTGAGAGTGTCCAAGCCCAAGTTTCTCTTTTTTTCAAGGTACCCTGGAAAGTAACGACAGTGACTTGGACTGCTTAAAAAACAAAACAAAGCCAACAAAACAAAAAGCCTCATGGGATCAGACATTAAAGAACCTGGGTTATTTCCTGATCATACTGCTAAATAGTTACTTCAGATTTCTTATCTATCAAGTAAGACATTAATATAAATAAAAAACTTGCTCACTGTTGAAGGAAATACCTACCATATTTTTTCTAAAATAAAAACTGCAATCTTTCCTAAAATAAAAATTCCCCCAAAAGCCCAAACTGGCACAATGTTTTAATTTACAATTAATTATTTAGTATATGTATTGTCTTTTCAAAGCAGAACATAAATCAATAGTTATTTAGGCAAATAATACGCAATTATTCATCATTAAATTCTAGTGTCAGCTTTTTCTTTTTCTGATAATTTTTTTCCTTTATGGCGGTGGTTCTCAGCAGGTCATGATTTTATCCCCCAGGGGACAGGAGGCAATGTTTACAGACATTTTTGGTTTTCACCACCTAGATGGATTAGAGGGTGGCAGTTACCACTGGCATCTAGAGGGTCGAGATCAAGCAGGGATGCTATTAAATAGCCTACAGTGCAGAGGGTGATAATCCAACTCCAAAGACCAGTAGTGCCACAAGTGAGAAATTCTGCTTTACATGTTTGTAATTTTAAGTGTTTGTTATTTATTCTTGGTACTGTCCATCGAATCTAGGGCCTCACACAGGGAAGTACCCTACCACTGAGCTATATCTCTGCTCCTTTTTAACAATTTCAGTTTGAGACAAGGTCGTACAAAACTATTTGCCCAGGCTGCCCATGAACTTGTGATCCTTCTGCTTCAGCCTCCCAAATAGTTGGGATTACAGGTGTATGCCACCACTCCCAGCTTCTTAGGAGGAAAAACCAATTTGAAAACAAAATGCTTTATGGTAAACCAATATATTTTATGACATGCCTTTGAAAGAAAAGATTTAGGTCCTGCCAAAATATCTAACTTCTACATTATTTACCAAAGTAGTGTCACAACGTGTGCCAAAATTTGAGATTATGAGCCTGGGGGTGAAAGGGAGTTATCATAAATTCAAATATTCTCAACAACTAATTTTTTTGTGGCCTATAACAAGAAGACTACACATTTGCTACCTATATACTGCTGCTGGCTCTTGGTACTATATAATCTTTGGTTCTCTAGGCAACTCCATTCCAGGAAGCCCCCAAAGCCTTGGTCTTGACAGATTTGTTTCTGGCTCTTTTCTTTTGGTTTTGGTAGAGTGCCCATGGCCATATATAGCGGGAATCCTAAGGTTTCATCAGTGTTTCTCCCTCTCTGGTAAGTTTGTACCTCACCTTCCTGAAAAAATCTTGTTTCAAGTAAAGATCCATGGTTTCTGCAGAAATAAAAGCCGCTCCTCCCTACCTCCTTCAGGATCAACTCAACATTACTATCAAGTAACAATTGTACAAATAATCATAATTTTGCAACCAGGTAAGATATGTAATTAGTGTTAAGAAAACTCACAGCGAATCCTAACTTCCTTCAGAAAGTTAGGATAATTTTAAGTAGATGTTAATTTTAACATCTTTTGCCTTTCCAGAGGCTGACGATTTTCAAACCATCAGGTCCTGGTATTTTTTTTTTTTAATAGTCCCTTCCATGATGAATCTGTCTAATCTCACACTTTAGACAAGAAACAAGAAACCAGGTGGTGCCTTCAACACCTTGATTTGAAATTTCCTGTGCTAGATCACACAGCTCATCGAGCACATTTCCCACTAGGCTTTCCACTGCTACATGACAAGGATCCTTCTTCCTCCAGTTTCCAATAAGTCCTTCACTTCCTTTTAAGCCCCTCCTTTTAATTAGTCCTAGTATAAATGACTTTATAAGTACATATATTCAATTGGATATTCCTGTTTTGAGAAAAAAGGCATATAGAAGTCAATCTAAATAAAGTAGCAATGTATACTTGTATTTAGGGAGGAATTACTGAAACACACATAAAATCACGAACAACAGTAGTCTCATGCAGCATTAGTTTTTAAAGTGAATCAGACTATGTTTCTCATAATTTAGTAAAAGTCTACCATGGTTAGACTAGGAAAAGAACTTAAATCATAACCTTCCAAGCAATCCAGACAAACAGATGACTGATAGGAAGACGTTTCAATGGATTCTAACAGGCAAAAATTACAACTGAAGGAGAAACTTATGAATGTTTACAACCAAAAACACAACCTGTGGTTGTAATGCTGCCTAAAGAGAAACCATGTGCTTCTTAGACATCTACCTTTGTTGTCTTTGCCAAAATCACATAATAAACAGACATGAGTTTCATAATTCTCACAGGTTCAGATTTTTATAACCTGCAGTTTAAATTACTGTACATTCAGAAAAAATAATTAAGGCTTACGACAAGTTTCTAGTTACAATACATTTACATTGTTCAAGAAAAAAAGAGATAGCAGAAGAGTAGTATATTTATAGAGTTTACAGAAAGATTCTATTAGAATGATTTCATGAACTAAAATAATCTTATAGATTTTTCCATCTTTTGAAAATGCCTGGATTTCTCCACTGCTCAGAAAATGGGCTCAGAATTACTTTGTGTCTTTGTCTAAAAACTGCGTGGAATAATTTCTAGCTTTTTAAAGAGCTAATTCCCCAAATTCCTTCAGAGGAGTTAAACTGAGGATTAAACAAAACTAAACACAGGAGGGAGTCAGGATGGTAACTAGTGGAAGGGGAAGTCAAACAAAACCAAACCACCCCTGCACACAGGTGAGAAATACCAGCTTTTCATTACTGTCTACTACAATGCAGAAGAAGAGGAGAGCTCTGGCTAGCGCCAGATCAGGTAGAAGAGGCAGGGTACCAAAGGAGATCAAGGGAGAGGACAGCAAGACAGCTAAAAATCAGCAGTGATGGTGCAGTGTCACCGATAGGGCAACAGGAATGTCACAAAGGACCAAAAAATACCAGCAGGAAGAGTTCTGCAGTAATTAGAGAAGAGGTGGAGGAGGCAAAATCCAGATATCTGCAGATGACACCCTCAGGATACAGGCAATTTCCTGTGTGTAGACAGGTGATAGGAATAAGGACCATCACTCATGCTCCAACCCATAACTGGCAAAAGCAAATGCTGTTTTTGAAAGAGAGGCAGCCCAAGGAGTTCACTATCCTTTTTAGCATGCTAGTGTACAAAGACTGTATAAAGGATGTGTGCAACTGCACTGGGCAGGAGCTACGGATTCTGCAGCTATCCTTTGACAATCTGCTTACTACCTCTCCCAGCAAGAACACACCGAGACACTCATAGAAGGATGAAGGGGCCAGCAGTTAAATTGTTTTTTGTGATTCAGAAGTCATCTGATACACAACTCAAAACTAAATGCTCTGGATTAAAGCACCTGAGCACTTCTCTAAATGAACAATTCTAAGAACAAAAATCTTATGCCTCCCCAACGTTAAAGATACAGAGCCATGCATACTTCACGGAAGTTTCTTCTGAACTGCAAACTGAGAAATGGCTGGAGCAATTCAGACTGGATCCAAAAAATTCTAAGTGAAGGCTTTTGTTATTTCTATCAAGTTCAATCTGTCCCCTCAATGGCTTCAGTGCTTATCACCCAGATTTAAGCTATATGAGGACATTTTGAGAGTTCCTGCACATGATGCTGCAAGTTCATGCAAGTTTTGAAGTAAAATATTTCAACACTTCGGGGCTTTGAAAAAAATAATATTTTAATCACTATGTGAAACTAATGGAGGAAGGGTCCACTTTCTATTTCCTTCTATTATTGCCATGTACCTTCAGAGAAAGACAATTTAAAAACTAAGGGTTCAACGAGGCTTAAAATGTTCCAATCTATAACGTTTTACTTGTGTATACTTGTCCTTTAGCTAGGTCAAGATCCCTTGTGTTCCTGAAGTCTTCTCTTCTCTTAGACTTCAGGCCCTATTTTGGTTTTTCATGCATTCTCTTAAAATGTGTAGAAATAATGCAATAGATGTCAATAAATTATCTTTTTCCCCTACCTTTTAAAAAAGAGCTGTGGATACAAATTTCAGTTTACTATGAACCCTTTACTAGCCTTCTCCTCCGCCCACCTATTTTTTACCCAGACTACCACCAAATCAGAGCTTATCCAAAAAATACTTGTTAAGTTACCTTTCTGGCCTAAAAGCTAGAATTTTATTCTTTTGTTAAAAAGAGACAGGGTCTCACTGTGTTGCTTAGGCTGGTTCCAAACTCTTAGGCTCAACAGATCCTCTTGCCTCATCTCATCTCCAGAGTAGTTGAGACTACAGAGAAGGGCCAGTGCGGTGGCTTATTCTTGTTTCTGTTGACTCAGTTTCACCTAGCATGAGTTCTGACTGGACTAGATCAATCTAGTCCTTAAGAAAAATCATTTTGAGGATCAACTCCCTTTTGAACTAATTTGTTCTAAGTTGAGAATAGTCTGGGAATTGAAAAAATAAAACAGGCCTTTTCAGTTAAAAAAAGAAAAACAAGAAAAAGGTGGAAAAATGACTTAGCTGCTGAGTATAGTTTAAATTTCTCACATTTATCTGGATAAGTCTTGATTTTTAAAAGCCAACACAATTCTTACATATAAGCAAAACAATTTAATATTTAAAATACATTTGTTAAAACAATGACATGCAATATTTAGTGGTAATCATTCATGTATATCAGACATTTGCCACAGAACATACAATCTATTCAACTTTTTCATTATCTCAGATAATCCCCCAAATCATCCTATGATGGACATATTATTATACATACTTTACCAGTGAGAAAACATGGGCTTAGAGAAGTTATGAAAACACTTGACAATAACCAAAGTTTTTTTCATTTTAATGAAACATCCTTGTGATCATTTAATAAGGGATGATTATTTTCTTTCCTTCATTAGGACATGTTCGCTATCTCTAATGTTTACGTTCATCGTGGGCAGTTAACATCTACATAACACATGTTAATTTTTTTTACTTCCCCTTCCTCCCTTCCTTGCCCCTCCATCTCTAGATTCTTCTTCCATGTGATGATTATTTTCTAATGATTTTCTTAAGCATCTGCTTCAATTAATGTTGGCTAGTTTTATTACTCTACCACAATTATATGATGGCCACTGCAAAACCTCAATGATGTATTACAATAAATCATTACTGATAGACAATGGACAAGAATGAAACAGATATTTAGTATTCTGATTACTATGCACTGGAATAACGTAAAGACCCTCCTTGATAAGAAAATCAAAAAAGCCCACACTTTTCAGAACGTATTGCTACAGTTTGCTCTTCTGTTCTAGTACAGTACTATCTAAAATGTGGTATCTTTAGTATTCCAAATTTCTGAAATGAGTAAACAGAATCCGAACAAAATAGTGACATATTTCAACACTACCCAAAGCATTATCCTAAAGCCAGAGAATGAGTAGAAATACAGCCAATAAATTACAAAATGTTAGATGAGAGGCCCAGGCTGGGGGCAAACTCTGTTCAGCTCTTTAGATATTGCTAGAACAGAACAGCAAACTGGAAGAAGGCAGCCACCAGCACACCCCGATTCACTTGATAATATATATACTACTTTAATATGTAAAAGTCCACAAGGACAAAACGCCACTGGTTATTAGGGGCATTTTGCCTTCACTGAGAAACTGTAAAAGCCCATGACCGTAACATAATGCATTTCCAAACACTTGGATTTTCCAGAGACTGACTACATTCTCTTCCCTGCTTCCCTTTCCTGTCAGTTACCTTCATCCAAGATGATCTTTCAAGTCTGCAGCCAAGCTGAACAGGAAGAGTTAATACATGGAGACACTGGCACGAACAGTAAGCTAACCAAGAGCCAGAAACAGGTGCCACTGTGGGTTTTCCTCCTACACAGAGGACACTGCTTTTTAAATTAACTTTGACACAAGGAGGCAGGGCACACTGACCGCTGTGCTGATGAAATGATAGAATACAGAAGGCTGCAGACCTGTGCATGGGACCCAGGCAAGCAGTCCCACGCCCTGGGCAGGCTTGGAGGATGTGCAGACTGTGCAGCCACAAGGGACCCCATGCTCAGAAGGACCCCGCATTTACGAGGAAGGGGCTGGTACTTGGTTTGACACTCGGTCCCAGTCAGTAATCTGAGGCATCCTCTTCTCTACCCGCAGGGTTCTACCAACTACCTTCTAAATGTTCCTTCATACAGACTCTCTCCTCCATGTGCATCTCCACTTCTCATCCACTCCTCCCCAGATTCAAGCAGCAGCCTGCTAATGGCTCTCCTCCCTCAAATTCTTTTATAAGATGACTGACCTTTCTAAATGGTGTAGTTAATCCTGCATAAAATCATTTCTTTTTGTAAAATAATCCAGTGGCTGCTCAGTGACTTCAACTGGGGATACAGTTTGCAGATTATTGTTGGCTTTCAGGAACGCCACGCTGCTTCTTCTGGGAATGCTCCCGCACCACTCCCTTTGATGATGGCATTCCCACAGGAGCTGGCACCTAACCAAGTTGGGTAAATGAGAGAGCCTTCCGCTGGGATTTTGTTAGGATGGAAGAAGCAGTGAGATTGGGCAGGGGGGCCGTACTGGGGACTGAACCCAGAACCTCACGTATGCTAAGCAAGCCATTTACCAATGAGTCACATCCCTAATCCTTTCTGTTTTAATTTTTGAGACATGTCTGGTAAAATGGCACAGGCTGGTCTTGAACTCATGTTCCTACTGTCTGAGCATCTTGAGTAGTTAGGAGCACAATAAGGTGGGTGCCCCTGTGCCTGGTGAAGGTACATGATTTTAATACTCAAAAGCCATCAGCATCCATGATTCCGGCCAAGGAGGGAAAGCGGTCAATGCCCAGAAAGAATTAAGAAAAGACAAGTTCTAACAGTTTGAGCTCTTGGTTCCAGCTGCCTGAGACCCAGCAGACATGTCTAATTTTCTGTTTAACTGCTGCTTGTATATTCTGAGCCAATAATTTCCTTTTTGCTAAATTTATCCAAAGCTATGGTTCTATCTCTTGCATTATACGTGACAAGGCATTTCATTACTTGGTTCTTAGCTCTCCATCTACGCTATTTCCCCTTGTACCCCCACACACAGTCTGGATAAAACACTTCAGTCCACTAATTCAACACACTGTTTCACATCTCTGCCTCTGCATCTCCCGTTCTAAGGCTGGGGTAACCACCTCTGTGAAGTCTTGCCCGCTTCCGCTGGACAGAGCCGGCACCCATATCTTGCTCTGTATAAGTAACCTATGCGTAAATTCAAGCTCTTGCACAGCATACTGCAATTGACTGCCCTCACCCTAGATAACGGCAGTTGGTTAAGAATCTGGACTCTGGAGCCAAACTGCCCAGCTCCCCACTGAATAGTAGTGACCTTTCTGCTAGCTAGGCAGGACTCTGTGCCTCATCAATCTTTCGTCCATAAACAGAAATACCAACAGCACCTACTTTGTAGGGCTGTGTGAAAACGAGATGCAAGCACTTACAATAGTGCCCGGCTCTTAGTAACTCTTAGCTGTGGTCATCACGATCCTTAAAAGCAGAAATTGAACAACTTTGATTTTTGTCTTCCCAGAGTTTGGCACCATGTCTGCCTCAAGAGAATGAGTAAATATTTGTTGGCTTCAAAAGATCTTCAAAAGATCGAGGCGAAAGAGGGATATGACAGAGCAGACCTAACAGGAACTCAAGGAAGAAATCATAACATAACACAGGTTCAGGCCCAAGTTCACTAGGAATCAAGGAGGCTGGGACTCCCTATACCTGCCATGCAGCAGCTAACTGGAAACTGCGGAGACGTGCGGGCGGGAGGGTTAGTTGAATAGGTTTATGATTTCACTGGACCTCCTAACCACGATTACTCTAACCTTCATAAAAGCTATTTCCAGCATTCATTTCCTGGGAAATGTCATCAGCAGGCAGAAATAAAATGCTTCGCAGAGAAGGACCTAAACTGTGGGCACAAATCTGCTACTTAGCGTGCGCATCCCACCGCTTCCAGACTACAGGACCAACAGTTCGCCGCCTCTTGCTAACTCAGCTGGAGACAGACTTCGCCTCTACCCTAAGGACTGTGAGCGCACCTGAGACTGAGGTAGTCAAGCTATGAGCAGAGAACACAGTGTCCTGCTGACCTGGAAAGTCATTTTTTGAACAACAGACTATCCACAAATCAGCACTAAAGTCGGAGGAAGCCGGGGCGGCCCGGCCGGGTGGGGCTTCCCGGCTGGGGCGGCTCCCGCGGTCTCTTCCCGTCCGCGCCCAACCCGACACGGCCGCGCCGCGACCGCGAGCGACAGTACCCGAGGACGGCTGTGGTTCCGCGGTGCTCATCTCGGCCCTGATCCCGGCCTGCAAGAGAAGGATCAGGAGGACGAGGATAGCCATGCCGCCACCCCGGACCTCCGAAGCCAGTTCGCAGCAAGAGCGAGCTGTCACAGGCTGGGCCTGCCGGCCTCGGCCTTACGTCACTTCCGCCGCCAGAGGCGCGCTCTAGGCAAGAGGCGGGGCGCGGTTGCCGGCCGGGGGCGGGGCCTGGGGAGGAGGCGGGACCAAGCCTCCGCTTGGAGGCCTGGGGTGACTCGGGAGACCCAGGAGACTCGGGGAGGCGGGGTCAGGGGGCGGGGTCATGACCCCGACTGAGAGTGGGCGGGCACGCGGGAGGCGGGGCGGGGCTGCGAGACGGGGAGTGGGTGGGGAGGGCGCAGCTTGTGCGGGGAGGGGCTGGCTCACGCGAAGCACAAACCGTGCGGGCTGCAGTCTGTGGTTAAAGTTTGGGCTCCTGCCTACGTGAGGCCCTTGAGTGTAAAGGTTACTTTCTTCCAGCTTCTCATCACCTTCCGCAATTCCTCTTCCTGTTTGTGTAGTGTCTTGGGATTGCAGAACTTTGCCTTGGCCCACAGCCTTGCAATGATGTTTATTTCACTCTGCAGACGTCGCAGTCTCATCGAGGCGTCTTTCAGCCTGGGATTTTAGAACAGAAAAAGCCATTAAAGGTCTTCTCCAATCCCGGCAGTTTTGTTTGAGGACCCTAAGGCTGCGCTAGTGAAATGGTTTGTGCGAGCTCCCACGACCCTGATTGATTGGGCTTGCCCAAGAGCATCTTTTTTCTTGGAGAGAAAAAAACTTGTATTACCCTTTTAGGGTTGAGATGGCGAATAGCGAGTCATTAAGCGGCTCTAACCTGCCCTGTTGCTTCTCTGATAGTTGGCATCGCTCCAATTCTCTCCAGCCACATTGGTCTCCTTAGATCTACTGCAACTCCCAAGCTGGTGCTAAATACCTTTTGTGCTTCCATGCTCTGCTTAACACGGTCTTTTGTAAATATTTTAAATTGCAACCCAGTCCCCCTTTCTCTTTTTAATTTCGCCTTGTTTTTTTATATCACTTTTCGTCTTCCCCCACACTAAAATATGCACTTTGATTTTGTTATCTCTCGCCCAGAATATAACTCTACAGGGCTGAAATGTTTGCTTGAAACTCGATTAGTATTTGTGGAATGAAGGAATGCACAATTGCACTAGCTTTAAGGAAAATTTTAGAGAGCAAAAAACACATGAAAAGACCGCCCAAACTAGAGAGCAATTCTCATCTGGATCATCTCAGTCTTCCTTAAACTTTACGGTATGTGCAAACGTTAGGGAGATTCTGAGAAAATATGGATTCTGATTCAGCAGGTCTGTTTAGGTTGGGAAATAAGGTTCTGCATTCCTGACAAAGTACACAGGGAATGGTAATGCTCTAGGCTGTAGGACCACACTTTGAATAGGAAGATGTTTAGCTGAATCTAGACCATGTTAGGGGGTAATATTGCTTTTGATGTGTTTGTGATGTCTGTTACATGAAAGGCACTTTCTAATTATTGCAGATGGAAGGGCAAATAACTGATCATTGCTGGTGAGGAGTGTGTGGGTTACCACAGATCATAATATTCAGTGTGTAAACATTTTTGGAGTACCCATCCCTAATTGGGTTACCCAGGACTCTGAGATGAAGATTAAGGTGCAAGGCATTTATTAGGGGTAGTGTTGGGATAAACTCTTGTGACAGGGCAGTGGAAAAATGACGGCAGACGTTCATCCATGATACCATCCCAACAGTCTTCAGGAGACCGACATAACTTTGAAGCCGGGATGGCCTCGTACAGATCGTGCTGAGGTGGTATGAGGGGCTGGGCCTCAAGCCCAGCACCAATTAGGCACTGAATGCGAAATGGCCCTGGAACAGGACATGATTTGGGACTCTCTTTAACAGGGTGCCTTCCCCAAAGAAAGCTGACAGCTGAGGGTGTCTACTAGCAGCACTCCGAGTGGCAGGGAGGGGATGGAACTGAGTCTTCTATTTCTGAAGGAGGATTTGGGCAAACATCACAGTCGGGGTATTTGAATGCTAAAGGTATTTACCACATCACTAAATGTTATTGAGTATTCATGCATGTATCTAGTATGGCTCAGTACTGAGATACAGATGTGAGTGAGGCGAGACAGATGGAGTTTACACTCCACTGAGAGGGGCATTGTCTTAGTCACTCTTCTCATCACTGGGATGTAATATCCAATACATGAAATTTAAGGAAGGAAAGGTTTATTTTGGCTCACAGTGCATAGTCTGTTGGCTCCCAGGTGGGAGGGAAAGCAGAGAACATAAAGGGAGGGGCCAGAGAGGGAGATAAACTCTGCCTGGCTGTGTCCCCAGTGATGCACTTCTCCCAGTCGGACCCTGCCTAACAGCAAGTAGGTGATACTGCCCCATAACTCAGTCACCTTTCAAAACCCCACTTACGAGTGCCTGAGGTTTTGGGGGGACATCTAGATATAAACCATAACATTCTGCTCCTGGCCCTCCAAAGTCTCCCTTTAAGCAAAACTCATTTTTAAAGTCTAAGAGTTTGCCAAAGTCTTTCTAGGTCCAGAATTGCTGAAATGTCCAAGGCAAAACTCCTCTGAGATTTAAAATAAACTCTTAGCTGTGAGTTCCTATAAAAATAAAAAAGAAGTTTAACAGTACTGACATACAATGACACAGGGTAAACATTCTCACTCCAGAAGGGAGAATTAGGATAGAGAGCCATTGGACCAAAGCAAGACAGAAACCCAGTAGAGCTAACATCGAATCCTGTAGCTCTGTGTCTAGCACAAGGCACAAGCTGCAGTGAGGTAGAAGTTTCAAATAGCTTAGGTGGCTCCAGCCCTAAGGCATCGCTGAGGGCTGTAGCCCTCATGGCTTCTTTCTTGGGCTGGCTCTGCTCCTCAGTGCCTGCAGCTTTCCTGAGCAGATATTCCATTCTCTGGCTTCTTCTACTTTCAGGGATCTCCAAAGCACTTTTGACTTCACACTGACAGCATCACGCACTGCCCTCTTTGAGGTACACTGCCTGGCCATCTAGGGATTTTTCTGAAATCTGGGTGAAGTTTCCCTGATCCCACAACTCTTGTGTTCTGCTTGTGTGTGGAACCAGCACCATGTGGGTGACTCCAAGGTCTACCATCAGCTTGCACAGTAGCCTGCTCCCCTTGAGTTATGACTGTACCAGCCACTGAGTGCCTGGATGGCTGAGCACAGTAAACAGAATCCTCAGGAATCTATTCCCTAGGCATCCCTTCTCCAACAGTGTCCTGGGGTTCTCTTATCAAAGCAATTTTGCAATTCTGACCTTGTGAAACAGTTGCACCTTGCTGGTTCCTCACATGCCCTTAAGGCACTCTTCTTATTGTTCTGATTCAAAGTATGAGGCTTCTTTTTAATGATAATTGTTTTGGCAACCAAGTTTCCCTCTGCTTCATCTTTTCAGGTACTTTCTTTCTGCCAAAACTGAAAACTTTTAACATGGACTTTTTGTTCCTGAGTTTTAATATAAACCTGGCTAAAGCCCCCAATAGTATCCATGCCACACCCTCAACATTAGGCTGCTTTGTTATTTCCTCCACCAGATTAATTAGTCTGCCACCCTTTATCTCAGTTTCCCACAGTCTCAGGACATGAGCAAAACATAGACAAATTTTCTGCCTGACCGTAACACACACGGTCTGGATTGCAAGTGCCAGTGGAGTTCTTCCCAACTGAAATGTCTTGAGCTTACTCTTTACCAGCTGCATTTCTATCAGCATTCGGGTCTGAGCTCCAACCAAAATCTCCCATCAAACTCAATTTACAGCATTCTAAGGCTCCTTCTTTAGCCAGCATCTCCAAACCTTTCAAAACTCTTCCCATCAACCAGTTCCAAAGGCTTCTGAAATACATGGTCAGGCAGCATCATGGCAACAACCCCACCTCTCTGGTACCAAAATCTGTTTTAGTCACTTTTCTCACCACTGGAACATAATACCTAATACCTATGAGAAGGAAAAGTTTGCTTTGGCTCACAGTTTGTAGAGGTTTCAGTCCCTAGTCTGATGGCTTCCAGGCAGGATGGCATGGCAGAGGAGCATAGCAGATCAGTAGCTGCTCATGGCATGGCTTCAGGAAGGTACAGAGCATGAAGGGAGGAACTGGGGAGGGAGAGAAACCTGTCCAGGCTGTGCTGCCAGGAACCGACCTCTTCCAATCAGATCCTGCCTAACAGCAAGTCAATATACCACCCCTATCATAGAATCACCTTTCAAACACCCCACTTATGAGTGCCTGGGGTCTTGGGGTGACATCTATATGTAAACCATAACAGGCACCAAATAGGTACTTCATCTGTAAGTACAGAAATTGTGGGGGTGGTCCCCAAGGAGAGCGACAAGATGAAAGGAGCATAAACAGAGACTTGACTTAGTAAAAGTTTTAAGTAAATCATTTCTAAAGGAAGTTACAGTTATGTTGTGGCCTGATAAACCTGGAAGATAAGAAAGTCACAGGCTAAGAGGCAAGATGAAGCTCAATAAAATGTAAATATTTTAAAACCCAATATACAAATCTTGTAAAGCCAGAACAGAAGAAAATGAGCAGTGTGCCAGTCTCCTTGGTAAATTTCCAATCTCTAGTGGCTGAAGAATATCCTAGTACATATGTTGGTCCCCATTATAACCTGTGGCGAATTTTTAAAACCAGGAAATGAAATGTAGGGTGAGGAGTAGGTTGTTCCAAACCTGACTGTACACTGAAGTGCTGCTCAGAAGCAAGGCTGCAGTTTTGAAGGCCACATTCAGCAAGACTTAGAGGAAGTTAAAAGGACAAGTAAAATAAATCACAAATACAATATGATCCAATGAGAACAGACCCTGTGTGTGGAGTACGCCCTGTATATCTGGGCTCTGGCGCTGTGTGTTTCCTTCCCCTTTCTCCAGGGCAGAATCTCTTCTGTTTCCTTTTAAAGGAAACAACATGAAAACTTGTGTCTGAAGCATGTAGTTCTGGATTCTCTTGGTTATTTTATAAACTATAGCCAGTACTCTTGGCTTCCTGCACTTACCCATGTGTGTGCCTCCACACTATCTTATACTTAACTTTGTTTTTGGTATAGCATTAATTACCATCTGGAAATTTCACTGGAAATCGCATGTATTTATGTGTGGACATATGTGCATATATATATATATATGCATATATGTATGAATATGTATATGCAATATATATTCTTCACAAGTAATTACTAAAATTGTGGTAATTATTACCATACACAGCATCAAGAATATAGAATGATAAATTAGATCTATATAGAGTTATAAATTATATTTATATGTTATAAAATTGGACTTAATTTAAGAACTTCATATATGCTTATTTGTACATAAATATGTATAGAAGCATACATGTAAAATTTTTCAGTTGTCTCTCTTCTACTAGAAAATAAACTTATTTTCTTCAAATTGCCATATTCCCTGCATCTAGACAAGTGCCTGTCATTCTATAACATTTATTGAATACATATATAAACAAAACAAGCTCATAAAGAAATCTGGAATTGAAGCAGATATAGTTAAATTTATGATGGATTATTACAGAATTACTGATGAGAATTTGGAGATTTTGGATGTCACACTGGTACTAAATAAAGCATCATATATTCTTTTCCCGTACATCTTTCTTAGCTTTCATGCTGACATCTGATCCTATCAGACCAACCCCTGCATAATGGCAGTTATTTGTCGACAGCAATCCTTTAGTAAAAGTGTCTTCAACCTCTTGGCCACAGGCCACTGTGGCGTGTTGGGAACCAGGCTTCACAGCAGGAGGTGAGTGGAGGGCAGGCAAGCAAGCAACGTTTCCTGTGTTTTTACAGCTGCTCCCCATCACTGGCATTACCAACCGAACTCCACCTCCTGGCAGGTCAGTGGTGGCGTTTGAGTCTCATAGAAGCGTGAACCCTCCTATGAATCGTGCATGTGTGGGATCTAGGTTGCACACTCCTGTGCTGAGGCAGTGTTACTTGCACTGTAGAGTGGATACAAATACAGATTAACATTTGCAGAGAGGTTTGACTGAACAGAGACCATAATAAACCAGTTGTGGGCAAACTCATATCCGAGCCCCATCAGTGAGTGTTAAGTGACAATCTGCATACAGTGGCAGGCTTTACAATGACAGGTGAGTTGAGGTACTTCAATCCAAATCTTAGTCTGTGCTTGGCCTACCTATTATTTTATTTACCCTTTCCATCTGCACCTCTTTCCTGCACTGTGCCCGTATCTCAATCAGTTTTGGTAAGCCCACAGGGTTACCCTAGCCAAAATGAGTGAAAAAAACAAGCAAACATTACTGGAGAGCTTTGAAAAAGGGAAATGATTCAGTGATGAGATAGCAGAAGACTCTAAGACTGCTAACAACAGTAACAAAAAAAAAGCTGCATTTAAAAGAAAATACCAAGAGTTATACTTAAATTACAGTTCACTGCAACAAGTGATTCCATTCTCCAAGCCTTCTTTATATAATCAGCTACCCAATGAAACCATGAAACCTTCAAAATGACTTTGTCATATGGCAACCAAGCACCCTGCTTTAGAAGAAAAGCTTTTAGAGTTTTTCAAAAGAAAAAAAAAATATGTGGATATAAAGAATGGAAGCAATTATTGAAGGCCACCATTTTATCAAATATGTTTGCACCAATAGCATCATTCTACATGTTCCTTTTCAAGCTAGCCCTGTAAGTAGATGATCTGATGGAATCACAGAGGATGCTGAGGCACATTTGTTAAAAAGGATTAATGAGACACCATGCTATGCAACCCAGGTTGATGAGTCTACCAGTGTTGACAAGGCAACAATGCTTGTTTTTGTGTGGTATATTTTTCTAGAGACTGTGCATAAGGATATGTAATATGCGTTTCTGTTGTCAACAGCACAGCTACAGAACTACTCAAGTCTCTGAATGATTGCATACTGGGAAAACTGGATTGGTCATTTTGTGTCTGTACATGCGTGGATGAAATGACTGCCACGATCAGACAGCTTTCTGGTTTCACTATTCAGGTCAAAGTGGGTACTTGTGAATGTGAGTTTGTGCAATATGGCACCCATACAGAAATGCTGGCTAGCCGAAAAAGTCACCTGATCTTAAGAATGTTTTGCAGGATGTGATTAAAATTACCAACCACATTGAAGTATATACCATTTACTTATGTTTATTTGCACAGATCTGTGAGGAGAAAGACTAGAACACATACATCTTCTATAATACACAGAAGTGAGGTTCCTTCCTAAAGGTGGGCCACTGGTCAAAAGTTTTGAGTTACAAGGACTGCTCCAGAGATTTCTTTCAGAAAAACAGTTACTACCAGCAGTACATTTCAGTGATGCAATAATGGGTCACAAAATTTGCTTATTTGTGTGACATATTAAACCTGCTCAATGAATTCAATTCGTTACTTCAGGGGAGAATGACAACTGTGTTCAATTCAGTAGATAAAGTGAGGCATTCAAAGCCAAACTAGAATTATGGTGGTGATGAGTAAACACTAGGATTTTTGACATGTTTCAAATATTAGCAGAGATTTTGAAAGAGACTGAGCTAGCATCTTTCTTTCACTTAGCTGGTACATGATCATCTATCTCAGCTTTCCAAAGAATTCAAGCATTGCTTTCCAACCACCAAAGATTCCTGAGGACAGAATACGTCCAGGACCCGTCTGTGAGTAAGCCAGATGAATTGCCTTTATCCGTGCTAAAAGAGGATCGAGCTTGAAATTGCAAATGATAGTGGCATTAAAACATTTTTGAGACAACTTTAATATGTTCTGGATTAAAGGCAAAGTGGAATAGCCTGAGATTGTCACAAAAGCTGCCTCCCATTTCCAACATTCTATTTTGCTGCAGAAACAGCAAGCAAAATAAGATTACAGAGTATACTGAACCCAAGCAACACACTTTCAGTCTCCATGTCTCCCATCATTCTCAGATGGGACTGTCGATTTGCAAGCTCAGGGGTCACACTTATTCTGCATTATGGTGAGGTGTATAATTATTGTATTATATAGCATAATGCAATAGTAATAGAAATAAAGGGCACAATAAATATAATACACTTGAATCATCTAGAAACCATCCTCCCCCAACTTCTAGATTTATGGAGAAATTGTCTTTGGCAAAACTAGTCCCTGTGCCAAAAAGATTGGGTACGGCTGATTTTGTAGATGACTTATCCCGGAGTGCTGCCTACAATAGATGTGATATGCTGCCTCTGTCTCTATGTCTGTTTCTCCCCCACCCTATATGGGGTGGGAGGAAGCTTGGAAGGGTATTCCATCATCTCATAGAAGGGACAGATGTAACAGGAGGGCTTGCTTGCCTTGACCCTTTCAAGTCTTCCCGCTTTGAATGTAGAGACCATGATATCTAGCTCTGCAATGGCCATCTTGCAACCAGAGGACAAGATTGAAGATAGAAGTCAGCAGCTAAAAGTGAAAAAATAAGGAGATTGAAAGCCTGAGTTATCAGTGCTCACACTGAGCAGCTGAGCTAATGCCTGAGACTACCTGCTATATCTCTGGACTCTTGTTATGGGGAAAAAAAATAAACCCCTACTGATTTAGGCCGCCATCAATTTGATTTTCTGTTAATTGTGCTGAAATTTTTTCTTACTCAATGTCAGTCCACCCTAAATAAGTTCTGTTTCAGAGAGCTGAAATGATAACCACAGTGGAGAAGAGAATAGTTGGGGGAAAGGAGGAAACGAGAAAAGAAGAAACCACAAACTCAAGTGCAGAAGGTATAAGATTAGAATAGTAAGCAAAAAAATCCCTTGTTAAGGGGAGAACAGCCTGGCCTGGCTGGGAGTGCTGTGTGTCCCAAACTGTGCACCCTGGGCACTAGCTTCTTGTTCAGTCTTTTCTCTCCTGACCCTCTTACACATCTTTACAATATTCCTAAAGGCAAGCAGTGTCTCTATTTCTTGCAACTCAAAGAGCCCAACACACATAGTTTCTAGTGTTGTGTGGTCAGTCTCAAAAAAGTGTTGCTATCATGTTCTTGGAGAAAATATTTCTCAACATCACACTGGGCTAAAAAAGCTGCTGGTAGAAGGAACTAAGCAACCTAAAGAAGCATGCAGTGTGTCCTCGGGGCCCATCACTTCTGCTTTCAGTGTCTCTTCTCCTCCCATCTGTGCCCGGGAAAAGGAACTCACCATTCTAATGCCCTGTTCCCTCTTACTGCGTGCAGACACCCAGCGTCCTCCTACTTTGAGAATATCTAGAACTGTCCTAATTCACAAGGCTTCAATTTAATGCCTCTCTCCACTTGTGAGAGAAATGTTTTATCAACATTTAGGTTAAATCGTTCTATATTCTGTAGGCAGATGCTCTTAGATGGCTCTGGGTAATGATAGTTAAATTAACTTACTGACATCAGTTTTTGATAATCATTTTGGCACTCCAAATATCTATTTGGCATTACAGCAGTTTTTAACTAGCAAAAACAATTAGCAAACAACGTCAACTAACAAATAATAACTAACAAAACAATGAATTTCCAATAGCGTCTTTGGAGGTCTTGACAGGAAGTAGATAATAAAATATTTTGCTTTGGACAAGAGGGTCTTTTGGGTGCCTTTCAAATATTATTTTTTTACAGTAAACAATTTTGCCTGCTCCCTTTCGTCATGATTCTTATTCCCAAGGCCACGCAGTGAGCACCAGATGCTATCCTACATGTGCTGGTGGGGGCTGCAGGCAAGGTGGGCCCCAAAATGAATATGTGCATTTATGTCTGACAGAGAAGTATTCACTCAATCTGAGATCTGAAGAGAAATCTATCCTTCCCCAGTATAAACAAATTCTCTGTGGGAGTACAAAGAAGGATCCAAGTGTTTATCTTTTGGAATGAAAGTAAAGTTCTCTACACGATGGCTAAGACCAAAGCCTCTCAGGAAAGGTCACAGGAGCCTGGTGATTCCCTCCTTCTTGATATGAATCCACACATCTGATAGTCTCAGCTAGGAAGTCTTTTCCTACTCCTACGTCTTCAAGTGTTTTACCTATTCTGTCTTCCAGAAGGTTTAATGTTTCTGTCTTGATGTTTAGATCTTTGATCCACTTTGATTTTAATTTAGTATAATGGTGAGAGATATGGGTCCAATTTCATTCTTCTTGACAACCAGTTTTCCCAACACCATTTGTTAAACAGGCCATCTCTCCTCCAATGTATGTATTTGGATCCTTTGTCAAAAATCATGTATTTGAATATGTCTGGAGAAGTTTCTGTGTCCTCGATTCTGTTCCATTGGTCTACGTGTCTATCTTTATTCCTGTACCAAGCCGTTTTTGTTACTATTGCTTTGTAGTATAGCTTGCAGTCTGGGATTGCTATGCCACTTGCTTTGCTCTTATTACAGAACCTCAATTGCACAGGAAATAACAACAAGAATCAACAAATGGGACTACATTAGACTAAAGACTTTCTGTACAGCAAAAGAGTCAATTAGGAGGGTGAAGAGAAAACCCACAGAATGGGAAAAAATCTTCACTAGCTACTCCTCAGACAGAAGATTAATATCTAGAATCTAAAAAGAACTCAAAAAAATTAAACTACCTAAAATCAGTGACCCACTCAGGAAATGGGCCAGAGAAATGAACAGATACTTCACAGTGGAAGAAATATGAATCGCCAATAAACATGTGAAAAAATGTTCAACATCTATGGCTATTAGAGAAATGCAAATTAAAACAACTCTAAGATTCCACCTTGCCCCAGAAAGAATGGCAATCATTAGGAAGTCAAATAATAACAAATGCTAGTGGGGCTGTGGTGGAAAGGGAACCTTCCTACGCTGTTGGTGGGAATGCAAACTAGTACAACCATTATGGAAATCAGTATGGAGATTTCTCAAGAGTCTGAAAGTAGAAATCCCATACAACCCAGCCATTCCCCTACTAGGTATCTTTTCCTGAAGAGCAAGGGACATCATACTACAGAGATACTTGCACAACAATGTTTATAGCAGCACGATTTGTAATAGCTAAATTCTGGAAGCAACTGTATACCCATCAATGGATAGCTGGATAAAGAAAATGTGGTATCTATACATAATGGAATACTATTCAGCTATAAAGAATGACAAACTAGAGTCATTTGTAGGAAAATGGACAGACCTGGAAAATATAATGTTGAGTGAAATAAACCAGTCTTGCAAGCTGGAATACAGCATGGTATCCCTCATTTAGTGAGATAAATACAAACAAAAGAAAAGAGTAAACAATGGATACAAAAAGACAAAGTGTTAGAAATAAGCTAATAGACAAAGGGTTCAAGGGAACAAGAAGAGGGAAATGGGGGAGGGGAATGGGAATCCAGAGGAATAATGATATCTTAAAAATAAGAACCTAATAACACAAACTTATTTAAATCAGTGACATGTACACTGGGTACTACAGTAACGTTATGTAGTTGTGACTTAATGTTGGATCTATGTGGTTGTTTACATTGCTCACTGTCATAAGCAAAAGGTGCAATTTATTATGGTTTGTAAGCTTGTGTAATGACCTGTAAATTTGTGTAATTTTGGATAAATTTTAATAAAAATCTATTTTAAAAAAAGGAAAGTCTCAGCTAACTGCTCTTAAATTAAATTCCAGGCTTGCCCGTTTAGCTCAGATCCCAAGTCTCAGTAAAATTTTTTCAAAAACCTTAATTGTGCAAAAAGGCAAGAATATTTTTTCTGTATTCCACTCAGCCTCACCTCTCAGTGGTCTCACATGCTATTTGAGTTACGGTTACCTTCTTGCTTTTTGTTGTAGGCATTTATCACTGGTGGGGTTCAGGACTTACAACTCCAAAATATGGCATTTTGGCATTGGAGGAAACAGCAGAAACAGGAAGATCTCTCTGATCTTCTTACCTTCTCCCCTAAAGTAAGCCATGAAAGAATTCTCTGACCTTTTTCTCAAACAAGTCTTAGGACTCTTGTTCCAGAGCTACCTTCTCTGTTCCCAGAGGAAAGGAATGTGCTGTACTTAAAGTTAGAGGGACACAGAGAAAATCAGAACAAAGAGGATTTGTTAAGTTCCATCCAACTTATTACCGTAGATCAGCCTCCCATTGTCTAATCATACTATCGGAGAACAGGGTGTGAGGACATACTCCTAAAGAAAAGATGTGGGCCTCATTCACTTCTGGTAGGTTCTTGACTTATGTTGACAGACAAGCATTTCAGAAGAAGGTCAGAGCCACAGACAGATTTATTAGGCAGAACCAAAAAAGTACACACTCAAAGAGAAAGAGTGTGGGTGCTAGAAGGGGTGAGGCACACTGTGGTCTGGGGTTGGGGGGGTATTTACGTGGTTTTGGTATTACGTGGTAGCTTCAAGACAGACGATCTAGGATGTTTATTCTTTGAGTTATTTATCATTTACATAGTGTTTGTGAGGTTACGTTTTTGTGGGTTAAACCAAAAATTGACCTTATCAACTAGGTTAAAATGTAAATGGTTCACGCGTGTTGAAATTTAGAGATACACACAATTAATGGTGGTTTTTCTTTGAAGGTCAAAGTCTTTAGACTTTATGGATGTGTATTATCAGGAGAAAAACACAGCCTACTTTATGGATTTATTGCATATTTAGTACTTTTAGGTATTTAGGACTAAGGAATTAGACAGGAAACAAGAACAAAAACGACAGGCCTAGTGGTGAAGAGGTCTTTGTAAACTTGTGTAACTTTGATTATTTCTTGAAACTGTCATTTTCTCAAAATTACAGTTTTAAAACTAAAACTTCCTTGACTCCTTTCCACTTGTCTATTCTTCTCAATTCCTTTTCTTTATCAAATTGGCCATAAAAATTCACAGGTTTCCCTGTTTCTTTGGGTCTTTATTTTCTTACGAAGGCTCCCATGTCATTTAAAAGTTATGTGTATTAAATAAATTTGTATGCTTTTATTTTATTAATCTGTCTCTTTTTATAGGTTCCTCAGGCGTGAACCTGACAATCGGTGAGAAAATTTGTAATCAGTACTTTGATCAAAGAATATATGTGTATGTGCTAACACCTAGACGTTTCGAAGAGAATTAAAATACACTAAGTTTGTGTGAACAAAGCCTTTATAGCATAAATTTTTGAACTAGAAATGAAAAGGTAATCTCTTACTACTCCAAATCATGTTAGAACAATTTTATCTACATGTGGGAAGTTATTATCTGGAAATAAGTGTTGATTTTGTGACAAATGGCTGTGGGTTAGGAGTGAGCTAGATGGTCTTTTCTTTGCCTAGATAGTTTGTGAGGGAGGCAGAGGTGTGCTGTGATCAAACAGGAAGTCCCTGAAGCTGGAGCAGCAGGACTCAGTACTCCTTAACTGTTGATTAGTCATGTGACTTTGGATATATCATTTAATGTGACAGTTAAGCTTCATTGGCTTGGGAACTGCCTAGGGGATTAATAAAGCACACTTCTGTGTGAATTTGTGGGTTACTCATTTGTGGGAGGCATGGCCTTGGGGTGTATATCTGGTCCCTGGCCACTTGCTCTGTGTTGCTCTCCCTGTGCTCTGCTTCTGGCCACCAAGAAGTGAGTAGCAGTTCTCTACCATGCTCTTCTGCCATGATGTTTCTGCTTTGGAATGAGCAAACCATGGAATGAACCTCTCGAAACCATAAGTCAAGTAAACCTCTCCTCCTTTAAGTTGGGAGTGTTAGGTATTTTCTCCCATCAATGGAAAGCTAATTTCTGTGACCTCTTTGTGCCTCAGTTCTGTTACTTGTAAAGTGGAGGTAGGATAATAGATCCCACATAGGATACTTGTGAATGTTAAATGAGATAATTGTAAAAAAAATGCTTAGTCTTTTGCCTGACAAATAGGTAAACATTAGCTGTGTGTCATTATTTGCTAGATTCCTCAATCTTTCCCTCCCAGTGATTTAAAGAGAGCTTAGTAGGAGAGAGAGAGAGAGAGAGAGAGAGAGAGAGAGAGAGAGAGAGAGAGACAGAGAGAGACAGAGAGAGAGAGAGAGAGAGATATTTGTAAACTAAGAAGTGCCTGGTAGCTTTATTTATCTTGTAGTAGAAGTGCTCAGCAGGTCTGGTACAGTGGAAAAATATAATTCTACTCCAAGGGGTGGGAAGTGGTCAGGAAATTCTTTGTAATAACTTTGAACTTGATATTGAAATCAGTTTCTACTCTCACCTTGGGCTCCTAGCAACCACCAAATAGTTCTAGAGAAAAGAGAGATTTTTAACTGTATGTATGTCTTATAGACTAGTAATCACGGACTGTATTTTTGAAAAGCAAGCTTACTTTGAGTTACTGAAAGTGATAAATCACTCTCTGTGAGTTCCCTGTTTTGCTTTTCAGGGCTTCATGTACTTGCCAAACCCTTGAGTTTTGTGCCTCTACGCCATTCCTTAGTTATTCATTTTAGTTTTAAGTATATCAACAATCTGGTAGAAGGCTATAAGAAGAGCTTGCTTATTAAAGCCAAGATATAATGATGTGGGCGTGGTGGTACATGTCTATAGTTCCAGCTGCTCAAGAGGCTGAGGCAGGAGGATTGCTTGAGCTCAGGAGTTAGAGGCCAGTCTGGGTGACATAGCAAGACCCCATATAAAAAACACACAAACAAGCATGTAAACAAACAATCCTAGATAGATAGACAGATATAAAATGAAACCAGTACTTTCTTTTAGGCTGAAAGAGGGAGGAACAATTTAACTGAGACTTAGCTGAGGGCATAAGCATTAAAAAAATTACATCAAAAGAAGAGTAACACTTAGGATATAAATATGGTAAAAATGTGGAGTTCAGGGAAGCAAAATGTTGTGTGTCCTTAGCAGAGCTCTAGGAAAAGGATGTCCTTTCCTGGTGGAGTGCATAACTAGTATGTTTGCCAGAGGAATTCAGTAAGTGCAAGGAGACCAGACAGCCTGGGTTAGGTCCCAGCCTCATCCTTTGGTGGCTCTGTGGCCTTGGGCGTGGTATTATACCTTTGTGTGAGGCACGTTTCTCACCTGTAAAATGGGGATCATAGTTGTACTCACTTCGTTTGAGTAGATGTGAGAATTTGGTGAATGTGTGTAAGTGCTGTATAGGTGCTGGGAAATACAAAGTGCCAGAAAAATCATGGGTAGTATTTCTCCTTACTCAGCACCATCTCATCATATTTCCTCCTTGTCCTTCAGCTCTCAGTTCAAGCCCAGTCTATTTTGGTATGCTTGACTTTAACTTTATTTCATGAAGTTGAAGCTGAGACTCTGACTCGTGGTGTTCTACAAACTCACCCGCTAGAATTCCTTAAGGTGCAAAGAATACACAGGCCTGGGGATGGTCCTGGAATATCGGGCCTGTCTAACTCTTGTGAAATAGTCAGGAGCCCTAAATAGGTTCTGAGCTATATCTTTTGATTAAAATGGGGCTGTGTGCCTCTTGAAATGACCTTGAACCCTGCCTGCACTTGGGACTCCAGAACACAGAAACGGATATGAGATTTGGTAGGGAGGAACAGTTAGTCTGTAGGAGAAAGTCATTGTGGGAACAGTCTGTCAGGGTGACCCATGCTGGGCAGAAAGCCTGGACTGTTAGGGTGAGTATGTTGTGCTGAAGTAAGAAGCTGGCCTTGACTTTCCACTGATGCACCTTCATTCCCATCCCAAGTGTCTATAACAGCAGTAAATAGCATGTTTCACTCATGATCTAACAACCTCCTTTTGACACATTTTGGTGGCTCCTCACAGTGTGATGGTGCCTTAGGTTTTGCTTGTTTAATATAGAATTATAAACAAATACTATATTTCCCGGCTCTATGAGGTACTGGCAAATGACTAAGTTTCTTCAAATACGTAAGTAGAAGTTTTCATTTGGAAGGGAGCTGGTGTAGGCTGCCACTTTGTTGGTGTAAGCTGCTATTTTGTTAATGGCCAACATAGCCAAATCCATATTGCATTCTTCCTCCTCTACATAGACTACTCTCACCCTCCCCCAAGGGAGACAGATCCATCTGGCTCCTCATATGCCAGTAATTTACCAACTAAAATATGAGCTGTGCCTCTAATCTCGGCTACTCCAGAGGCAGAGGCAGCAGTATCTCAAATTTGATAAGTAGGAGCTAAAAGAAAGTGCTGGATCCTTAGTTGGAAAAATAAAAATGTCAAGGGTGGAACTGAGGAGAATTGAATTATAAATATGGCCTTCGAGGCAGATGAGACATTTTTCAGGAGGTAGAAAAACAATGTTTGACCAAGCAGCATCTCTAGTTTAGGAGTCGTCTGACATACTATCAGGTAAATGATGCACCATGGCAGGAGTTGGAAGGGGTGAGTAGAAGGGTTTACTCTCTTACGTGATATGGTTGTTCAGGAAGTCAAATGCTATTTTCCAGTCATTAGAGAGAGAATACAGGCTTTCAAGTGGCCGATATGTTGGGCAGTGCTCCAGTTCTGGTGAAAAACAAGAGAGCAAATGAACTAGAGAAGATGGTTGTAAGGACCATGGAGAGCTGTGGAAAGTCTGGGGATGGGTAAACACAGCAGTGCTGCAGGGAGGCAAAGCAGAGAGCACACCGAGGGCATCAGGTTTATACTCAGATCCACCAGCGTCCGGCCATCTGGTGTAAGGAGTGAGGAGCCACTGGCTCACGGAACTATACAGTTTGCAAGTGAGGTTAGTTTTAGGCTTGGTTCATACAATTCTACTTCCCTGTGTTTCTCTTGGTCCTTCCTCTCTTTAAGGCTGACTTCCCCCATGGTCACAAGGTGGATTGCAGAAGCAACAGAGCCATGAGACTCCTCCTTCCCACTTAGTTGGAGAAAGAGGACATTTTCCACAAGTTTAAGCAGGCTGTCTCCAACCAGGCTCTGTGGATGGAGAATAAAGGGAAGGAACATCTTAGGCCTGAATGACCATCATGTTCCCACTTAGAATGAAGGTGGGGTTTGCGCTGCCCTCATGAGGATTACATGGTGAGAGAAGGGTCAGAGTGAACCAAAGTGTTCAAAGGGGCTCCTCGAACTCTCCTAGATGTGGGCAGAAATAACTAGCAGCATAGTCCATTAAATCACCAACTAAATTTGTGGTACATCAAGCATGATTTTACCAGTCAGGGTTCTCCAGAAAAACAGAACCAATAGAACGAATAAGCTCTTCCCCTCTCTCTCTTTTAAGGAACTGGTACACAAATTATGGTGGCCGGGAAGTCCAAACTCTGCAGGGTAGAGCACCTGGCTGGAGCCCGGGGCACATGTGGATGCTGAGGCTCAAGTCTAAAGGGCATCCAGGGAACCACTGAGTTGCAGTTCAAGTTTGAAGGCTGTCTGCTGGCGGAATTCCTCCTGCTGAGTCTTCCCACTGCAGTTTCTAGGGCCTTATCTCTGAGTGAGCTGAGGAAGCAGGGTGGGGAGCGGCACAGAGCCCTGTTCCCAGAGCAGGCTTGGTAGCTCTAGAGAAGGCTGGGCCGCCTAAAATGATATGTTATTTAGTAGTTTTATCATAAAATGGCTATTGTAATTGATGATTATATTAAATTTGTTATTTTTATATTTATTTCAAGAAAAAATAATGAAATTATGGAAATTTTAATCTTTGGATGGTAGAAACTATTCTTATTGTCTCTGTCCAAAAAAAAAAAAATTAGAGAGGTTTTGAATTAGAGTCTAGAAGTTTAAGTAACTATCTCAGTGAGTTTCCTTTTTAGAAGGTGTTAAGTTCTAATCATGACTTCATTATCACTTCAAAAGATTTGGTTTTTCAACACTGTGGCTTGAGAAGTGTGTGTCAGTGTGTCAGCACAGAAGAGGAGCTAGGAGGTTTGGTGAGCTATGCGTGTGGTTTTCAACCGGAACACTCCCTGTAAACCTTGCTTTAGATAAGATTTATGGGAACAGAATTTTCTCTCCAAGTGAAAGGCTTTGGAACAAACAGAGGTTCGGACATACCGTCTGTTTTTAAAAGGCAAAGTTTTGGATTTAAAAATCAGTAAATCCAGTTCAGTCTGCAGGTTAGGAAACGAGAAAAAGTAAAACATCTAAAGATGTTTCGATAGTCTGAACTTGCTCAGTCCAAGATGGCAGTAGTCATCTGTGACCAGTGAACCCTTGTAAAGTGGCTACTCCAAATAGAGATGGCTGGGGACTTACCTGCCATGTGCCGAGGCCCTGGGTTCAATGCCTAGTAGCAAAAGAAAGAAAAATGGGGAGATGTCAGCGTGAAACACATAACTGGATTTAGACTATTAGTATAAAAGAAAAAAGTAGAACATTTCCTTAATAGTTTATATTCCTGATTATGTGTTAAATGACCATATTTTTAATACATTGAAATAAGATATATTACTCAAATGAATCTCACTTGTTTTTTTACATTTCTTTTTTTTTTTTTTTCCAGTACTAGGGCTAGAACCCAGAGTCTTCACATTGAATTACACTCCCAAGATCTTTTTACAAAATTTTTTATTTTGAGACAGGGTCTTGCTAAGTCATTAAATTGCCTGGGCTAGGCTGGAACCTTTGTTCTTCCTGCCTCAGCCTCCCAGAGTGTTGGGAATACAAGTGTACACCGCCATGCCCAGTCACTTTATGCCTTTTTATACTTAATTTAGTGTGTAATCTTAAGTTACCTGAGTGCCTTGCATTTAAGCCTCCTGAACTAGAAAATGATGCCCTTCATTTCCCTCTTTTTCTCTGTGTTTCTGTGGTCACTGTTGGTCTTGGGCTCTCTCGCATGGTCCCTGCAGCAGCCTGCCTGCCATCTGCCCTCAAATGGGCATTTCCACTCAACTCCACCATCTGTTCTTATTGGTCATATCTCCTTCAATCAGCGTGTCATTGCTTTCGAAGGGATTAAAACATGCTATTCCAGCACCTTGTCTGTTCAGGTTAAAGATACTCCAAAAACAGCAAGTGCAAAAATATCCTTTGCCTTGTATGTTGTTTCTTAAAAGCAGCAGATGAAATTCCCACATGAAAGACACCTTCTCTGTACTAGAAAAATTGGACTTCCTAGTCCACCAGGAAAAGAAGTCAACATTTAGAGAATTCTGTAGAGACCTCGTTAGAATAATTTATCTTTCACGCCTTGTCACATGATTTGTTGCATCTCAACAATGAGTTTCTGTTCTCTGCGGTATACAAGTAGCTGACTATAACCACATTTGGTGTTCATTTCCTTACGACGGCTCCTGTATGGTATAAAACTTGTGCATAAATGTGCATGCTTTGCTTTTGTTAATGGGTTTAATCAGTCTTCTGTTAGTCTATCTCCTGTAGATGCCGATTGAATTATTTGGCCAGTTGGGACCTTCAGGGAATGAAGGATAGAATTTTTTGGCTTCTACATTGCGCTTGACATCCACAGTGACTCTACATTGCTAAACATTAGGTCCCAACTCCTCTGCCTGGCTTTCCTCTGGGTCATTATGAAGCTTTGAAATTATACATGCAGGGTGATCAGAATGTTTTATTATTATTGTTATTTTAGATGAGGAAGGTCTCACTATGTAGTTCAGGCTGGACTTGAATTCACCATGTAGCCCTGCCTGACCTTGAACTCACAGTGATCTTCCTGTCTCAGCCTCCTGAGTGCTGAAATTATAGGCGTGCACTACCATGCCTGACTTGATCAAAATGTTTAAATGAAAAAAACGTGTTACAATAAGACACATTGCCATTGATCCTCCTCAAACTACTCACCTGTACTTTGAAAACATTTATCCCATCATTTTTGGCAATGTGTCTTTTACTGTAATAAGTTTAATTTTTTAAGCATTCATTGTATTTTTTGATCTCTGGATGTATTGATTTAGATCAAAATATGAAATTTGTTGGGAAGTTACGAGGTTATCTCAGGGGTACAAAAGCAAATCTTGATAAAGGAAGTAGAGATAAGTACCATGGGCTACGGGAAACATTATTTCACTGTTTTCTGTTTTGTGCTCATGGTTAAAGAAGTTACGGCTTGGCTTTTATTTTTGCTCATGAGTCAGGTGCAGCTCTATGCAGGGAATGACACTTGTCTCAGCCTGATTTGAAACTGGAGGTATCCAGCTTGGGAGTCTGGTCCAAGAACTCTGCTTGATACTTCTTTCTAATCCTTCCCGTTGCAGCTGGCTTGCCCAGTCGGGCTATTTCTCTCTACTGACTCCTGATAAAAGAATAGGAAGCCCTTGTGAAGTAGCGCTCGATTCTTAGCACCAGTGCTGACTTTCACTCGTAGGTGTCATTTTGGTTATAGAGGGGCAGGTCCCAGAGTCTAAGCCAGGTGACATGGCTGACTCACCCTGCATCCTGGAGCCTCGACCAGATGTGTCCAGGACTCTTTCTGCCCTAGTACATTTCCTGATAAATTTCCTCAGGAAAATCCCCTTGGCTGTGACTTCTCAGAGAAAGTTTGTTTCTTAAAGTTTCAGGCACTTCTTAGCTTTGTGGCTAAGAGCAGGCATAGTTTCTGCTTGGCTTTCTATCAAATGCACTTTGGACCTGGGGACAAAAAATAGCCAGCTGTGTTCAGTAGGCGAGTCATTGTTTCACGGTTGAAGAAGCAAAGATTTATATCTTGGGGACTTTTCGGGAAGAGGGTGTGTGTTTCTTGATGGTAAAAACAGGTAAGTAGAAGAAAAGAGACTCAAATTTTTGTTTTTCCTTCTCCCGTTTGTGGATATTTTCCTATTACATGTTTCATTTGTTACGTTTCTTAGCAATTTTAACAACATTTTCTTAAAGATGGATATGCTAATTATCCTGACTTGATCGCTACCCAATGTATGCACAAATCAAAGCATGCTGTAGCTCATAAATACGTGCAATTATTGTGTCAACGAGAAAGGTAAAATTAAATAATTTTTAAAAATTAAAAAAGAAACTCATCATTAAACACTTTTATTTCTCAGTTCTGCACTTTGCTTTCCCTGCTGTGGCTGTCACTGCTGTCTCTGCAAGGGTGGCTGTTCCACTGCAGAGTGTCCTTTGCTGCTGACAGCCACGAGCGGCCTTGAGTTGGGCAAAGTCCAGCAAGGATTATACTCTGTTCTCCTGCCGACGGTCCTCATTCTGCCCTCCGCCCATTTGCAAGAAAGGGCTCTGAAAGGCGTCTTCTCCTCGGCAGGAGGAAGTGCTTCGGTGTTTCTGACCCGTGGAAACCCCTAGATGAGTCATGTCGATACTTTAATCCTTTTTTGGTGCAGTTAGTTATGCTCCCCAAACAATTTATTACCAGCCCGTCAATTCTTTCATGGGTATTCAGTATTATATGTGAGATTCTGGAGGACCAGTTACTATTAAGTCCTGAGCTTTTAAAAAAACATGGTTACAAAAACAAACAAACAAACCAAAAAAAAAAAAAAGCAACATGGTTACTTGGTGTGGTGGAGTAAATTAAGTTCTCTGTCAAGAAAACAGATTAACTGGAGGATGTTATATTTGGGCGTAGTTTTATGAAGACTTCTAGCACCTTTACAATGTCCAGTTTTCCTTCTTTCTGGAAAAAGTACTATAATGTTTTTTCTTAAAATAATTTTTAGGGGCTGGGGATTTAGCTCAGTGGTTTCAGTGCTTGCCTAGCAAGCGCGAGGCCCTGAGTTCGATCCCTAGCACCAAAAACAAAAATGAAAACAAGAACAAAAACCCCCCCCAAAAAAAAGCAAAAATTTTTTTAGCCCATTTCAGTTATAAAATATACAGAAGTGCACATGTTGTAGGTGAACGTAATTATTTATTTTTGACAAGTGACTGTACCTAAGTACCCAGCATCCTCAAACTCCTCTCATGGTGCCTGTCATTCTCTGCCTCCAGCACGAGGGAAGCCCCGTTCTGGCTTCTAAAACAGAGACGGGCTTTGCTTGTTTTTGTACAAGCAAATAAATAGAATTGTATTGCATGTGCTCTTTGTGTCTAGATTCTTTTGATATCAATATCTATCTATCCATCTATCTATCTATCTCTATCTATCTATCTCTATCTATCTATCTATCTATCTATCTATCTATCTATCTATCACTTATTTATCTATCATCTAACCTTTTTTGGCTGTGCTGGGATTTGAACCCAGGGCCTTCATACTGAGCTACATCCCCATCCCTTTAAAAATTTTTTTTTTAATTTTCAAGACAAGATCTCTGTAAGTTACCTAGGCTGGGATGGCACTTACTATTCTCCTGCCTCAGCCTCCCAGAGTCCTGGGATTACAGGTGTGTACCATCACACCTGGCCTAATAATTTTTAAACTTGTTTTTTGATATTATTTTCAATTCATTCTCAGTGTAGAAAGCTCAGAAGGTACAAAGACTTGTGGAATAAAAAAACCCAGAAAGTTATTAAGTTTAATCTTATCACTTACAAAGAACTTAAAGTTTTGGGCTATTTCTTTTCAGTCCTTTTCATATGAATTGTTTAAAAATTTACACAGCTGAAATATACTGAGGGCTGTATTTTAAATTCTGTGTTATTCTGGCTTGATATTATATTTTAGCATTTTCTTTTTGAGTAAAACTTTTCATAAGCATCATTTTAAAAGATTATACTTTGTGATTTTATAAATGACCCATCATGTACTTACCCATTTCCCTGGAACATTTTGATTGTTTCCAATTCTTTGCCAAACAAAGAATTTTGTACTACTGGTTATTTTCTTGCACTACTGGTTATTTAGTTGCTAGTCATCTAGACATAAAATTACTTGTCACTTTTAGACAAGCCAGATATATATTTCCTAAAACATGGTAACAGTTTGTATTCCCAGTAACAACATAAAAAATGTCTTTCATGTGGCCTCCTTAGCAGCACTACTGATTCTTACATCACTAACAAGAGTTTCTGAATCCACTCAAACTTCAGCAAGGTTGAATATTTTTTTAAAATTTACTTTTCTTTTGGATATTTATTGTTTTTTAAAATCAACTGATTTCCTTTGTCTCATTGTAGGATTCATTAATCATGATTTATACACATGTATTATTTCTTACTGCCATTCTCAAAAAGTTAAGGTTGCTGTTTTCCACCCAGAGTAACTCCGAGGGGACATGGTTGGTGAGATCTCACAGTGTTAATCTATAGTTGACAATGGAAGACTGAGGCTAGTCATCATAAGCGATTCTAAAATTGGGCATTCGGAAAGTCCAAAAGGCTCAAGCATATGGAAAAGAAGCAAATCACAAAAGGAAACCTTATATTAATGAAATATTTAATCTACAATGATATAACCTCCCAAATCCTGGAAGGTTCTAATACTAAACTTGTTTGTTGGTATTTTGGATGCTGACCTGCTGGATTTCTTTAGTGTTATTATTTTCCTCATTGACTCAATTGTGCTTGGCTGCAGTTATTTGTAAAGATTGCTACTAATTGAGGCACCCTGCCTACACTAAGCCTTGGGACAACACGAGCCTGCTTTTGCACTTTAGCTTAATACAGCAGAAGTTTGGCTCAAAACACACTGGTTCTTCAAAGGCAATTCTCTTTAAGATTTTAATTCTCGCTACTGAAACTCACGAAGGTTAATTTTGATGATTCTATGTTGAGAAATAGACCTTTGAATGACTGATTTTGAATCACCAGCTTAAACAATTTCAATAGAAAATTCTAGTTATATGAAAAGGTAAACTTCACCCATGTTCTTGTAGACTCCAAATTCATTAGAAAACGTATTGAATGACATGATTTCTTCTTTTGTTTTACATCTGTATTATCTCAACAAGCGACGTATATAGTCCTGATAATCTTTATTTGCATTTTAGAAATTGGGAAAAAGACTATGTGGTCCACAAATGCCGAGACACAACATTTACTCTGTATTCCAGACTATGAAAAAATTGGGAATAAAATATTCAATAAATTTGAAGTCAAACGTTTCATATATAAATTCTGGTGTTCCATGTGGGATGGACTACATGCTCTACTGGTTCTAGAATTTATGTATTAGATAGTATAAAGAATATTCAGACTAAAATCCAGGATTAGATCTTTCTTCCTTACCTCCTTTCTTTCCTTTCCGTTTCTTTCTCTTTCCCTCCCTCTCTCCCTCCCTCTTTTTCTCTCTCCTTCTTCCCTTCTCCCTTTACTTCTCTTGTCCCTCTTTACCTCCTCTCAATAAGTACTTATTGCTGGGTGTGGTGGCACACTTGTCATCCCAGCACTGAGGCTGAGGTAGGAGGATCACTGAGATTTTTTTTTTTTTTGGTACTGGGGATCGAACTCAGGGCCTCGTGCTTGCGAGGCGAGCACTCTAACCACTGAGCTAAATCTCCAGCCCCCTCACTGAGATTTTTGAGTCCATCTTGGGGTACATAGTGAGTTCAAGCCCAGCCTAAACTACATAGTGAGACCTTGTCTCAAAAAATACATACCTACATACATACTTATTGTATGCCACTTACTGTTTCACATGCTAGGATAAAGCAATAAATAAAACAAACTACTTGCCCTTGTGGGACTTTCTTTCTTAAATCAGGCTTATTAAACTATCATTTACATGCAATACACTTCAAGACTTTTACCTGTACATTTTTGCAGTGTTGACAACTTATTCACTTGTGCAACCACCACAATCAAATTGCAGGATGTTTTTTATCATTGCCAGAAGTTCCCTCACTACATTTTGTAGTCGCACCTTCTACCCTCCTCTGGTCTCTGGTAAACTCTAGCTTCTTTCACTTAGCATATTGCTTTCGGGATTCATCCATGCTGTTGCATGCACTAGAAATTTGTTATTTTTTATTTAGAGCAGGATTCCATTTTATGCATGTACAAAAATTTATTTATCTGTTCACCATGGAACATTTGGGTTGCTTTCAGTTTTGAGAGATTACAAATAAAGCTACCACATACATTCACTTACATGTTTTGTGTGTATGTGTGTGTGTACATACATTTTAGTCATGTTGGACTAAACAATTAGAAATGGGCCCACTGGGTCATATGTTAAGGACTCATTTAATTTTGTAAGAAACTGTGGCACTATTTTCCAAAGTAGCTGAAACATTTTGAATTCCCACCAGCAGTAAATGACAGCTCCAGTTGTCCTGTGTCCTTGCCAGCATTTGTTACTACTAGTTTTTAAAAATCAGTTTTACTTGAAGCATCTTCTAGGTGTGTGAACTTGTATTTCTTTTCTTTTTTTTGAACTTGTATTTTTTTGGAAGACATCCGACCTTTGCCTAACTTAATCAGTGTTATTATTTTTCTACCTCTCATACTTGCCTTAGATCAAAAGAGATTTACTCAGTCCCTCAAATTATGAAGAACAGAGGAGACCTCACGGGATCATTCTAACTGGGGGTTCTCCTTGTGGGTTCTTTGCTGTGATGTTTAGGCAGAACTTTGTGGTTGACAGGTACATAGAGATATGTCACATATCAGCAGGGCATGTTTGTGCTGGTATGGGGAAGCAGGTAGGACAATCCTCTTATTTGTGTGTTCTGGTAAAAGTCAAAGAGCCTGGGAAACTTCTGAGAAAATATTTGTTTCAGGATGATGAATCAGGATAAGTTGCTAGTGGAAACAAGCCAGGAGATAGCTTAAGGGTTTCTTGGAAATCCTGTTCTGAGATACCAGGATCCTCAATTAGGTTATAGTGTTAGTAAAAGCTAGATATGATAAAATAAAAAAGATGGACATGAGAAAAGGATTATTTGTGTTAATAGCTGAATGTTGGCATGACGGTAGATGAAGGGCTGACATCCTTTAAGTTTCACATTTTGATGATAAGGAAATAAGGAGAGAAGGAGAGAAGGAGAAGGATCCCAATATTTCAGCAAAAACTTTTAAAAAGTCACCATCTTGCCAAACCCAGGGGTCAGGCAATTCCCCTACTGCCTCTGACTTGACTAATCAGCAGGATTGATGTAGGCCAATGGACAGGAATGAAGTTCCCTTCTCTGAGCACTGTTTAGAGGGAGCTTCATTCAGAGAAGCCGTCTTCTCTTAATTTTAGGATACTACTTCTTTGGGTTCTTCTGTTATGCTGGATACTCATTCTCCTTTTCTGGTTCCTCTTCACCTCCTTCACCTCTAACTATTTGTATTTCTAGTCTGATCCTTTTTCTCCACCTCTGGACTGGCACAGCTACTTGCCTATTTTACACCTCTCTATCTAATGAACATCTCAAACTTAACATGTCCACAACCAAACTTTAAACCTCATGTTTTTGTCCCCTGTGGTCTTCCTCCCCTCTTCCAAATGCTCAAGCATAGAATCTGGTCATCCTTGATTTCTCTTTCTCTCACATCCTAGTTCCCATGTATTAGCATGTATTTTTGGCTTTACCTTCAAAATATGCCAGAATGCGACCATTTTTCTCTGCTTCTACTACTACCAGTATCTATGGATAAAACCACCAGTATCTCTTGACTGGATTGTTGCTGATCTCCAAGTTTCCACCCTCATTTTCTTAGATCCAGTTTATCTGCAGGAACCAGAGTGATTTAAAGGAAAATAAAGTCATACCTTGTTATTTTACCATTAAAAACCCTTCAATAACTTGTCATCTAATTCAGGATTAGAGTAAAATCCTTGCAATGGTCAGTGACTAAAAAACTCTACTGCAATGGGTTCCCTGCTAGTGCTCTGTCTGATCAGGTCCAGCTACACATGGCCCTGCCCCTCACCTGTGAGGGCCACATTCTGAGACCCCCAGTGAGTGCCCAAAACCACAGATAGCAAAGAACTCGATTTACACGAAGTTTTCTCTTATACATATGTACTTGCCAGCAATTTTTAGTTAAATGAAGCAGTTTACTTTTCTTTAGCATAGCTCAGTTGCCACTATAACTATTCTTATGCTTTGGGACCATAGTAATGTAAGTGCAGTATGAGTGACTTAAGAAAAGCACTGAGATGCTGCAGTCATTGACTTGGTAACTGAGAGAGCTACTAAGTGACTGATGTGTGGACAGTGCATACAACGTGGATCATGTGCACAAAGTGGTGGTGTACATCCCGGGCAGGACAGAGTAGGACACCGAGACATTTTGTCATGCTACTCAGAATGGTGTACAACTGAAAACTTATGAATTGCTTTTTTCTAGAATTTTCCATTTAATATTTTCAGGCACTGTTGACAAGGGGTAAGTGAATCTGAGGAAATCAAAGCCACAGATAAAAATAATAATAAAAAAAAAGACGAGAAGGGAACTATTATACTTTGGCAGAAGGGAATTACTGTACTCTGCAATGCTCAGTGCAAACAAAAATGCAAGTACCTTGTTATCAATGCATTTCAAGGTGCCGGTGACCGAGCCTTAAAGGAAGTGCAGGGCCCTTGTAAACACGGGGCCCCTGGGACCCCAGTCCTGCGTGGCTGTCCTGCTCTGACCTCGTCTTGGATCGCTCTTTTCCTTGCCCACTTTGCTTGGTTCCAAGGCCTTCCTCGGGTTTCTGGAACACTCCAGTTGGGGGCCCAACTTGATGTTTTGTTTCCTGTGCTGTACCCTTCCTTAGAGATCTGTGTAGCTTATTTCCTTGTTTCCTTCCGATCTCTGAATAAATGTCCACAGGCAGGCATCGGAGAATGGGAAAGGAGCTGTTTGGAGCTGAGACGATGAAGTTTAGGGCTGTATGTAGAATCATAGATTGTATAGTTAAGACTTTAGGGATCCTTTAAATGTACTCATTTCCAGGATTTAAAAACATGCCGAGGACAAAAGAAACAAAATGCCTTGTTAAACTGAACAACTACTTGCAATGAGGTGAAAGTAACGTTTAATATAGAGACCCCCAGTCAGAAGTTAGGGATACACACAGGAGTAGTGGGAGATGTATCAGACCTCACCAGTCTGTAAAGTCCTACAGGTAGGAAATGTCCTGATTCTAAGATCCTTGTTTTGGGAGAAGTGGTTTTAAAGGCAATAATTAAAATAAGAGAAAGAATAGAAAAGAACAAAGGCTGCCAGGCCTCATCTTTTGGGAGTATTTATAGTTATGAGGAAAGATGATTTTCTAAAAAAGAAAATAAATAGGAGCATTGATTCTGGAGTCAGATCTGGTTCTGAAACTTGGTTTATTGACAGACTTGCCATGCAACTGACTCTCTAAGTCTTATTTTCCTCATGTACAAAAAAGGGGTAGTAGCAATAATATCTTTTTCATGAGACTTTGTGGAGAATATACAAGATAATATACGCAAGTCTCTTGTTAGCGATGCATTTCAAGGTGCCAGCAACCAGGCCTTAAAGAAAGCGCAGGGCCCTTGTAAACACGGGGCCCCTGTTAAATGTGATCAATATATGGACAATGTACCAATACATGTTCTTGGTTAAAAAATAAAATTAAAAAAACCAAAAAACAAACAAACAAACAAAAAAAAACACGGGGCCCCTGGGACCCCAGGCCTTTGTGGCTGCCCTGCAGTATAGCATTTTGTGTATAAGAAGCACTAAATAAATGACATTTCGCATTTTTGTAACCTACAGAAAGAAATATTCTATACCAGAAAATAAAGCTACATTTAAAATAGTGGGCCCTTTTTTGACAATCCCAGCTACGACGAATGTAATACTTTCAGTTGGTCCTTCATGAGAATGTGACTGTTTATGCTGTAAATGTTTTGGTTTGGTTGAGGGGAAGTTGCACAATGTAGAATGTAAGAAATTTCTTTGTTCTCGCAAGGAATTGAACAGTTCTGAATAATCTAAAATAAGATTTAAAAATGGGAATTCCTGGATACTGAGAAGAGTTAATAACACATTTCTGAATTGTTCAGCTGTTCGCTCTGTTTCGAGTGGAATTGAGGAGGGCTGCAGATGGGCAGCTTGCTCTTCTGATCAGGGTCTAAAGAGAAACCGTGCAGCTTCTTTTCTGACTCAAGTCAGCTCTTTAATCCTTATGCTAACATTCCTTCATCAAAAATGGAAAGATGATTATATTCTCTATTATTTCATACAGCAATATATGTAGGAAACATTTTTAAATTTTTAAATCAGCCAGTTATAGAGATAGAGCGTTCACACTGCTCCTGTTCAGATTCTCTTGACCTTGCTGTCCTAGAAGACCTGCGGTCTAGATTTGGGAAAGATGTTGCCCAGAAATATGCTATGTGCCATTGCAGAAGTTTTGACTGCTGACTCACTATCCCCAGACATGGGTTGTTTTTCTGGTCAAAAACCAAAACCAAAAATCCATGTCCACTAACTCAACCCTTCTCTTGGTACTCCTGTGATACCCATCACAAGTGGCTGATCAGACGTGGGGCACAGACCCTGGCAATTGCAAGTGACTCTAACTGGTGATGAAAGACTTCTGCATCTAGCTGAGGGTGACAATGGGAGACTGTGTTTATTTGCACAGTACCTAGTGTCTATTAGTAAAATATTTGAGGGCTGCAAATATGCAATTATGATACCTTCCTGGATGTCCTTTTTGTTTGCAGAGAGTCCTGAGTTGTTGTGACAATTGCTATGTGTTTGCTAGAATTTAGCAGCTCAGTGCTGGGAATGTCTGCCTGCAGAATGAGGATCTGCCAGAATCGATTGTGCCCTGGTATGTGATCCAAATCGGGAGCCAGTGCTGACTGTATCAGGGCTACAGTTCAGATGAGAGCTCTGCTCTTTTTCTGTTATATGTTTCTAAGGACATCAAGGCTCTCAGCATGAGCATTATTACTGGGCATGATGGTTGAAAAATGTAATTAGAATAAGAAACAAAGAAAAATTAATATCGTTGATAATTGTCATTAATTTCTTAATTAATTGACTAATCAATCAATGGTCATTACTTACTTACTTCATAAGTACCTGTTCTCCACTCATTCTTCCTTTCTTCATTGGAAAAATACTGCTCTAATTACTTTCTAAATCTTGATACTTCCTGCCCCAAGTTCTCTCATATTTTGCACAATGCAGAGCTTTGAGAATTCTATCCAATTCACGAAAAAGAAATCCCTAACATTTTGCAACTTTATGACTGTTGGATATTAAAACTCTTGCTTCATTTCTGAACTCTCCCTCAATGCATGATTTTAGAATAATTTTTGGAGGTTCCCCTCCCTTTTGTTTTTTAACTTTAGGGAAGGAAAGAGAGCTTGTATCTGCCTCTGAAACACTTCACAGTTGCCTTAATAACACATTACATATTGTTCAACTCATTAGGAAGTGTTTTCCCCCTTCGCTCAACTTCAGCTCTGGCTTTCTTATTTTCCTAATGTGTACGGAATGATCTGTTCACAGTCTTGTCAGATCCCCAGAAAGCACATGTCTAACAAACACCAACCTTAAAGTGTATATTTAAGCAATACACATTTTTGTTTAAACAGTGAGATTTAAAAGGAGATGCATGCGGGATATCACCATAAAAGTGCATTTTGTCATAAATTAATCTGGGCATGGTGGTACACACCTGTAAATTTAGTTATGAGGGAGGCTGAGGCCGGAGAATTAGAAGTTCAAAGCCAGCCTATCTCAAAATAAAATCAAAAGGGCTGGGGATATAGCTCAGTGGTAAAGCACTCGCCTGTCACGTGTAAGACCCTAGATTTAATCCTCAGTACCGAGAAAAAAATATCAGAGATCTGAACCTTCTGGCCCCAAGCATTTCAGATGAGGAATGCTCAACTGGTGACGATGCTGTGGTTGGAATCTTAAATATTCCCCAAGATTGTGTGTTGAAGCCTCGGCCGCTGGCCAGTGGTGCTACTGGGAGAGGGTGGAACCAGTAGGAGGTGGGACCTGGTAGAAGGTGGTGAGGTCATCAGAGGTGTATGCTTGCAAGGGATATCGGGACCCCTCCCTCCTACTCTTCTCTTCTCCCTGGAAGATTTGCTTTACCACACACTTCCTGCCATAATGTTTTGCCTCACCACAGACCCAAAGCAAAAAGATCAAGTGACCACGAATTGAAATCTTTGAAACTACTGGCCAAAATATGCCTTTCTTCCTTGTAAGCAGGCTATCTCAAGTATTGTGTCATAGCAATGGAAAGCTAACACTTAGAATGTACTGAGTAGGATGAGGATTTAGCTCAAGTGGTAGAGTGCTTGCCTAGCAAGCACAAGGCCCTGAGTTTGAGCTCCAGCTTATATAAAAAATATATATATATACATATATATATATGTTAGTCTGGCACTTCTTTCTGCAATTATCACAATGCTAGTTGATATTTATCCTTTATCCTCTACCTGTTCTTGTTTCCTTTGCCCGTAGACAGTATCATAGCTGGCCCATGAGTTTTTACTTGTTTGGATTTTTCAAATATTCATTTCTGAAGGGTCTGAGTGCTTAGTGGTCCTACTTGTGTGGAACTGCTCTAGCTTCCCATGAACTTTATCACTAATACGAAATTCCTGACTTTTGCTCCGGGGCCCTGAAGCCAGAAGCTGAACTGATTTGCTCCAAGAAAGGGACCGCATTTGTAAAAATGCTTTAAGTCCCTTCCCTCCACGTGATTAGATTTAGGATAATTTGCAGGCATTCTCCAAGATCCATGTACCTTTTTCACAGGCCAGGCAGGTAGGTTAAGTGGGATGTTGTAGAAGTTACTTCCCTTCCCCCACCCCCAATCCTTGCCAGGGTCTTTGATGGTGGTGTAGATGGTGGTGTAGCTCTTGGTGATGCCCACAGTTAAGGTTTGTGGTTGATACTTTGGAATGAAGAGGTGGCCAGAGGGCCTCCCATTTGGGCTTTGCTACCATTATACCCCTTACTTCACAGCTGAAGAATTTTATTACAAGTTTTTCAACTATATGTCATCACAAATTGAGGTTGTAGATAAATTCAGGTTTTGGGGTAATTCAGGCCAAACCTTCATTTTCATCTGCCTCCTTAATTGTTACTATTCATTCCCACCCTGAAAATGGACCAGTATGGGATTCTGATCCCAGAGAATTAGAGTCAGCTGAGATCTAGTGTCTAATAATCCTCCCAAAGACAGGCATTTTCCATTTCCCCGGCACCTGGCTGCTGTGGTAAAAGACTGCATGTTTCCTTGTTAAATCTTAGGAAGAAGATTCGTAGTCCATAATTATGGCAGCGTTGTAGGGTCCTTCCTTATGGGCTTCTATCACTCCATTCCAGGGACTCCGTGTGTGGAACTCGGCTCAGATCCACACCTGTCGAGAGACTAAGATCCTTCAGTGTAATGGCTGCTGTCACAGCCCAGCTCACCAGTCCTGTCAGGTTCTGCCAAGCCCCTTCGCTAGTCCAGCGTTTTATTGAACATGTTACAAAAGAGTGTGAAAAAGATCAAAGCCATGGTGTCCTCAGGCTCTCCGGATTCTTCTTTCTTTGCCTCCCCTCCCTTCTTCTCAGCAGAGATGGAGGGGCAGGCCCTCCTGCCGGAGTGGGACCAGCCATGGGATCATGTCTGCGTCTGCCATGTGGCGCCCATGTTGGCACTGGCCAGGGCCTTTGCAAACAAGCGGCCGGAAAGGTTCAGTGTTTACACCGGCTGCTCGAATGAGGCATTGATCTCATCCTCTGTGTCAGTCCCTCATGGTCATGTGGGAGGAGGGAAGAGCAGATGCAGACCACCTCGCTGACTAAGGTGACAGTGTGGCTGCCAGTGTGGCGCTAGTTGCTAGATGAAGTAGGGGCCTCGCCCTAGTGCAATCTTAGCTGTCTCAGAAGGACCAAGCAGCTTGGTGGCAGCTGTGGACAAGGGGCCTGTAAGGTTTTTTTTTTAAACCCATAAATATAAATATAAACATAAATATAAACATATAAATACATGTATATTCCACAAGTGATACCTTACTGACTGTGTACAAGTATGTTTTCTATTTATTTAAATAGCCTTGTGCTCTTCCCTTCACTCTGTCTGTTTCCTGGATGTCATGACTCCGAGCAGCTTTTCTCATCTGGTCCCCAAGTACTGGACACCTGTGAAGCTGCTCACTTCCTGCTCGGTAAAGGGTGATGTGAAGCCCCACGCAGAGAACTCGAGCATGTGGGTCTGCCTGGCTGTTCTTCTGGGACCCCCCCGAGGAGCACGATGGCTAGCTGATGACTGCCATCTGCTTTCCTAAATTGCTGAGCTACTTTGAGTCCCACCTGCAGTGCGTACTCACTCAGATTTCCTCCTCTTACTGTAACTTTACATCTTCTGATTATCTAATTTTTGTCTCATGATATGTAATCTATCCGTCTAAATTTACCTAAAGTATAATCTTATTTGGTTTGCATTTCTCTAATTCACAGTAGGGTTGAGCATCTGTTCACACATTTATTATTAGCCTTTCATATTTCCCCTTCTGTGAATTTCATCATATTGTTTTCCATCTTTCTATTGGGTTTCCTATCTTTCGTTGGTTTATATATATTTCTTTGTTGGTTTACATATATTTCTCTCTCTCTCTCTCTCTCTCTATATATATATATATATATATACTTATCCCTTATAGATGTCATAACTTTATGCATTTTGAATATTTTCCCCCAATCTGTCACTAATGAGTTTAATAGTGTCTGTGGTACCCTTTATTGAAAAGAAATTCTTAATTTCAGTTTCAATACAAGTTATTGTATCAATTTTTTTCTTATTACAACTTATAGTTATTGGATTCTTTTTCTTTCTTTCTTTTTTCTTTCTCTGTTTCTTTCTTTCTCTCTCTTCCTTCCTTCCTTCCTTCCTCCCTCCCTTTCTTTCTCTTTCTTTCTTTCTTTCTTTCTTTCTTTCTTTCTTTCTTTCTTTCTTTCTTTCTTTCCTTCTTTCCTTCTTTCCTTCCTTCCTTCCTTCCTTCCTTCCTTCCTTCCTTCCTTCTTTCTTTCTTTCCTTTTTCTTGTGTTACTAGGAATTAAACCCACAACCTTTGCACTGAACTACACTCCCAGCCCTTTCAACAGTTTTATTTATTTATTTAGAGATAGGGTCTTTCTAAATCACTAAGTTGCCCAGGCTTAGCTTGAACTTGTAGTCTTCTTGTTTCACCTCCCAGAATGCTGGAACTACAGGCCTGTGCCACCCTGCCTGGATATTTCAGTTGTTTTAAAAATATTTCTTTTCAAATACTGCCATTTGTAACAACATGGGTGCAACTGGAGGACATTTTACTAAGAGAAATAAACCACACCCAGAAAGACAAATATTGTACGATCTCACAAATGGAATCTTGAAAAGGTAAACACATAAGCAGAGGCTAAAACAGTGGTTGCCAGTGGCTGAGGGTTGCAAGAAACAGTGAGATGTTGGCCTAATGGTAAAATTTTAAGTTATAAAATAAACAAGTTCTGAGGATCTAATTTCAGTGTGGATAGTAGTAAATGTGTTCATTAATTTGATTGCTTGGTTATCATTACATAATTATATGTGGTATAGTTTAGATCTAAAATGGTCCACAAAGCCTAATGTGTTAGATAATTGGATTATACGGCTGCTCTAGCTGGCTTGGTATTGGAGGCAGGGTTTGGTTGGAAGAGACAGGTCACTGGGAGTGTTGCCTGAAGGGTGTGTCTCCCTCCCTGGCTACTCCCTTCACTCTCTGTTTCCTGGATGCCATGATGTCAGTAGATATTCTTCTGCCTTGCTGCTCTGCCATTCTGTCCTGCCTCGGAGCCAGGTGAATACTGACTGAAATATGGGTCAAAATAAACCTCTGCTTTAAGTTGCAGGAGTAGGGCATTTTGTCCCAGTGACAAAGGAAGAGACTAAGAAAGATTTTAGTACCAGGAGTGAGGTCATTGCTATGAGGATACTTGATCCATGTGGTTCAAAACCTTTGGGACTGGCTTGCAGGAAGAGTTTGGAAAGGTTTTGAGATGCTGGGTGGAGAAGCTTAGAATGCTACAAGCCAGGACTGATGGGAGATTCTAATCTAGGCTGGGAAGACCAGAATTCTGATTAAAAAAAACCAGACAGTAAAGACCAGACTCATGTGTTTGTTGATTGGATTATGGGGTAGTATAGCCAGCTTGCTGTTGGGGGCAGGGTCAGGTTGATGGAGACAGGTCACTGGTGGCGTGGCTTGGAAGGACGTATCTCCCTCCCTGGCTCCTCCCTTCACTCTCTTTGCTTTGTGGATGTCATGATACAAGCAGCTTGTCCTCCATCGTGCTTGTGTGCTATGCTGTCTGCCTTGGAGCCAGACGAATATGAACTGAAGCACGAGCCAAAATAAATCTCTCCTGTAAACTGCAGGAGTAGAGTATTTTATTCCAGGGATGGTACAAGTGACTAAGATAATATGTATATCAGATTATTATGTTGTATACCTTGAATATATTCCATCTTTATTTACCAATTAAATATTTTTAAATAGTGAAATGAAATAAAATATTCATCCTGTCCCAAGTCTGCAAAAATATTTTCATATTTCCTGTTAACTTCATAATTTTTCTTTCATTTTCAGTTTATGTGTGATGTGAGGTAAGAATCTATTTCTCTTCTTATAATGTCAGTTTTGCTGACATCATCTACTCAATAATTCACGTTAAGGTTTATATCTGAATGACTGTCCCTACAAAGCCTCATATGCCCAGAGGCAGTGTTTGTGGAAGCTGATTGAAATATAGGAGCACCACGACTGGCATGGTATTAGGAAGTGGGCTGGTCAGAAGAGGCAGGTCACTGGAGAGCATGACCTGGAAGTGTGTATCTCCCTCCCCAGCTCCTCCCCTCTCTCTCTGCTTCCCTACCACCATGATGTGAGCAGCTTTCCTCTGCCAGACCCTTCCACCATGCCTTTTCTCAGTCCACTTCTGCCCTGGAACCAACTATGAACCGAACCCTCTAAAAAAATGAGCCAAAACAAAACACAACAAACAAAACAAAAAAAAGACAAAAAACAAAACAAAAACAAACAACTACCCCCAAAAAATAACCCTCTCCACTTCTAGTTTGTTAGTGTTGAGTACTGAGTCCCAGCAACAGGACAGTGACTAAGACAATGTAGCACTCATTTGAATTTATATAAACATTGTTTCTGGGTTGTCTATTCTGTTGCCATGCTATTTTTTTTTTAATTGCTACCATGGTGTGCTTTCTGTCACTGTGACAAAATTCCTGAGATAATCAATTGAAGATGATGAAAGGTTTATTGTGGCTCATGGTTTCCACTTACATTAGTCAATTGCCTCTGTTGCTTTGGGCCCATGCAAAGCAGGACACCATGGCAGGGAGCGCGTAGTGAAGCAAAGCTGCTCACTTCAAGGACATAGCAAGCAAAGAAAGAAGAAGGACCTGGGGTCTCAAGATCCCCTTTGAGGTCACACCCTCAGTGACCCAACTTCTTTCCTTTAGGCCTGACCACCTCCCACTGGTCCCTCAGGCCGAGGACCAACCTGTTAATATCCTTTGGGAAACATCTATCCAACCCATAGCACGTCACTATGTAGTATACTTAATATCTATTAAGGGAAGTTTCTTTTTCTTCCTCTTAAAAATTGTTTTAGAAATGCATAATCTTTCATTCTTTTATAAACATTTTGAAATCAATTTGTTGTATTCATAAAAAAACACCCTGCTGGAAGTTTAATTGGAATTGCATTAGTTAAGTTTGAGGAAAAGTAACATTTTAACATTAAGCTATTGTTATGGTTTGTGTCTAGATGCCCCCCCAAAGCCTCATGTGGTAAGAGATAGCTGGATCTAGAGTGTGTGATTACTAAATTAATCCACTGATCGGTTTGGCATGGTTCTGCTGGGATCAAGGGTGTGACACTAGGATTAAGGGTGGGGGTACTGCCCGCCCTAAAGCCAGGTAGCCTGGATAAAATATAAAATACAGAAAGAAGCTGGTTAGCTGCTTGCTTGGATCCCTTGCTTGCATCCCTTGCTTGCATCCCTTGCCTACCTTGCTGACTTCTTCCTGTCTGTCATGCCACCCTGCCTCAGACCCAGCTGACTGTGGACTGAAACCTCTACAAACTGTGAGCTAAATAAACCTTTCTTCCCCTAACTTTGGGTGTCAGGTATTTTGTCCCAGCAACAAGAGAAAAGTAACTAAGACAGCTATCCTATCCATGCTGTCCTTTAGTAGACTTCTAGGACGTTCTCCAAATAGGACTTCCTGTGTCAGTTTTATTGTTCTAGTACCTTCAATTATATTTCTCCTGGGTAATTGCTTATGCGGAAGAATGTAAATTGGTTTTATTTTTGCCAACCTTGCTAAGTCCTCTTGTTATTTCTCAAGCTTCACTAGTTCTAGTTTTGTAATACCAGAATCAGTGGTAATACCACTTACAAATAATGAATTTTCTCTGTTCCCTTCCAATCTCTAAACTTTCATTGCTTATTTTTTTATGTTGCCCAAGGCTTCAGTAGTGGAGCAAGCAGAAGCCGTGGTAAAGAGGCTTGCTCCTGATCCCAAAAAGAAAGCATCCAGAGGGTTTCCATTACACAAGATACTTGTTAAAGGTTTTTTCACTTAAGGAAATTCTCTATATTCCCTTTTGCCTTTGCTTTATCATGCTCCATTACTCATAGTGCATTTTGTCCATCCACTCCACAGATGGTGGCTGCCTGTGCTGCCTCTAGCCCATGACAAGGGATGAGGTGCTACAGGGCACACCCTTGTGGTGGTCCCCTACACACAGGTGTGGGGGTTTTCCCAGAAGTCTTTTCAGGGTTCTGTCTCTCTCATGTATCTACTCAAATCATAAAATTTTATCTTTGTTGACATTTTGTTGTTTTTCTCTATTGATTTCTAAATTTTTTTTTTTTTTTGTGGTGCCGGGGATCGAACTCAGGGCCTTGTGCTTGTAAGGCAAGCACTCTAATCACTGAGCTAAATCCCCAGCCCCTCTAAATATGTTTTTATTGTTCCTTTCTTCTTTTATTCACTCACTTGAACTTGCTTGGTTCCCCCTTCTTGAATTTGAGATATTTTATCTTTTGATAATTCACTTTAATCTATTTGCATTTACTATCATTATTGTTAAATTAAGACCTATTTGTGTGACGGTTTGGAAAGCAATTTAGCTTTATCATGTTAAGTAAAACATTTGTATAGCCTGTGTCCTTACCATTTCACTGCTAGTTATATAAAGATGGGCAAAGTCAGTGCTCGTGAATCAGGAGAGATGCACAAAAGTATTGGTAGAAGTTTGACAAAAATTAAAAATTCTGTAAACAACTAAGCAATCTTCTACTAGACAATGTGTAAACTACAGCGCACTTTCACTATAGAATAGTATTTTACATGAAAAATGGATCAACTATATACAACAACATATGAACTTTAGGAATATAATGTGGAGTCAAAATTTCAAAACCAAGACAACAAAACATACTATAATGCTCTTTTTTTAAATAAAGGTAAGAGTATGAAAAATTAGATATTGCACTATGGTGTACATTTGTCTCTTTTTAGTTCACATATCCTATGGTGAAGCAGAAAAGGCAAGCGAATCATGACCTCTAAGGCAGAGGTACAAGATGAGGGAAGAGAATCTAAGTAGACATAGATTACTCGTAATGTCCTAAGTTGTGGGTGATGGTTCATATGTATTCATCATATTATTTAAAAATTATAAAAAGCTAAAAGTGAAAAAAGAGACTATGTATGGAATAACAAGAGTGTCATGATTAATCCAGTTAAATATGGCTTAGATTTTAAATAAAATAACAGAGAGAGACATCCTGCCCGAAAGATACACCTCCATCAATCCTGATATGTAAGGTAAAAGCAATGTGAAGAGAAATAGTTAAAAGGTAGGGAGTAGAACCAGAAGGAGAAAACTGCCTTGTTCAAGGAAAACAAATAAATCTTGATAAGCATTATAGAAAACATTGTTCAGTGATACTTGTTAAAGCATTATAAATCTAACTTTATTCGGGACCATTGTGACAGGTCCCAGGACCATTATAATGGAGTCTCACAGTGAGGAAGACTGAACTCTGCCCCAACTACAGCATGAGTGTCTTGGTGACTCTCCTCATTGCTGAGACAAAATACCCAACTCTCAGCATGAAGGAGGGAAGGTTTATTTCAGCTCACAGTTTGTAGAGGTTTCAGTTCATAGTTGGCTGGCTCCAAGGCAGGACAGCATGGCAGAGGGGACTGGCAGAGGAGAAACAGTCCACAGCAAGGCAGGCAGGAAGCAGCAAGATGGCTACAAGCCTACTGAATGGTGTCACCCCTACCCATTTTTGGCCTTTCCATTACCTGAACCCAGAACTATGCTATATCCAATTAGCTATCACACATCCTTAATCCTTATTCATACACCCTAATCCAGCACCACACACCCATGATCCAGCCACCTCCCAAAGCTCCACTTATGAATGCATGAGGCTTTGGGGCAGGCATCTAGATACAAGTCATATGAATGGGCAAGTGGGAATTTATATTCCAAAAGTAAGATGGGGGTCAGTGGACGTAGGCGATTCAGAGGAAGCGTCAGTGGTAAAGAGGATTCTAGCTAAACTCTCCTAACAGGATTTTTATTGAAGACAGGGCAGGGTGATCAGGTATTTCCCAGGTGTGGGGTGGGGTGAAGGTCGAGGAACCTGATCAGATATTGAGGGTGATCAGGTACTGAAGGTGATTTAGGATTCTTACTAAAACAGTTCTTGTAGGAAAAAAAAAGCAATAAAAATAAGCAAATATGAATCTTACTATGTAAAAGGTGCTTACTAGATAGCAAAAAATGTGTAAATATCAAGACAAGGAAGGCTGAAGTATCTAGTGAAAGGTCTTAAAGTGTGACAGATGGAAAATAGGAAATCTGATCGCAGAAAAGGTCTCCATACAACAGTAATTGCAATACATTTAAAAGATTTAAACTTACTGATCAATAAAATGCCCTATCAACATGGTATAGAAGTCCAACTTCTAGCTGCCCCCTTGTCACAGTGTTTTGTGAATTCCTGGGCTGTGGTCTGAAGGCTCCCACAAAAACTTGTATGGAGATTCAGCAATCACTTTGACAGTGCTGGGAAGAGGGGGCAATCTTCAAGAGCTATTTAGATAATAAACTTGCCCTCGTAATGGGTTAATACTGTTATCTTGAGTGTGGCTTAGTTATTGCTGGAGAGGTTGCTGGTAAATTCTGGGGAGTTCTGGCCCCTTCCACTCTGCTGCTTGGCCTGCCAGATGCCAGTGCCATGTTCTTGGACTTCGGAGCCTTCACAGTAGTGGGCCAGATAAACTTCTCTCATTTATAATTTAGTCGGTACTCTGTTACAGTAGTAGAAAATGGACATTATGTATGAAATTAAATCTCTTTTTCTCTTGCTAATCTGCTTTGCTAGACATAGATTTGCAAAGACAAACAGTATCCTGCTCGTCTCTTGACCAGAGAGAACAAAGATTAACCACTGAAGATTACTTTGGGTCCCTGGTGATCTGGAGAAGGTACTGGGGGAATCTGCATCAATGAACTTTATTAACTAGACAGATTTTCTCTACCATTTATTTGCTTCCCCCAAGTTATTGCCCACTGAGACCCAGGGTCTTTTCATTTGTCTTATTGCTTCTCTGTAAGTGCTGTCTTAGTTACTGTTTCATCACTGAGACACAATACCTGACACCCACAACTCAATGGAGGAAGGTTTAATTTTGGCTCACAGTTTGTAGAGGTTTCAGTCCACATAGTTGGCTGGCTTCAAGGCAGCGTGGCAGAGAAATAGCTCATGGCAGGGTGGCAGGAAGCAGAGAGAGATCAGGGGAGGAGAAAGGGAGATATACCCTTCCAGGCCACACCCCCAGTGACCACTCTTCCAACCAGGCTTCACCTCCCAACATCACAATGAGCTATAAACTCATCAGTAGACTAATTCACTGGTGAGTATCATGCATGATTCAGTCATCTCCCCAGAGTCCCACCTATGAACACATGAGGCTTTGAGGGGACATCCAGATAGAAACCATAACAAGTGCCCTGTTCTTTGCTGAGAGGCTATATAAACTGTAATTCAAAGGTACCTCTTTGAGAACTACTATTGCCTGGAAGTCTCTCATGTATGTTTGAAATATACATGTTAATAAACACCAATTATTTTTTCTTACTCTGTCTCAAGTAGCATCCATCTGATCCAACTACAAATGAGTTACTAATTTCCCCCTATACATACATGTACCAGTCCATTTAGTGTTGAGGTGTATAAGGCAACAACGGACTATTTCACATGTACTTAAGGAAAGCTTGCCAGCCATCTTGCAGTTTGTCCTGGAAGCTAACATGTTGCCCTTGGCTGGCTACGTGTACCTCCAGTGCAGGCCACAGGTATTAAAGAGTGAGAGAGCTTTCATCAGCTTGAGCGTTTCTGATATGAGGTGAGGTCCCATTTATTATGTCCTCAATTTCCATCATCCTGTCTCTCAGAGGTTCACACTGAACCTCAGCCTCAGCCTGCACTTTCCCCAAAGCTTCATGTCTAGTTGCCACCTCCAGTTCCCAACAGGTGGCCTTGGCAGAGGTGGGGGAAGGAATGATCAGGAGGCAGCTGGTCTGTCTTGCATGCTGCTTTTCTCCCTCACGGACGTCTGGTGTGACACCTCCGCCTCAATCAAGTGCTCACTACCTGACTGGTGACGGTCTGGCCAGTGTACACAAGGTGGGGACGCCACGGTAGGGAGGCTCTTGGGAGCTGGCCCCGCACTGCGGCACCTTGGCCTCTTCTGTTTCAGCTTATACCTGGGCTTGTTTGCCATCCTGCTTTTCATCTACTTTCTTTTCACATGGACATTTCTGGACTGGTTGGGGCACGAGTGATAGCATTTAGCACTAATTCACCAACCTGTGAAGAACTAGAGCTCCATGTGCATCTTCATACTCACTTACACATGGTAGGTACTTAAGGGATGTCTGCAGAACGCAGGCCTCAACTGCCTCACTGGCAAGCTCATTATGAGGAACAAGTATGAATAGTGCCAACATAAACATGTAACATGCTGTTTAACACACAATAACTACTTAGCAACTGGCCACCAAATAAATATTAATGTGGATACGCAATGAGGTCCATGCTGCTATTACAGCATTGTTTCGTAGTACTATGCACTATACTCTGCTTGAAGAAAACAAAGCAGTATTGTGGTTGGTTTTGACCAAATCATATGGTTGTAGTTGCATTTACCATTTTAAAAATATTTTTACTTCTTAATTCTGATCCAAATACTCTCAGCTTGCTTCTGAGTGAACTTTGCAAAACTGATTGCAGAATTTTTGATGGTAAAGCAACATGGTCCCATCCCGGTTTAATGGTCATGACTTTTTGGGTGACATTCTAGGAAGAAAAATAAGTGCTCTCCTGGAAAGGAACTTTCGGTATCTTTTTCCTCTCACCTTACAAGAGTGGAACAAATTCCCATGAATTTGGCAAGCAAAACAGTCCATAATTTTTAAATAAGAAGTACTTTGTGGTGTACACACGTGATACCTTAAAATCCTGAAGATCTAGTCTCAGTTAACAAACAGTATTTGCATTCTCTAAACTCATCAAAGAGCTGTTTGGATTTAAGTAATTTATGCAAAAATTGAAACTGAAGTAAGTCATATGGATAGCAGTTTAAGTAAAATATTGAATATTTATCCTTAGTAACCCTTCAAGTTTCTGTCCTTTTTCACATTAGTTTACTGGAAATTAAACTATGCGTTCCAAAAAAATGTAACTCTAGAACTGCCTTTACTAATTGTAATTTAACATTGCTATCTTTGGCACTCTTGAATGTTGAAACAAGAAAGAATCTTGTAGAATTAAGGTTTTTGTTCCTTTTTAGAAGTCTGATAGAAGGAGTAATAATCTAAGAAGCACTAAGGGCACATTGGATGGTCCAGGAATATGCTTTCCTGACTTTAATTCCCAAAGGTAAGTGCAGGCTAAACAGCTGTGTTCTAGGTAATAAGTGCTGTCACAAGATTCACACCTCTCTGTTTGACCTTGAAGTCTGACCTTAACCAAAGTTTTATATTATTTTTATATGACTCAGTTTCCCTGAGATTAGGATTCCTGTAATCAATTATTGCTATCAAATGGGAAGAGATGGTCTGCAGAGGGAAAAAGCTACATTCCAGAGCTGAAAGTCTAGCTGGGGAAGCAAACTGCAAGCGGAATGGTCTGCAGTACAGGGACGCTTGCCTGGAAATTCCCAGAATCCTTTCATCATTTCAACAGGAAGCTGGAAGGAAATTGGACTTAGGTCACACATGTCTTTTGTGGAAGCAGTGTGCTTTGGCTTGGACTTTAAAGGCAAACAGTTTCATAGGCCAGGATGTCCAGAACATTTAGATGACACATACATAAGAGCTCAACTTTGATTTCAGGGCTTTCAGTGAATCAGGGATTAAAAACTTTCCCGCCAAGCCAAGGTATTTCCCAGTTTGGGAAATCCTGTGTTGAATGAAAAACTCAATTCCAACATCCCCCTAAATATTAAGATGTCTTCCCCACCCTCTAAATCAGCTTTAAACTGTGTCCCAAGAGCTTATAGTTTCACGGGTCCTCTTATGGTTACCCTTTTGCTAGGGGACGAGAGCGTTGGAACTACACGTGAGTATGCCTACACCCCAAAGTGGGCAGTTTTGGGGACAGTGTGCCAATTCCACCAGTGCCTAGTGGTTTGGTTTCTTTATGCTTCAGTGTTCTCATCTGTGAAAATGTATGAATAGTTCTACTTTGCAGGTTTCAATAATGATTGTGGACAATAGTACAGTAAAACATTTTTTTATTGTGGACAGGAGGACAATGAGAACATTTCTAATCCTTTGGGTCCCAGTTGTATGTGTAACAACCAACATTTCAAGATGTCAAAACATGATGTTTCTCAGGAGCACAAGCAACTTTTGTGCTTGGTTGTCCTTCACAACTGAGGATGCCATTGCCGATGACCAACAGCAGACCACCCCCGAACCTACCGTAAAAAGCGTCCTCTCCCCCAAGCTCTGAGCATAGTCCCCTCTCCTGACTGATTCTCACAGCATGCATTTTAAGAAATTTCTTTCTGCACTTATTCTATTCTTCTTCTTCTTCTTTTTTTTTTTTTTTTTTTTTTTTTTGGTGCTGGGGATCGAACTCAGGGCCTTGTGCTTGCAAGGCAAGTACTCTAATCACTGAGCTAAATCCCCAGCCCACTTATTCTGTTCTTGACAAATCTTTTGACCACCTGCATCACTAGGTTTTCATCCATTGTCATGTACGACAATGATTACATGACTTAATATGTGTATGACACTCAGGACCCTTCCTGATAGCCAGGTGTTGTGCAGCAGGGGGATTGTAAATTGGAGCCCAGCCTGGGAAACTTAGTGACTTAGCAAAATCCTGTCTCAAAAAACAAAACAAAACAAAACAAACAAACAAAAAACCAGAAAGAACACTGCCTGACAAAGAGTATGCACTCAGTTGCTGGTTATTATTGCCTAATTATGCTTTTGTACCTAATGTCCTAATCAAGAACACTGAAACTAAAAACAATTGAAAACCACTTTCTTTATAATCTCTGGACTTCTTCATGTTTAAATTGTCTTTTTTCTGGTTATTTAATTGCTATTTATGTTATATATTATTTTCAAAACAAATGAGATTTAATTTACTATTATTCTGTCACTTTTGTTGTCGTTTTTTTGTTTGTTTTTGGTGGGGTCGGGAATCGAACCCAGCACCTCACACGTACTAGGCAAATGTCATACCACTGAGCTATATCCCCAGCCTCCAGGCTGCCATCAAACGGCCCACCCAAGAAACAAGAGTTATCCCTTGTACTTCACAGTGAGAAACTTGGAAATTGCTTTTACTTATTGCTTAAAGGATGGAATAAATGAGATTGAGACAGCTTAGAGATTTTGTGTCTTTGCAAACGAGAGTATCTTAGTCCATTCAGGGTGCTAGAGTACTACATTGCCACAGATCAAATTGCTTATAAACATCAGAAATTTATTTCTCACATGTCTGAATGTTGGAAATCCAAAATCAAAGCACCACCATATTGGATGAGGGCCTATTTTCTGGTTCAAAGATAGTGTCTTCTTCTTTTAAAAAAAAAAAAAAACAAAAACAACTTTTTTATTGGTTATACAGATTAATGGGTTTTGTTTCATCAGATGTGTACAAGCATATAACGCACTTTGATGATTTTTCATCCCCTGTCACCACCCTTTCCCCACTTTCCCCCTAAGGCCAATGGGAGGAAAGTCAATGCATATATATTTTTAAAGAGGCATAAGTGAATTTATTAGGCAGAATTTTAAAAAGTACACACTCAAAGAAATAGAGTGTGGGCCCTCAAGGAAGTTAGACGTGCTGTCTTCTGGAATTGGGAGAATTTATGTTTCTCTCGAGGGCATGGAAACCTATAGAATTTGTGAAGTTCCATCTTAGTCTTGGCTTACAGGAAAAAGAAAAAGAAAGCCCACCTTCTAGAAGGGTAATGGCTCATTTTACAGGTGAAAGGTATGAGCCTAGTTTTTTTTTTTTTTAAAGGATAATTTAAGCATTCTTTGAATTTTCTCAGATTGTTCTTTAAAACCAATTTTCTGCTCTTTATGTCCTCAATTAAGCCAATTTATAGACTTACAGTATCCTTAAAGAATTTTGAGTGTGATGAGCCTGGAAGGAAAGAAGCATTAATTAACCTAGGGAATGCAGATATATATGGACAGCCCTGGGTAGCTTTGTGTCCCAGAAGTTGTGCTCTTCTTAAAAGTAGAATTTTTGAAGTTATGATTTTCCTGGTGTCCTTTCTACCTATCTTTAATTCTTCTATCCTGCCTTTACTTCGATGCCTTATTCTTCAGTGATGCAGAGGGGCCGAAGTTTAGTTTTCTTATAACTGCTTCAGGCTGAAAGGTGTGTTGACTGCCTAGCCGGGATCAAAAATCTCACTCTGACTGATCTAATGGAGGCAAAAGAAGATGGATTTTGTTGTTTGATGAACCATAATCTGTTGGTGGTGTTTTTAGTCCATAGCTAGCTGGCTCCAGAGCAGAAAGCCATGGGGGAAGACTCTGGTGGAGGGAAGCCATGCACATCATGGTGCCCGGGAAGCACGTCTCAATGCATATATTTTCGTCATATCTACTCCCCGTAGGATACCGTCTTCTCGTTGTGCCTTTGTGTGGCGGAAGGGGAGATTAGCTCTCTGTGGTCGCTGCTCTAAGAGCACTAATCCCATTCGTGAAGGCTCTACCCTTATGACCTAATCACCTCTCAAAAACTTCATCTCTCAACATACTAAATTTGAGTGACAGAAACATTCAGACCACAGTAGAGGATAAGTCGAAGTAAAGCAGGTGGATAACAGCTTACAATGTAGTTTCCTCGATATTTTAATATTTGTACTTTCCTTGCTCTTTATTTCTAAGTGTTTCATTTGAAACATTTTTAAACTAATCTTTCACCATTATTTTTGTTCTACATTTTCCCCATTTTTGAGCTGTAGAACACATCATGCATTACAAACTGGTATAAATAAACTACATTTACTGTTTTAAAATGAATGGAATGAGCTCAGCTGAGTGGGCGTCTTCTCTTTGCCCTTCGCCCTGTTCTCTGTGCTTTGCTGCACTGCACACACTGTGGGCTGCGGAAAGCCGACCTGTCGGCTGCCGTGTCCAGTCACTTTTGCCTTGTGACTCCAGTTGGCGTTGACCATTGGAGTGCTCACCAACTTATTTTTCTGTACACTGCCTCTGCCTTTGTAAATAATTCCTTTATTTAACTTTTCCTTAAATGGATCTGAGGGTGCCACGGCTACTTCCTTTAGGGGCTTAAGTGGCTCCTGAGGTGCTCACCTCTGAGCCCCTAGAAAGGCACATACCAGTCTAGACTCCGAGTTACTAATTCCTTTGCTTTGTGAAAGACGTCATCTCACCATATATGTATGTCAGAACATGTATTGTTTAGTCTTACAATTTTGACTTATGAAGATGGATTGATTTAAAGTCTTTAATCTTTCCCCTCTGCTAATTTGCAAATTGTACATTTTACTTCTATGTATGTAATAGTTATTTTAGAAACTTTAATATTAATATTTAACTTAGTAAGTCAATGTAATCAAAACTTTCCTTTTAACTACTAGGATCTTAGATTGCTTGACTCTGACTACCCTTTTCCCAACATCAATGTTATTTTCATCCAGTGTTGTGGTTCTGCCTTACTTTTACACTTGCAAAAAAGTAGTTATTGTTGGTTTCATTATTAATCATTGATTAACTGATTGATAATTGATTAATTATTAATTGTTTATCAATTAATCAATAATTGATTGATTAATAATTATTATTAATCAACACAATTGTTGATTAGATTTAGCCATTTGTTTATAATTTTCTTCACTTATATTCCTTTTTGTATTTGAGCTATCACTTCTGGGACCATTTTTCTTCTTATGGGATAATATATTCTAGAAATTCCTTAGTGAGGATGTGTTACTAGTAAACTCTGTATCTGCAAACATCTTAATTTTACCCTTCTTCATCAAAGATAATTTCACTGAGTTTCTATTAGCACTTTGAAGATAATATATCACAGTGTTTTACTTACACTCCTGCTGTTGACAAGCCAGCTGTTTATCACATTGTTGATCCTTTGGAAGTGTCTTTTTCTTTTTAGCCACTTTAGTATCTTTTATTTTTGGTGTTTTTGTTTGTTTCAATACATTTTCTATAGATAACTGATTTATTTTTGTTTATCTTGCTTAAGATTCTTGGGCTTAATGAATCTGAGAATGCATATCTTCTACCAATTGCAGAAATTTCCCAGCCAATATATCTCTATTTCTTCAAATAAATTTCTTGGGGATATGGACATAACTCAGTGGTAGAGCACATGCTTAGCATGTGTGAAGTCCTGAGTTTAATCCTCAGCACATGTTGGAAAATTAAACACCAAAAACCAAAACACCAAAAACAACAACAAAAAACCTCCTCTCATTTATTAGTTCTCATTCTATTAGTTCTGAAAATCTGATTGGATATATGTCACACTTTGTCAAATATATCCAAATATCAAACTCTCTTTTTCAATTTTTTTTCTTTTTCAATTTTCATATGGTCATTTTTCTGGCTGTGTTCAGGTAATACTTTTTTCAAATGTGTCTAACTGCTTTTCAAGTCCATTAGCTGAGTTTCTAACTTCAAATATGAACTTCTTAATCTTGTATTGGTTCATTCATTATTTTCAGATGTTGGCCATTTTTGATGGTCTTTTATTCCCCAGTCTCATTTTTAATTCTTTCTATTATTTCCTCTAACATATTAAACATATTTGAGGGTTTGTACCTGACAACTCCCTATCAGCAGACCTCACGCATCCTCCTTGGCAGCACATCACTCTTGCTGACTCTTGCTTACGATGGTTTAATTCCTTGATGGCTTGAGCTCATGACCATCAATTCTGCTCTTTAGAAAGCTTTGGGGAAATTCTTTGATGTGTGGATTAAAAATACATTCTCCCAGAGCAGTGTATTTATTTCTGCTAAGCGCACTGGTGTAACAGGAACTAATGAGACAGGAGTTAGAATTCTATTAGACAAAAAAGACAGCAGCCCCAAATGGAGTCGAGCAGCCCAAAATGGAGTCTGCTGAGTCTCAACCCTCCAGATATCTTACAGAAACTTCTGCCAGGTGTCCTTCAGCTGTCTGGGACCTTCCCGGGGCATGATCAGGCAGGCCATTGACTCAAGAGCACATGGACCCTGCAAAGATACCGCATGAACACTGCACGGATTGGATCCTAACAAAAGATACAGTTTCCTAAACGACAGAGATTATATTGTTTATACAACAGTCTGAGCGCCCTTCCAAACCCCCAGACAAAGAACCCTCATGGGTATTCTACTCAGAACTCCCTCCCTTCTAGTGGGAGCTCTACTTCCTTGCCTTTACATCTTTTACTTTCTTGTCGTTGTATCTTTTAAATAAATTTGCTTACACCCTACCTTCTCTGTTCATGGTTTTATTCTCCATCGCCATGGAACATAACCCCAGCATTACAGTATCATTGATATTTAAATTAGGCTTCTAAACTAAAATTTCAGCTTGGAGGTACTAGAAAAATAACAGGTGAATTTTTTGGTTCTCAAAACCAGCTAAGTATAATTTATGTTAAGAATTCTTTGTACGGGCTCCTTTCTCCTTTGGTCCCTTTTCTTTTCTTTCTCTCCTTCCCTTCTTTTCTTCTCTCTCTTTATTTCCAGTATCCTTAACTTCTTTTATTTTTCTACAGTAAAGAATTAAAGAAACCAAGTTTAGATTAAGAGAAGACGGTTTATTTAGAAGACAATTTATTTAATAGTGGTGAAAAGGGGGGGAAGGGAGATGATAGATAGCTACTGGGGAACAGGGGAGCATTTGAAAGTGAAATAGTCCTATCCTTAACTTCTTTCTTCTCTCATTTTTCCTCCCTCCTTGCACCCCTCTCTCCCTTCTCACAGACTCTAGTCAGACTTCTGAGGCCTTTCTGAGTAGGCTCAAGCTTGGGCTTCCATCTCTGTCCTTGTAGAATACAGTTTGAGAGGATTGTGGATAAGTTAGTTAAACAAAAAAATCCCCCACCCTTGGTATGTGACTGACCTTAATATCTTATCACCAGGGTATGCTTTCAGCAACAACGCTTTTGACTCACTTAAGTCAGACACCCCTTATCTTTGGTGCTTTCTCTTATTTTTCATTCACTGCTCCCCAGCCTGTTGGAAACCCCCACTGGAAGACCCCATTGCAGCGCTCCCTGTGCTTATTGCCATGCTTTCTCTTTGATGAAATTTGCCTTATAATCTTCAGCAAATGTCATGAATAATTTATTTTCTTTAATGTCTTCCTTTCTTCTTCATTTTCTCCTTCTTCCAGGCTACAACTGGTGAATAACGCAGAATTTACCTCTGCAGAATGGGTTTTCCTCTCCCCATGTATTGCCCCTTTATGCCCTATGCAGGGGATTGAGCTGTGACTGGTTTGAACCTGACTACATGTCTGGGACACCAGGACAAGAAAGAGGCTCTTAGCATGAATATTACCTTAACTGGGTAGTCTGCGGCCTCTAAGGATTTACCTTACTCTCTCATAAATTCAATCCAGCATTGTAAAAGATTTTTAAATGCAGTTTTAATATAGGTATTTTAAGGTATTTGTTTTTTTCTACGTAAGTTATATGCCATTTGGTTAAAAATAAAAAGGTGGTGGAATAATAATGTGATATTTATTTATTTATTGGTGCTGGGGATTGAACTCAGGGCCTTGTGCTTGAGAGGCACTCTTTGACCACTGAGGTAAATCCCCAGCCCCAATAATGTGATATTTAAAATGCTTAGGAAAAGCAATGCAAAATTTTTGGTAGATTTAAAAACTTGAAACATTTTAATCAGATATAGTTTTATAGACAAATGAAGAATGTTCCTTCTAAAATGTTATGTCATCTGTTATAATTAGATGCCCATAGATTTGCTTATTTAGAAAAGAAAAAAAAAGAGTCTATGAATGAATAGGATTTTAGGACTAAGACCTGGCAAAATATATAAGATGGGTAAAATATAGGGGGAAATTATTTCTCTCCTGTAGTTTTTCTAAAACTGCACTGAATTAAGGACAGAATTATCTGATGAGCTTTCTCACAGCTTACCATGTTTGGTGGGTTCACTTCCTACATTTTGTTCCTTAAATCTTTCTGACAATACCCCTTAAAATGAAAGCTGAAACAAACAAAATTGTTAGACTGTAGATTTTAGTTCCTTATTGATAGTAATTCTCTTCTGTACTTTTACTACTTACTTCGTGAGAAAGAAAGCCTCTTACGTTCTCAAGTTCAATGGTCTTTTCAGCAGAAAGATGTGTGCTTAGTAAAAATAACCTTCTGTTTAACTTCTGTTTAACTTTTTAACTGTGTGTCTGAATTAGTGACAGTAACCAACCACATTTGTGGATGACAAATTATTCTTCTACTTAGAAAAACTGACAGAGTCATTTTTCCAAGACTATTGTGTATTGTTTTGCAATTTCCTTTAACAAAAGAGGTTGTAGAACTCAACAGAGTGTTAATAACAACTGCTTATGGAAGTTTTGGATGTCTCTTCAGAGTAAATACTGCAATATTTGGAAACTGCACATAAAGGAGTTTAAATGGCTTGCCTAAGATCAAGTTATTACTGGCAGTGCAGAGATACGGACTGTAGCACAATTTGTTTTATTTTTTATAATACCATACCAAGGCCCCTCTTAAAGTCCTGAATGCCTAGAACCTCATAGATATAGAACTCTTAGACCTGGGAGGGGCTTCTGTAGAAGTCTTATGGTTTAACCTTCTGATCTTATAAATGAAGAAAAAGCAAGACCCAGAGAAATAAGTGAATGGCTAAAATCCTAGAATAATTAGATCTTTTGATTCTTGGGCCATTGATTATTTTTAAGTGTAAATCTACAATTTAAAATTCATGAACTATGAGTAAAAAAATTTTCAATGAAAAATATTCCAAACTTTGGACAGTGCTTTAATATAAAGATATTTATCCCCTAACATTGATAGTGGTATGGTAAAAGAGTGAAGCAGTGATGGATATTGAAGATCAAGACCTTGACTTTCCCTGGAAGCCAGTGTACTCTAGGAAAGAAAATGATTCCTTCTTTCCATTTCTATTCTTCCCCAGGACCATTGCATGCCCTGCTCCGACTGTCTACCATGATTCCCCACCCTCTTCACTTGATTACCTGTCATTCTTCCTTCAGATTTCAGCTCAAACCATCACTTCCACAAGGGTATCTTTCTGGGATTTCCTGTCTAGGAAATCAGGCGGCATGATGCCATACTTAACCTTTGGATCGTAAATCACAATCGTAATTATACTTTTATTGTCATGCTTGGGTTAATGTGTACATTGCCAATAGTCTGGAAATTAGTGTCATGGTCCACTAGTTTCATGTTCTCTCTGGAGATTTTATTCATTACCATTAGTTAATTTCTTAATTCAAAATCTGTAGTTTGGATGAATTTTAAAAATAAACATGTAACAAGGATAATTATGAGACTTATTATAGTAATATAAATTATAATAATTATTAGCATAATGAATGTAGCCTAGTATTCAAATGAGTGCATTTTAGAGTCAGGCTGTTCTAGGTCTGAATCCTTGCTTGACCATTTGAAAGCCCTATGACCTGTATAAGTTATTTCCCTAAGCACTGATAACTCAATTCTGGATCACTCACCCTGCTGACTACCCCTCTTAAACATGTCCAGTTTTGGCTTCCTTTCCCTTCTCACTGTGAATTTTTCCATCACTGATAGCGTCACCTCACCTACCACCTGGCTTTCCTGGGGGCCAGGACTGTCAGTTTGTCCTTTCTAAGGTGCACATTGAAACATGTTGTTTTCCTTGCTGAAAGCCCTTCCAGGGGTCCTGATTGTAGCGTGAAATACGAAGCCCCTCCCAGACTTGCCCCTTGCCTTACTTCTGGAGTCTGGCCTGACTCTTCCCCTCCTCCACTTACATTCTAAGCCTTCAGGGTGAAATGACAGCCACACCGTGAAGTTATGGTTGGGCTGGGAGCTGCTGGCTGTGCCACCCTCTATCTGTATTCGTGATGCCACCTTACAACACCCTTTCAATTGACATTCCTGGCAGTACCCTTACCCTACCTTCTTCCCCTGGCACACACCTGCCCGCCCTTCAGGATGTGGTTCACTGTCTCCTCTGGTGACCTTTTCCCCCGGGTGCGGGTGGTCAAGATAACCATAATACCCTCAAAACTTCCATGAAGATGTTGCTGACACTTTATCAGGTTCACTGCTTTCTTTATAGCTGTGTCCCCACCACTAGACTATTAACAGATTTTTCACTGCTGCATCCAAAGGGCTTTGAATGGTTCCTGAAACAGAAGATAATTGTTAGATAAATTCTTTTCCATAAAACAAACAAAAAAACACAAATCACTGAAAACTATTTTATTCATATTGAAACCTTGCTTGGGAAATAGAAACTGTAAATATTTACAGTTTCTCTGAATAGAAGTTCTCCATTATGTGTGACTTACTTTGCAACTTACTTTATGATGTACAAAATAAATTTTCCACTAGGCTTTTGTAGCTATCGTGTCTTTTATATGTCATGCTGTAAGTTTTTGTTTAATTCATGCAATGAGGTAGACACTTACTATCTTTTAAGACGTATTGGGTCATTTTCTGGGCTGTCTGAGAGGATGAATTCTAGACTGTTAGCCCCACTCCACCTGCCCAGACAATCTGTCTTCCTACCTGCTTAAGATCACCAGCTCCAAGGGCAGTGGTTTAGAGCTCCGGTTCATATAGTATTGTTAAGGTGAGTTAAGTTTGACATAAACTTATCTCTGTACTAGGATGATGAAGTTTGGTGCACAGTGGCCTTTGCACATGAATGGTACCCTAGTTTGACAAATAAACACTTTTAACCTAAGCATATGCCCTTGTAATCCAGCAACTAATTATCAGCCAATCATAGCAGCTAAACCCCAGCCAGTCAAAGGCTGCCAACTGATCTGACCACATCCAATAAGGCAAATGCAGACTGCAGCCCATTAAGTTGTTTCTATTATTCTCCGGCTGTAAGCATGACCTATATACGCTGTAGGAAGAGGCCACCAAACTGAGAGTAGATAGGAATGCCGCTAGAGTTAGAAGCTTTTCCTTGCTCAATAAATTGTATGGAAGTTAACTGGTCTCAGTTTTTCTAGCAGCATCTTCAACTAAGAGCAATAAATTTGTAGGGAAGTGACAAGACAAAGGAGAGCAGTTTTAGGCTTTCAAGGGCAGAAGATAAAGATATGAGAAGACATTAATGAAGTTAATTTTGTGTGCAGAGTCCTCACGTGCTGGCTCTAGGCCGATGAGAGTTTAGAGCTGTCTCTAGTAAAATAAAACTTACATCCTGTCTTTAGGCAAAGAAGCAAGACAGGGAGGGTTTTCTCTCTGCTGTTTCTCAGCTGCCTTCAGCTCAAAAATGATTTGTCCAAGACAGTATTTTGGGATGTCACATTCTGGTTTCCTTCAGGGAGTGTCTGGGTGTGTCTTTAACAACTCACTGGGCGCTGCTTATACATCCCGAAGTTAGAAACCCACATCTCTAGACATTATTTTTACAAACTTCCAGCCCCCAGGACAGGATAGAAGCTCAGGTCAGGCGGGGAAGGGGTTTTGAAGTCCAAGTAGCAGGATAATTTCTGGTACCTGGTGATCTCCAGCCTTGTCTTTGCTGGAGAAGCGGCAGCAGAGTCTGCTCTGGGCCCAGGAGACAGGATGGACCTGAGTCCCCCGCGCAGTGAGCACGACAATGTGGGGCCAATTTGTTGGCAAATCAGTACGTGGGAGGCACCCCCAGAAGCACTTGAGGGAGATGAGCTTCCCAGGAATCCAGCAAGAACTGGATGGGACAGTTCCCAAGAAGTGTGTGTCATCCTCATAAACATGGTCTCATCTTCAGCGCCAGCTGGTGAGACCCGGAAGAAAGTCAGGTTGCTGGCACCGATGAGGAAACAGGTTCAAACAGCGGGGGAATTCTAACCCAGACCTGCCTGACTTTAAAACTTGAGGTTTTGCTACTGATCTGATGAAAGAAGTTTAAACCTCTTGTCGTGGTCCTGAAAATAATAAAAAGGTGGAACAGGCTCCAGTTACGGCTTCATTGTTTTGTTTGTTCTTGGGAAAGCTTGTACTGATTTAAATAAATTTTTACAGCTGAGTTCGATGGTGTTTTCAAAAGCATGCTGGCAAGATCCTTATTCTTTGTTGATACAGAACTGAGACTTTGCTTAAATAACCTTTACTAATTTTTCTCACAGTGTTCTTGGACATCATTTATTGATGCAATTTTTTTGTTGTTCTCCTGGCGAAGCCAGTGGATAGGGTAAGTTCGCCAGATAGGGCACAGGTCCTGAATATACCCAAGAGTAGACCAAGGGTGGGAGGGCTTAAGTAAGTTAACCTACCAGAGGGCCTGAAAAGTCAACTTAAGCAAACTGACCATCTTGGCCTAATGGAATACAAGGGACAAAAAAGTAGGGCCCTAACCAAATGGGAGACCTTGGAGAAAGTGAAATGCAAGTGAAGTCACTTGCATTCCGGACATCGAAGGCCTACCTGCCACCATGGGCATCCCTGCTTTCTGTCATGTTCACTCCTGCCAAAAACTATAAAATGCCAATGGATTTAAACATCTACGGCGTCCATCTTATGGAGCACCCCTCTCTGGCTAGCAGGGGGCTTTTCTTTTATTCTTCCCAACACTCATTTGGCCATTCCCACTTGGTGCATTTGGCAGAGCACAGCTTGCCGCTTGCCGTTTTGTTGGCTTGAATCTTCGTTGCCCCAAAACAAGGACAGGAGATCTAGAGGGACCCGGTTATACTGGGGATCAAACCTAGGGCCTCCCACATGCTGGGCAAGTACTGTGTCACTCTATCCCAATCCCCATCGATGAAATTCTTATACAAGTAGAAGGGACAGAAACAGCTCAGAACCAGGAAGTCAAATTGTGGGTCCCCTTCTCAAACATTTCAGAAAGTTTAAATGCTCAACTAGGCTATTATGTAAGTTTTTAATATATGCTGGAAAATCTTAAAAGACAGGAAGGACTTCAGTTTTAAATGTTGAGAAGCAAAGTTCTCTCAGTTTTACGTGGAATTGACCACTTCCCTAAAAAAGTTGTAACATTTCTCCAGAGACAAAGTGAATCATAACAAGTGGTCCGAATATTCTAGCTTTGACTAAGCAAATAGCTCAAAGCAAGATGATAGTTTGAGAAAGTAAAAAAAGGAAGAATTTGTCAAGCATGAGGCTTGTCAAAACCTCCTCACAATTGAAGGTGGATAGACTGTCTTTTGGGGATTACAAAAACATTTGAAATTAGACATCCTGTAATTAGATGATTATATAACTGTGAATCTACTAAAAAAAATCACTGAATTTTACTTTTTAGCAGTATGAATTTTGTATGAATTATACCTGAATAATTAAGTTAGCCAACCTGAATAAGGATTTTATCAAATAAGACAGTAATAAAATATGGGAAGCTTCAGTCATAAATCCTACAAAGCTTTCTAGAACTTAGAGCATTTTAAACTGAAAACATAAAAGATAGAATGTAACAGTTGAGCCTGGTGTGGGGGTGCCCGCCTATAATCCCAGCACTCTGGAAGGCTGAGGCAGGAGGATTGAAAATTCAAGCCCAGCTTGGATAATTTAGCAAATCTGTGAGAACCTGTCTCTAAATTTAAAAAAAAAAAAAAAGAAAGGAAAAAAAGACTGAGAATGTAGCTCAGTGTAAAAGTCCTGGGTTCAATTCCTAGTATTGTCAAAAAAAACAAAAACAAACAAACAAAAATCACAGTTGAAACACAAGTTAATTCCATAGGAGATATTCTTAAACATATGAGGAAAAGGAAATCATGGGTTTAAAACCTTGGAATATAAACTAGAAATAACACTTTAATAACAAAAGTCCAGAAGAACAAAATATGTGGGGTTTTACAATTCCTTTGCAATAGTACCATCCACGGAAACTACTTATTTCAAAACTTACTGCAAAGTTGAAGTAACCAAGACAGGGTTGCAATAGCATAAGGAAAGACAACTAGATTAATGGACTATAGTTGAAAGTCCAGAAATAAGCATACATTTGGAAAACAGTATGGAGGTTTCTCAAAAAATTGAAAATAAAATGGCCACGTAATCCAGAAATCTCACATCTTATTATATACCCAAAGGAATTAAAATCAGTGTCTCAAAGAGGCAGCTGGACTCTCATGGATTACAGCACTATCCGCAACAGCCAACATGGAAGGAAGGGCAACCTTAATGCTCATCAGGGTTTTGAATGGGTAATGAAGGGAAGTGTGTTTGTACACACAGTGGAACACCGTTCAGTGTTAAGACAGGAGAACCTGCCATCTGAGATAACGTGGATGAACCTGAAGGACATTGGGCTAAGTGAAATAGCTCAGACACTGGAGGATAAATACAGCATGGTCTCAATTATATGAGGAGTCTAAAATAGTGACACTCATAGAAACAGAAAGGAGACTGACTGGCGGATGCCAGATGTTAGGAGGATGCAGACGCAGAACGGTTTTAATCAAAATTTGCGGAGTTTTAGTTATGCAAGATGAGTAAGTCCTTGAGGTCTGGGGTACAGCATTGCACTTTAGTTAACAATCCTGTCTGGTACACTTGAAACTTGGCTGAGAGTTTGGATGGTATATTAAGTGTTCTTATCATACACAAACAATAAGAAAGAGGATGGGAAGAGAACTTTGAAACTGATACATACATTTCTGGCCTAGATTGTGGTGAGAGTTTCATGGATATACACACAGCTTCAAAATCATCGAGAAACTGGCATTTCAAATTATGTAATTACTTCACTTTTCAAAATCCTGTAACCCAAAGTTCCTGTGACTTGTTAATTCCTTAAATCCTTATGCCAGATGATCATGAAACTCTTCTTAACTAGGAATTTCCTGGACACGCTCCAGGTGGGAACTCCTTAACTGGGTAAGGAGCCTTAGAAATTCTGAGAACCCTGATCCGTAGATCCTACGTGAATCTATACTGTGAAACGGTGGACGTGTACTATGTTTTTTCCCATACACATATACAGTACAGGCACGGATTTGCCGGACAGTGGGGTAGGATAAAGCAAGACAGTGCAAGATCTCATTACGCAATCACAATGGCATGCATTTCAAAATTTAAGAATTGTTTATTTCTGGAATTTTCCAAATAATATTGAAACAAGGAGGTAGGAGGAGTTAGGCAGATAGGGCATAGGTCCTGAACAGTTAATCTGAAGTAAACTAAAAGTTGGGTTTAAGTGAGTTAACATACCACCGGCCCTGAGAAACGAATTTAAGCAAAATGACAAACAGGGTCTAATGGGATGCAAGGGACAAAGAACAGGTCCCTAAACAAATGGGGGAGACCTTGGAGGAAGTGAAATGCAAATGAAGCAGCTTGCTTTCCAGACTTCAAAGGCCTAGTAGAGCCAGGAGCATCCCTGCTTTCTGTTCATTTACTGGTCCCCAAAACGGTATGAAAGGTCGGTGGGCTTAAACACCTATGGTCTCCACCGTATGGAATTCTTCCCCAAGGAGCAGGGAGCTCGTCCTTCTATTCTTTCTAATAAACTCACGGTTAGCCATCCCCCCTACTTGCTGCTTGCTCTTTTTTTCAGCGTCAATCTTGCCTCAAAACAAGGACTGCAGAGATAGAGAGAGCTGGTTCCAATATTTTTGGATTGTGGTTGACTGAGGGTGAAATAAGACCATGGGAAGCGAAACCTTGGATAAAGGGAAGTTTTGTAATGTCTTTTGATCAACAGAACTGCCAACAGTCTTAATTATTATTTCAGAAATTCAGGGTTTCTGTTAGACACAATCTTCCAAGTCTTAATAAGGGGACTAAGCATGGAGATTTTGGGTAGTGAAAGCCTGACAGGAATCTACAGGACTCGCGGAGGACAGAGCTGGAGCCTGTACGTACTGGTAGGCACCGATTGACAGTCTACTACTTGCCAGAAGCTGTAGGCACTGGAAAGAGATGGTCGAGAGGCCAAGTCCCAGCCCTAAGGGAGTCGAAGTCTAGGGAAAGAAACAAACACATTTAAGATTATACACCATGTACTATGTGGGGAACATGAAGGAATTCAAGGGGCAGAGAGGCCCCTCAGAGAAGGCTCGGGTTGGGGGCAAGACCATTTGTCTATTTAAGCATAGACAAATGGAGACAGAACAGTGTGATAAAGTATTTTCAAGCAAATTCTAGGCATTAAGGGATTTTGTACACACATCACCAAAAAGGAGACATCTAACCAGTTAGCATTGCTACATGTAAAATAGTAACAATTTATTAATATCTCTAACACTTAGTCCAGATTCTAAGTTTCCTTGATTGTTTAATAAATGTCTTTTTGAAAGATAATTTTTTTCCCAAATCAAGACTTAAAGAAGACTCACTTCCTTCATTTCAATTTCATGCCAGACTATCGTTTTCGCATCTGTGGGAAGTCTTTCTCTCCTTTTTTCCTTCCTTACATTGATTTATTGAAAAAACTAGGGATAATTGTCCCGTAGATAATCCCACATTCTGGGTTTGTCTGATTACTTCCTTATGGTGTCAACATCACTTAACCAGCCCACTTTCACTGTCTCACACATAAACTGGAATTAACACTAAAAGCTTGGTGAAATCCAGGATCAATTTTTGGTAAAAGTACGGTTTATGAATTCATACTGCATGGCATCAGGAAGTACGTAATGCTTTATTTTTATTGATCCTAAAATTAGTAGCTGATCTGTTCCCTGAAAAATAGCACTTCTTTCCTTTACAACGGTTGAGTAAACCATAGACTTTACCACGCTGTCAATGTTGGGTGCCCTGTCAGACTTTCACCCAAGAATCTTAGCATTGGTGGGTTATTGTCCAAGGAGGTTATTTCATTGGGAGTTGCAAAATGACTGTTTTCTCATTATGTCATTCTTTCTAGATTTGATATCAGAAATTGTTCTGTAAATAATTTAGAAGAGCCTCTCGTATAAAGGGGGCCTATTTGGTTACACTGAAATATAGCTCATACAAGAAAGCCAGGGAATATACTTCCCTTTGTCATATTGTCAATATGCAGAATAAGGAGTTGCAAATATAGCTTCCTCCAATCATGACCAATGAAGTGATATTTAAAATGTTTTCTCTTTTTTTTAAAGTATCATTATAAACATATAGATCTAACATTTTTCAATCAGTTGCAGTCATTTTTAAAATAAATTCAAATATCCATATCATTTGACATTGGGAGATCCTTCAAGTGCATGCCTATGCTCCATTGGTCTTTTCCTTGTGGTTTTTAAATTTTTTTGTGCATAAGATATCTCAATTCCATGATTTGTCCTTGATCTATAATCAGCCATTTCTCCAGGGAACCTTAATAATTTGAATGAGAAATTATTTTTAGAGACATAATTTAGGTGATATTCTATTGCCTGTCATTGCTTCTAAACATTTCAGTTGACAGAGCTAAGAAATGTTTTATTTTAAATATATATTCTCATAGTTCATGGTAATATTTTAATTCAAACTGACACTACAGTGATATTTTTACTTAACTTCTTCATTTTTTCTTGTTCTTTTTCTCTAACATGGAAAATCTTGATTTCTAGCAACATAAACATAATTATTTGCTGTATCTTATACTATGTATAAACTAGTTTAAACACACCAGCATCAAATATGACTACCTAATTAAGTTGAAACAGTGTCATAGCTCTCTTCGTCCTTAGAATGTGTCCTATTAAGAACTTATAGTAAACATACTTTGAAGGTAACCTGATATAATTCTTTTCTTTGCATAATCATGTCATCAACTTGATATTTTATTAAGTTGATTGATTCCAGTTTGTTTTTATTTGGTGGATTTATGCTTTTTATTAATTTTATTTTGTGAAAATATAAGGCACTTCAGTGATTCCAAAGTCTTATAAAACACACTGAGAATTCTTGCATCTTATCACTCTCTCTTTTCTATATTCCTTCTCCCACCGTGTAGGTAATCATTTTCAAATACATTTTGTTTAACTTTTCTGTGTCTTTTTGCAAATATAAATGGGTGTGTGTGCACAGCCATGTGTGTGCATGCACAAAGCTATTCTTAAAAGAGAGAAGCAAGATATCAACAGTTCTTGTAGTTTGCTATCCTGCTAAATTTTTTCTTTTTTGATGCTAGGGATTGAACCCAGGGTATCATGCACGCTAAACACATACTACATCCATAACCCTATTATGTTTTTATTATGCTTTTCATGTGAGAAAAGCTGGAAATATCAAATAGTCAATAGCATCATATATTCTATAATATTTTCTGCTTCTTAAATTTCTATTTACCATTAGAAATGAGGTACTTTATCGACTTCATATATTTTCATAATTTTTGAAATATTTATGACAAGCTTATTTTCTTTCTCTTTGCTTTCATTTATAGAGCTGGTGAATTTCTAGGTTGGTTCAGAAGTGGCGTTTAAATTATTTTTCTAGCTTCAACCTTGTTCTAAAAAAATTGAGAGTAGTCTTCACCTCTGTAGTAGCCACTACTACCCACTAGATGTCAGTGCAACATAGCAACCTATTTGGGGACACTTAATGCCTTTACAGCTGATTGAAAACCAAGAGAATTAACAAAATGTTCGATCTGTTATTTCTTTTTGTTAGAAGTTAAGTGTTATCTTTTAAAAATGATTGAATAAATAAACTTGTTCTACTTCCAAGAATATAAGCCCAACTCTACTAGAACTAGTATTTTTGAGCGGTATCAGATTTCCATTGTTGACATCTAAAAATTCAGTTACGATAATCAGCATTGGCATCCTATTTCCTTTCAGATGGTAACAGTTGCACAATAATTTTAAAATAAATTATTTGGTCACTAACCCTTTAAGATTTGATCTGATTAGGAGAAGTGAACCAAATTTTCTCAATATAATCAGAGATAATGATCTTGCCAACCATCGTACTATGCTTATAGTTAAATTACATATTTAGTGTGAACTTATTTATTAAACTATTACTTTAATTGTTTCTTGACAGATTTTTAAAATGTCTTATAACAGAAAATAAGAATTATTCTGCAAATAAAAATAAACCTATTGCTTTTCCTCCTTGAATTAAGAAAAAGGGTGGCAACATAAATAAATTTTAATATAGAATGATGTTATGCTTAAGTGAAAATGTTGATAGAAGTGGTTTTTCCGTCACTAAACCTTAAGTGTAGAAAGGTGAGGAAATTACTCATACTGCAAAGTTGTTTAGCTTTTTAAAAATTCTACCTTTTGGGGCAGAGGACTTAGCTTAGTGGTAGAGCACTCACCTAGCAAGTGCAAAGCCCTGAGTTTGATCTCCAGCACCCACCCAATTCTATCTTTTGTTTGTGTATCATTATAAATAATATGTGCAACATTTTTGATTTCCAAGCAAACACACACTCCAGGTATGTAGCTTTTCTTGAACGAGAATTTTGAAAACCAGGCAGTGTATATTGGAAGGAATTATTAGCCATATCACAATGATGAGGGTTGCAGTAGAAGGTGAAACAAATAAGACATAACTGCTCATAATTCAAATGAAAGATTGTGTGCTAATTACCCGAACTACTTGAGTTTATGTTATAACTTGAGCTGTAAACTGCTGATATGAAAGTCTTCAATTTAAAATTATTTCCAGTTAAGATCAGAATAGTATAAACTATTCTCAGTAAAATTAATTTCTATTTACTTCAGCAAATCTGAATCTACAGTTTATATTCTTTGAGACATAAATTATGAAAACAGTTACAAGTTAATGAAATGGCATGGTCTTGGGTAGAATTACAGTACATTAGGGCTTGCTTGAACTTTAATATACAAGCTGGGTTAGAGAGCATGGTCCTTCCTGGTGGAGGACACAATACCAACACTCCCAGGAATTTTGTGACATTTTCTTGTGATTATCTTGTTTGGGGTTTCTAGCAGGTCACTAAAGAGTCTAAGATCTAGGCTTTTTCTGAACAGCCTATGACCTCTACTTTGTTTTATATTTATCTTTGGTGAACTTTGAATAAGCAAACTGTACCATACCGCCAACCTCCAGCCCTTATACTGGAAGGCAAGATCCATATGGCGTATTGATCTCCTTAGTGATGAGTGAGTTTCTCCACTGGGAGAGTAATGAGTAAGCGGCTTTCCAGGCACAGAGAGAGTGACCATGCTGGGTAGATACACATCTCCAAAAAGAACTACTGGTCAGGGGGAACTGGCAGACTAAGAGAAATTAATTTAATTTGAAAATTCCAGTAAAGCCCAGGAATAATAAGAGTTGTAAGAAAAATGGCAACAGTAGTTGTATTTACACCATACTTATTTGCAAAGAATTTAAGATGACTACAGATAAAGGAAGAATAAGTGGGGAGGATATCAACAAACAGAGAAATATTGCCAAGGTGTTAAGTTTTATGTACACTCTTGACGCAAGCAGGAAAGGTGACAGGCATTATTTGACACCCTCAGTCACCAGATCTGATTCTGTGTAACTGTTTCCTGTGACAGTGTGTGTGCATATCTGTGAATGTATATACAATAGAAAATATTGCTATCTGACTGTCCTCTGTCTAGTTTTATCACTTTGTTACTTCAATAACTTCAAGGTTATATCTTCAAAGAGAAAAACAAAAAACCAGAGCTGGGAATGTAGCTCAGCAGTACAGCCCTTGTAAAAATTTAATTTAATTGAATCTTATAAGATTTGTGTGCTTGTTTTTTGACATTTTTTATCTGCTTATGAACAGTTTTTATTCTAAAGCAGTTTTAGAAATGTAGTGAATTTGACTTATGAATTAAATTTATAGCAATCTATGACTTTTAATAAATTTTAAAAGCATCAGACAGAGTTGTGTATAGAAAGAGCTCCACCCTTTGGAACAGGGTCTGAGATCTAGATGGGCTAAGAGATTTTGGACAAGTCACTTAATCTGTCTTGGACATCTCTGTCCATGTATGTCACTGACCTGGTTTTTTCATCCTTGAAAAACCCATTAGGTCTAATATTATCATTTCATCTTTCCTTGAGAACTTTGAAAAAGTTGGTCAATTCAGGAGCAGGCTCTTTGCTGAGGGTCTGCACTTTAATTCTTAGAAGAGGCCTGAAGGGTTTGACAGTTGGAAAGAGGCTGGCCACAAGCCCAGCGAATCGACCCATTCTCTGGAGGCTCTTGGAGCCCTGGATTATCCAGTGGCCCGGGGTCTCCCAGGTACTTGACAGTTACAAGCTTAGTCTCAGAACTAATTTGCCAGTTAGGGCTCTATGAACAAGCACTGAGTGAAGAGACATTTAGTGCCTCTGTGGGAAAAATAAGGCTGATTTCTGTGTGGAAGCCTAATTTGAACCTACTGTTAGTAGGCAGCAAGCCTAAGATGTAAGGTACACATGCCTCAAGTGTCTGCTTAGATGGGAAAATGTGTTGCTATTATAACTTCATATCATTTTATAATTTTCCGGTTGGGCTTGTTGAATCTATTAAATTAATTTTTGTATCTAAAACTTTCCAAATCCAACAGCCTGTGAACAGAATGTACACTGTTTCTCCATAAAATCAGACATGAATTTTAATCAAATTAACCCTTACATCCCCAAAAGCCCATTTTATCTACGAAAGAGTGTTGCCCACTACTGCTTCTGTGAAACACACAGTTCCCCTGAGGAAAACTCTAAATTTGAACTCCTAAAAACTTTCTTACCGCTTTCATTTTTATGTGTCGGCACTGACTTTTGGAAATTATCACACTGGATCATTTCTTTCTTAGAAACTATTGTACTGATCAGAGAACGCCTGGTTGGCTTTTAGCTATTTTCCCTATTGTGATTTCCCTTTCAACTACAAATCAAATCTCCTGTTCTATTTGTTTTACTAGGACTGTGGACTCCACCTTGCAGAATGTGTTTTGGAGAGTCACTAAATGGAGTTCTTGTACAGACTTACAATGCACGTTCAGGACATGCAAATGAATTGTAGTCCAATTAAGCACTGAAAAAACAGCCCTAAATATCCTGTTAATGAACTGCATTTGAGCGCTAAAAAGACATTCCATCATAATGGGATTATAAAGATCCTGCCCTGAATTATGAGTTGTAAAAGCCACTTTCAGGTAGAAATAAAGAGGGTAACAGTTGTTCAATTAGAGGTGAACATTCATCTGGGAGGGGAAAAAAGCCTTTCTGTGATAAGACCCAGAAATCTTGTTTTTCTGCTAATGCGATTTCATACATTTTTGTTGCATGGTGGGCCGAGCAGCATTCCTGGTCTGTTGCCTCGGATGGGAATTGTTCAGGGCCATGTCACACATGGCCGTGCCCCGAGTCCTCATGCTGAGCACTGAACCGATCCCATGGCCCCGGTGACGGATTCTGCAGAAAGCAGACCCACGCTGCTTCATTCTCAGCCTCCTCTTCCCATCCTTGTCTCCAGCCTCGCATCCTTTTCACGTTTATTCATGAGCTTATCACTCGGGGGAAAATTTATTTGCATTATAACATTATATTTAAAAGCTATAAATTACAAACTGCTGTAAATACTGCCTTTTGGTAAACGCTACCTCTCGTAAAATCTGTGAGTGTGCACACCCACATGTACTTTTGTCCTTTGGATTTTTGGGGGGCCCCATTCACTACACCTTGCAACTCTTCAATCTTTAGTATTCTGAAGCCTGACAGTGGAAAGGTAGCTGCGCGTTAAGTGGACAGGAAAGAATTTAGATTTGTCTGAAACAAGCCGTGATTCTGTGTGAACCATGCCAGGAACACTGTCTCCATTCTGCAAGAAAAGTGTTGCCATATAATGTATTTGGAAAGTAAAAACCAGAAGGCAATTTTTGTTCTTTTCTGGTCACAATAGAGGCAGAGGTGACTGAATTGAAAATTAAGTATTTCCACCAGCTTTCCTCCTCTGAGATATTCTACAAGCACTTCAACTCAGACCTGACTTTAAGTCATTACAATAATAGCTATTAGTGAAGTGTTTTCAGAAATTGAGGAGGTGATATTTTGGGAGGGAATCTAAACTCTTAGGTGATTATACAAGAAAGGTGTATTAGTCACTTTTCTAGAGTCAATGGCTTGCAAGAGCTCAGATCTAATACAGGACATTTACATATTACAACATTCACATACACACAGGCCAAATGCAGGAAGAGTACAGAATGTCTGTCTATGCACTGGAGACCTGAAAGATCCAGCCAGGGGCTAGGAGCCCACGGCACTGTCTCATGTAAGTCCATGCCCGCACTAAAAGGCTGAAGAAATCTATACTGGGACCAGGACACAATGCTTGCAGCAGAGATAAGGACCAGAGCTCCCCCGAAGCAACAGCAGCCATCCTGGAGGACAGCAAGGCCCCAAACTCCTCCTGTGAGAACAGCCAAGTTCATTCAGGGAAACCAGCCGCCACAGAGCTTCTCCTGGGAAACAGCTGGCCACTATCTTCTGCTCCCGTTCTCCTTTATGCTGTGTGGGCAACAATCCTTAGGTGGATCCTCTACACCCAGAACCACACCAACTCAGTTCAGCTGGGCATTCCTGTTCAAGGTGACCACAGTAAGTCCACCACAAAAGGTCACAAGGCCATATTTCCTCTTTCACTGGGGAGAAGATTGTCTGCATCAAGCTGTTACTCAGCTTCACCCCTGAAATTGAACTTGCAAGAATCCCAGTGTCCTTGGTCTTCAGGACTGGGCCTGAAGTGCGGCTATGCAGGCCCCAGGTGTGGGCTGGTGGCTCATGGTGCTTTGGAAGCCACTTGAGTCAGTGGGAGGAGGTGACCCAGGGTGGGGCTGGCCCAGACTTCTTTCTACCAGGTAAAGCACACTTTGCACGGTGTCTTTGATTTAATTCTGATCTATACACAAAAGCTGGAAGGTGATAGGCCGGCCTGATCATGTATGAATACCTATTGTCAAGGGTACAGAATTTAAGATTTGATGTCCTATGTCCTATCAAAGTTACATGATCAGAAGGGACACAGAAATGCTCTTCTGGGAAGACCAAACAATTCATGTGTATTGCAAATATTTATCTGACTCAGTCTTAATTGTAGGGCAATTATCAGGAAGCTACTGTTTTGTTAAAAAAAATCGCTCACATCTAGTTGAAGACAACGACAGGTCTTTTCTTTCTTTCTTTCCTTCTTCCTTCCTTCCTTCCTTCCTTCTCTCTCTCTCTCTCTTTCTTTCTTTCTTTCTCTCTCTCTCTCTTTTTCTTTCTTTCTTTCTTTCTTTCTTTCTTTCTTTCTTTCTTTCTTTCTTTCTTTCTTTCTTTCTTTCTTTCTTTCTTTCCCTCCTTTCTCTTTTTCTCTTTCTTTCCTTCTTTTCTTTCTTTTATGAGACAGGGTCCTATTATGTAATTTACTCTGATATTAAACTCACTATGTACCCCAGGTTGGTCTTGAACTTGCGGCAATCTTCCTGGGGTTACAGGTGTGTGCCACAATGCCCGGTGAACAACAAGCATTTATTTCTTATGTATGTATCAATCGGCTGGACAATTCTGCTGTCCTTAAGTGGACTTGTGCAAGTTAGATAGAGATGTATTCATCTAGCCTGGACCAGCTGGACAGCTCTGCTCCCTTCTCCTTGAATCTGCAGCTGAGGCTGGACATGTCCCCTGGCTGAGGCACAGGAGTGTAACTCCAGTGATGCAAACATATTGTAAATCTTCATTTTTCTCAGTTGGGTCCCATACCTCTGCCCAAAGCAAGCCACTTGGCCAAGTCCAAGTCAAGAGGTGCACAAATAAATCCCATCTAAGGAGGTGGGATGTGGATGTTCACAAACAGTAATCTAACCTTCCAAAGTAATTAATATTGATATTTCTCTCTGAAACAAAAAAGGACAAGAGCACTTAATTCTCCTTTTTTAGCATAATGGCCTTTTAATAAGGAACAATTAGTTTGGATAATAAAATAATAGTTGTGTAATTGCTTGACCTCAGAGTGGAATTCCATGGATCATCTGATGAGAAGAGAGAGGAAGGGAAATCTGTTAAGTACAAACATTTCGTAAAGCGATAGCACATAGTGTGCTTTGGATCCCATATGCTTTAAATGACTTTGCAGGAAAATGAAATGAGGATCGATCAGACTAAGCTATTGCTTTGGAGTGTACAAAATACAGTACTTTGTAATTTCAGTCTTGATTTTCTCAAATTCTCTGTGAGAGAGATAGTTAACATTAAAGTTGATACACTTTGATTAAATTTGTTCATTTTAAACACCTCCTGTGGAAAGTGTTATGGGGAAAATAGTCAGTCAATAGATTTTTATTGCACAAAAAATATTACCAGATGCGGGGAGGAAAACATAAGCTAAATAAAGTGAAGAGCACCTAAATCCAAGGGAATATGTAATTGAAGGAAGTTCTTATGGGAAGAGGTAATATGTACCTTCATCACAAAAGTTGTCTTTATTTTTTTCCTTTGCCAGAGCTGGAGAACACCTGCCAAGTTTAACTGGTTGTTTAAATGAATTTTTGGAGGAGGAGTTAGAATGGGAACTGATAATCTGAGGAATGATTAAAATATATGGTCAATGTTTAAATTTAAAAATTTATTACAGTAGAAGACAAATTGCCACTTGCTTCAAAGACACTGATCCCATCATTCTTGCCACTTCGTGAAGAAGTTCTGGAAGTCCTCTTTCATGAGTGTCTTTATAAGACATGATAAAAAAAATACAATGAATGCTACTACCAAGTGCCATCCAGTAGAAAGGCACAGCATGAAAACATTATGGTGTGTGCTTATCCACCTTTCTGTCAGATCTGGCATTGTATGACTTCTGGCTCTTCTCTAAAATCAAAATAACCACGAATACTGAATGTTTTGAATGGATTCAGGACACCGAGGCAGCCATGATGGTGCAACTAAACACTTTCATGAAAAGAGATTTCCAGAACCACTTCAGAAAGTGGCAAAAAGATGGGATAAATGTGTTCGAAGGGAGTGGGTAGTAGTTTGAGAAGGATTAATGGTCTTTTACAGTAATAATGTTTTAAATTTAAAAATTCACTGTAGTTTTTCATCATATCTCACATACATATCAGTTTTATTTTATTTGGTTTTATAATCTCATTTTACGAATAATGTTTAATGAACTTGGAAGAAACATTGATTGAAAAGGTTCATAGTAAAAATAGTGACTCACAGACTCCTGCAGCCAATAATACCAGACTAATGGAAGATGAAATATATGACTTATTTTAAAGCCAGTAACAAGAGAAAGACTGCCAGTGTCGTTATGTACAGTAGAGTATAATATTACGTAATAAAAAGCAGTAATGGATTTAAAAACGAGGGAAAAAATCCAAAACTATTGCTGTATTTAGATAATATGGCCTCCATAGTAAATACAGTAATCCTTTGGTTTATAAATGCTTCTGTTCGTGAACAATTGAGTTCATGAACAGAAGTGTTTGGCAAAATTTCGTTCCTGTTTGCAGATTCTGCATTGACTGACTAAAACGACCGTGGTCATCTTCCCCAGAATTGTGGAACAAGGTGAGTTTGTGAATGATGTACCACTACAATTTATATGAAAGCTATAAAATAATCTTTTTGAATTTTAGGTTAATTTGCAAATAAACTGTATCCCTATGTGCCATTAAAAGAAAATGTAATAGAAGAAACAGTCTACTCAAAATATTAGTACATTCTATTTAGTAACCATCATAAAAATTTCTTAACTGTTCATATATACACAAACACACATTGGAAACAGTTAAAGGAAAGACTGATAAATTAGCTTGCTTTAAAAATAATTTTTAGACCATTAGACAGAGTGAAAAGGCAATACATGGACTGGGCAAAATATTTAGTCAATATGATTGACAAAGGATAGAATTCAGAATATACAAATAATGCTTATCAACCAAAAGAAAAAAACACAATTTAAGAAACCAAACACATTTTGTAGAAAGTTGCTCCTTTTCGTGAAGTGCTGTGTACATGCATCAAGCCCCTACAAGGAAAGCAACCACCATGCATCACGTGCATGTACAAACATACACAGAGTCCACCAAAAAAAGTGCACACACTTCAGGACAAGAAAAATAGTATGATGTTTCTTCAACAGATGGTGTTACCCTCATATGGGGGACCCTAGAGGATGTCGTATATCGCGGAAAACCCACCACACTGCTGGCCCTTAGAGAAGACATTGAAAATGGCGTGTGCAGCAATCTCAGTGACCAAAGTCACCCAAGCAGAAGTTCGCCGTACTAATAAATGTCTGGAAACTAACGGCCACCACTTTGAGCACCTCTTGTAATTGTAGAGGCCAAAGATACTTTTGTGTTAATTCATGATGTCTCAATAAATTTAATATTAAAATATTTATACAAGTTTTTCTCGTATATATTTTTGGTGGACCCTGTATATTTGTGAAGGAAGGGAGAGAATTAAAAAAATTAGGAAATATCCTGTAAGTGTACCAACTCCCCACAATGAATGTAGTAATTATGTACTACAAACATATTCCAATAAAAAAATTAAAACGTTATGCCTATAGCCAGAAATCCAAGTAACTAGTGCAAGGGTCTGAATGTCCGTGGTCCTCTAAAATTCATATACTGAAATACTAACGTCCAAGGTGATGTTATTAGAAGGCGGGGTCTTGGAGGGATTATGAGTTCATGAGGACACAGACCTCATGGATGATATTAGTGTCCTCAGAGAGGGAGGGAGAGAGAGAGAGAGACAAAGAGAGAGAGAGCGAGAGAAGAGAAGGGGGAGAACCTTTGCCCCTTCCACCAGCTGAAGCAGGAAGTGGCCCTCTGCAGACTCCAAATCTGTCAGCAGTTTGATCCTGAACTTCTCCATTTCCAGCACTGTCAGAAATAAAACTTTTTAGTTGCTCATAAGCCAGTCTGTGATATTTGTTAGGAGCTTGAATGGACTAAGACAACCAGTAAACAAATGGAAAGATGTTCAATTTCACTGTAATCAGGAAAATACAACTTATAGGCCAGATACGACATGGAATTTCAGAAACACCAGATGGGTGAAAAACAAACAGAAAAAAGAATCTGCAAAAGAGAAGGCTGTAGTCTGAAAGGGGAAGTGTCAGCTTTTGTGCAACAGTAGGCATAAAATTATTGCAGACACTTTGGAGGGCAACAAAATTGAAGAAGTACACGTCCTAAGACTCAGATTTTCCACTCCTAGGTTTGTTCACTAGAGAGGCTTTTATCTATCTGCTCTAGAGAGAAGAACAAAAACGTTTCTTACTGCACCAATTGTATTAATAACAGCAGCAACGTAAAAGGAACCTAAACATCCATCGAGAGGTGCATAGATAAATAGTCTTCCCTTCACCCAACAGAACTACAGAGTAGTTAGAAGTAAATTAGAAAAACATGCATTAACATGGGTGGACCTCAAATATACAATGTCGAGCTGAAAAGGAAAACTGTAGAATTATACTTTCAGGTATTATATATATGACATATATTATACTGGACTTCACTGGAATTAAAAACTTTTACGCTTTTAAAGCATCCTTAATAAAATGAACAGATAGCACACAGAATATGCAAAAATATTCGCAAATCACATATCTGATAACAGACTTTTATCCAGAATATATAAATATTACAACTCAACAATAAAAAATACAAGTAGCCCAATTTTTAAAAATGGGCAAAGTATTTTCTTTATAAAGCTACACAAATGGCCAAAAATCATGTGAAAAGATGTTCTACATCATTAGCAATTAGGAATATGCAAACCAAAATCAAAACGGAATACTACTTTATACCATTAAGATGGCTATAATTTAAAAAAAAGGACAATAATGAGTGTTATTGGCCGGACTGTAAGACGGTACAGTCACTTCGGAAAGCAGTGTGGAAGCTCCTCATAATTTTAAAACAGGGTTACCATATATAGAGCAATTCTGCTCTGATTTAGTCCTTTTCCTGTTGCTATAACAAAATGTCCAAGGCTAGATACCTTACCAAAAAAAGTTGATTTAGCTCACAGTTTTAGAGCCTGAAAATTCGAGATTAATGTCCCCACTGATTGAGCCTCTGCTTAGAGCGTCATGGCAAGTGGCATCACAATGGTGGGAGTTCATACGGAAGAGATCACAGGGCAAGAGAGGAGGCTCCAACTCCACCTTGCCACCACACGCTGAGGACCAAGCTTCCAACACTTGAGCCACAAATCACACCAAAACTGTGTCACACTCCTAGGTATATACTTAAGAGAATTACAAACATATATCCATACAACTTTTACAGGAACATTCCATAATGTCAAAGAGTGAAAACCACCCAAATGCTCATCAGCTGCTAAATGGATAAACGAAATGTGGTACATCCGTGCAAAGCAGAATATCATTCAGCCATACAAAGGAATGAAGTACTCATACAAGCTGCAACATAGCCAAACCTTAACATTATGCTGATGAAAGAAACCACTTGCAAAAGGTCACGTATCATATGATATAATTTACGTAAAATGCCCAGAATAGGCAAATTAATACAGAAAGAAAATAGAAGAGTGGTCATCAAGGATTGGGAAGAGGGAGGAATGGAGATTGACGGGATGGTGAAATGTTCTGGAATTACATAGTGGTGATATTGTACAGTTGTGAATATATACAGTATACCCCTTCAGAGTCAAAGGGAGTTTGTAGTTTGGTTCAAAGTTTGTAGCCTCAGTTGTTTGTGGATTTTTCCTTAGAACCTAACTAATAAGAGTTTGCAGAAGCCGCCACAATTTTGTAGAAACTGCAAATAGCCTCTGCGACTGTTTTTTTTTTTTTTTTTTTTGGCTGGAGTTTTGCAAGTAGCCAATCCGAGAGCATTGTTTGGTTCTTCTTGCTGATGATTGGCTGCTGCCCTGTAACCCTTCTCTGGCAGATGTGCCAGCATCCTCCCTCTTCATAACAGGTTGCTGTATCCCATGTAGCAATCTCCAGTGTTCTCAGTTTTGTTCTTCTTAAAGCCCTAAGATTCCTAAAATGACGCCAAAACACCCTGCACCTATTAAGGCTTTATGAATACAGTACTTTATTAAATTACATAATTGGAGGAGACATAGAATACTTACGGTTTAAACTGTAAAAATAGGCATTTATAGTCATTTTTCTGACTGTACGTAAAATTTGTGGTTTTCACAATTCGCGAGTGCTCTAGGAATGTAACCCCGTGAATTTTGGGGTCCGTTGTAATGTAAAGAAGTCCAAACGTTCCCACTGAGGGTTTTATAATTGAGTCTGCTGAAATAAATTGACAAGATGACCAGAATGGGGTCTGGAGTACAGTACGCACTTGATAAAACTGTGCCAAATGACGAGGTAAATACTAATTCTGAACAGGTTTGACTTATTTCCACTATGACAATCACTGTGGTGTTAATTCTTGGACACCTTTGAAAGGGCAGGAAATTTTAGATCTACTGACACTTCTCCTTTGAATAAAGCAGCTGTGCCCTGAAAATTATGCTTTCACAAGGGCTCTCGGTAACTCAGAGACTCTTGGGAATGAAACAGGGAGAATGAAAGTGAAATAGGCATTCAATTTCTTGCTAGTAGGAGATAATTAGGAAAAAATTAACAGCAGACTAGTGTAAAATGAAAAGGGAAGGAGCATCACCCTTAGAACAGTGAGATGATACACTATTTTTTTGATCATTGAAGAACATAATTGAAGAGAATTACCTATCAGAGTAGGTTAATGTTAGAAGCAGATGTCCTTAAGAAATTTGACTTTGAGAGATACACTTTTAAAAAATGTTTATGTAAATTAAAATGTTAAGAATCAACATATATATTTATACATTTTAATATCGAAAATATATATATATATTTTCTCTGACAAGCTCTCCTGTGAATTCTCCCTCATCTCTCATAAACTTTTGGTCACATCCACTGTTGGGGCCTAAGTAAGGCCCGACTTATAAACATTAGAGCTGTGAACTTTCACAGGTGTGCTGCGTAAGACACACTTTGTTGGATTACTGAACAAATCTAGCTTATGAACCTTCTTCCTGAGCGGAAATCATTCATACGTCAGGGACTTTACTGTACTTGCAGTTTCTAGGTTTCCTTATTTATACTTTATTTTGTGAGCACAGTTTTGTATTTTAACCCTAGAGACCAGGAAGGGATTACTTTCTCCAGCAGGTTTAAAAATGTAAGAAAAGAATTGACGTTGCCCAAATGATTAGAAAAAAGGATGCTGCGGCCTGTGTGGGTGGAGTCCTTGGACAGGAAATGAAAGTGTCTGCCATGCGTCCGCCTGGCCCAGGAAGTCAGCTGGTGTTGGTGGGCGAGGGACAGGCACAGCCTGCTTAGTCAAGGATGGAGGAAGGTACCCAAAAGGAGGCCACACAGATAAGTGACTATGTCCAGCTGAATGGTAGAAAGAAAAAAATGTCCTTTCACTCAGAAAATAGCCTACTGACTCTATGCCAAGCACAGCTCAGCAGTGAACTGAGGGGAGGAACATCCTGCCCTCTCCGGGTCTCACAGCAGCGGGAACCTTCTCCTGCCCCATGATTACTGGGAACCAGCAGGAGGAAATGGGTTGAGCTGGGGAGGGGCCTCCTGCCTGTCAGAAGCAGCCCCGCTGACCAGTGAGGAAGGGCTGTGACAGCGACAGGGAGAGAAGCCCAGGGCAGCAGCGGTGCAGGCCCAGGAGAGGCCTGGGGAAGAGAGATCCGCCCGACTAGGCGGAAGAGACCACCCATGAGGAAGGGGACGAGACTAATTTCTGGCCATCACTTTTTTCCTCCCGTTCCCCTAAGAAACACGAAACAAAATTGAAAGGAGCTGGCGTGGTGGTACATGCTCATAATCCCAATACTCAGGAAGGCTGATGCAGGACGATGGGGAGTCTGAGCCCTGTCTAGGAAACTAAGTGAGACTCTGTCTCAAAATTTAAAAATAAAAGGAAAAAGTAATGGGGATGTAGCTCAGGGCGAAGGCTCTTCCCGAAAACTGAATTTCAGTGTGGTTTTTACCCAACCGCACCTTAGAGTAAATATCAAAAGGCATCGGTTCTCATGGAAACTTTGTTGCTAACAATGGTTTCCTCTTGGGTAAAATGAAAAATTAGATTGTGTCATCTCCAAAGTCTGTCTCGGCCTAAGCTGTCTCATGGGACAAAGTTTGTCCCTGGTTGTGAGCGCACATTTCCCAAACTCAAATCTTTACGCAGTACTTACTGACAGAATAGCCAAATAAGGTTTGCAAAATCCTATTTACAACAGAATGCTTGGTAATCTGACACAACAGTTGAAAAACCTCAGTTCAGGTTATATTATTATTTCTGAAACTTCGTGATTAAAAAAAAGTTAAGTAAATTTTTGAATCCAAATCAAAATCTACCAATTGCCAATTTTTCTTCAAAATAATAGCCACATCTTCTTTGTCTACTGAAACTCTGATTTTGTCTTATATTGTATCTGAAGTATTAACTTACCAACAAGGTTCCAAATGTCTCCACGCAGAATTTTTTTTATTTCTGTACTCTTTTCTAGTGATCGCTCAGCATATTCTGACTCATGTTAGGGATGCGTTTGTGTGCCTGCTTGTGTGTATCTCCCACAAACAGATGGTGAGTTTTTTGAGGGAGGAGTTTTTTTCTTCCTCAAATTTATGTCCAGACTGTTAACATGACACCTTACGTAAAGTAAACCCTGAACACATGTTGGTTGGGTTGCATTTACGTGCCCTCTGGTGCAGGGTGCAGACTGTTCTGGCTCACGGAACTCCTCAACTTCCTCAGTTCCTGGATGACTCAGCTGGTGGAGACTTAAATCCCACAGATTGCAGAAAGAAGATGAAACAAAACACACAGATTGTCTGAGTCTCAGAAAGGAGATATTACAGATGGAATTGACATTGGCAAGGCACCAACTAACATAAAAATGCGGCAGAATTGATTAATTCTACTCAGAAAAGAAACAAGGTTAATTTACCTTCCCAGTTTGTCATATACTTAGAGTCCAGGCAAGGGTGGGGGTTGGAGGGCTCCTGGGGTCACAGGCTGGGCCGCCATGATAGAAGAAGCCTGGGCAGGGCTTCCCTGTCAGTGTTTATATGACCTAAAACTACCTAGCGTGCAGTGTAGACCCCGTTTGGGAGAGCTCCAGTTGCCTGGTTTTGGAGAAAGAAAATACTCTCTTTTTATTTTTGTTTATATTAGCATATGTGTACGTGGTATATTGTTTACATCTTGGGAGTGGGGGAGGGCAGAGCAATGATTGCCCCTGTGAAAGCCATGCAAGGTCTTCTTTGCTTAGTAAATGAAGGGCACTCCTACTCACTCATTCTTCACTGTCAACCAGACATCACATTAGGCTGATGAAAAAACTGATTGGAGGCCCTTAGGCTGAGGAGGCTCCAGTGGCTTGGGCTCCTACATTAGTGAACCAAAGCCAAACTCAACCTAGATGGTGAAATGAAACTTAAATTTACCACCCTCTAAATAGGGCTTTATCAATCAAAAACTACCAACTAACTTCCTACCAGGGGTTTTAAAATTAGTATTTAATTTAAAAAACATTTGTGTGTTTAACTTTAACAAGTCAAATGCTTTCTTTGTTTTATTTCTGAGATGCCTTGTATGAGTTTTCCCCTCATGACCTCAGATGGAGCTGCAAACCACCTGCACTCTAAAACTGCCTGTTTCCTGAATGCTACTTGCTCCAATGAAGTCTTTAAAATTTTAATGTACCTAATGTTCATCTTTAACAGGCATTATAATAAGAATAATAAGACACACTCTCTGGTTTGTAGTCACTCAAAATTGAAGCAGGAAGACTGATGTATAAATTGGTTATAATATGCAAGGGGTGCTTGCAGGAGTGGTGGTTTGTACATGGTGTTATGGAAAAGCAAAGAAACAGCAACACTTTTAATAGCGAGGAACAAACAGAGAACCCTTCTTGGAGGAGATGCTAGCCGTCCGAATGAAACCACTGAGTAAAGAAGGAAGCGTAGTACTGGGCTGACAGAGGAAGCTCTTTAGCCATCACGGACGACCATAGGGTGTGGGTACAAGATTGACGGACAACTGAGTATTGAGCTAAGGACATGAAGAATGAGAACAGCAGAAGTAAGTCAGTCTAGAGATTTTGCTAACTTCATACATGTCCAAAGGCCCGATGTAAAAAGATTACAGAAAGCAGATAATATGTATGCTGGCTAGTAGTGGGACTGCACCAAAAGAAGGGTAGATAAAACCTCTTCAGTTCCTATCCCCAGAATATCTTTTCTCTCCCAAATTGTTGAAACAAAAGTCTACTTTCACTTTCAGTGGCTGGACAATGTCTGAGACAGAAGTATTTGTATCTTTTCTAGGTCTCTATGCTTTAGAGGATCATGGGTAGGACTTGTATTTGCTCTTTGCATTGTGACCAAAATATATCTGATGTACACAACTTGAAAGAGAAAAACTATTTTGGCTCATGGTTTCAGAGGTTTCAGTCCATGGTTGTGTGACTCTGAGGCAGAGACCTCACAGCAGAGGGTGTGGGAGAGGAAGCTGCTCACCTCAAGGCAGCTGGTGGCAGAGAGCAGAGAAAGAAGCCAGAGACAGAAAGATGTAGATCTCCCAAAGGCAATGCCCATGGCGACTGTTCTCTTCCAACTGGGCCCCACTTCCTAATAACTTATTCAGGTATGAACTCATCGATATATTGGCCCATTAATGAGGTTAGCACTCCCATGACCCAAATGCCTTCCTGCAGTTCCACCTGTGAACGCATGAGTCCTTTTCAGGGGACATTTCACATTTAAACCGCATTATGACAGGGCTTAATAGTTGGATAGCACTCAGAGTTCTTGGCCCTTAATTTAGTAGAGCCAGTTAGTAGACACCTGGCTGTAGTCACATGGTTCTAGCAGTAAAGATATGCTGAAATATAGGTCCCTGTAGATCTCTCATCTCTGCCTTGTGAGAAGAGGCACTGACAGTTCATGTTCTTCTTGTGAACTATTTTTTCATGATGTCTATAGAGCAAATAGTCTTGGAAGATCGAGATAGTATCTCTCTCCAGAATAAAGGGCAGATTTGTTTGCTGTCCAGTGTAATAATCTCCCTCTCTTCTGTCCTCTCTGCAACAAAGTTTGGGCAAGTTTCCTTATGACACATTTTAAAAAATGGGTTTTCCTAATCTTGAGATTCTTTGGCTATGATACCAACGCATTCCATGTGCGGTACCCACCTGGGCTCACTTTCCTCAGTCCAGAGACAACGTGGAATGAAGGACTGATGTGAACACGCAAATTCATGCTGCCTATGGTGCTGGGAGGAATGAAGTCCGTTGCCTCTACACTGGAGTCTTGTGTCTTTTGCCATCATCCATGGAATGGCCGAGTGCTAAATTGTTGACTTGTGCATAATATACAAATCTCAGAACTTTCACAGTGCTTGGCAGACGGGACACTGGAGCAGGGCTCCAAACTGTGGCAGGAGCATCCCCAGATGTCTGCAGACAGCACACCTGGAGTCAGGCATTATTCAGGTGTAATGGAGCTAATGGTTTCCTCACTGCTTGGTCGCTACTGATATCAGACCTAGTGGTTTCTATCAGTGAAATCACTCAGAAGTCAGTATCAGTGGAAATGATTACACAGGGGACTATAATTTTATTTACGGTATATAAAAGTTGAAAAAACATAAGGACATAAATGTTAGGTCTAATTAAATTCTTTGGATTCAATTTTTCTTCCACTCTATTTCTAGCTTTGGATGATCTGATAGACAAGATAATCATTAATGTGTATCTAAATTTATTTCATATTTTACAGAAAGAGGATAAGAGTGAATTGAGCCCAAACTTCAGATCTATTAAAAGTAGATTTTCCTTTAAATTTAATCATCATTTTAAATATACAGTTGGGTCCTCCATGCCTTTGCATTCTGCACTTATGGATTCAATTAACTGCAGATCAAAAATACTTGGAAAAAAATCTGCATCTGTGCTAAACACATACAGACTTGCTATTATTCCCGAAGCAATACAGTGTAATAACTGTTTACATAGCATTTACACTGTAGTAGGTATTATGAGTAGTCTAGAGATGATGCAAAGACTTTAGGAGGATAAGCATAGGTTAAATGCAAATATTATGAGATTTTATATAAAAGAATTGAGCATATATGGATTTTGGTTTCCTGGCAGTGGTGGAGTGTGTCCTGGAACCGATCTTCCACAGGTATTGAAGAATGACTATACTTTTTAAGGTACATTTTAGATAAATATAATGATCACATTCATCAAGGAGAATTTGTACCTGTAGATGACATATCTTGTTTGTTTCTTCTTTTTTTTCTGATTCCCCTTCCCTCCCTTCAATCCCTTTTCTGTTCCTTATTTACAAAAGCTTTGTTGCCACTTTTCGAAGGATGACTGTACTAAGGAGAACATGGGACATTGAAATTTACACGACTGGTTTGAGTTGCTATACTTCGTCCTGGAGAAGAGAGGTTCTAATCTTATGAGAGAGGCTAGAATTATACAGACTTTAGTTCACTGATGGGACCTCGTGACATTTTGGTTAAGAGTATAGATAATGATTGTGGTGGGCTTCTTATTGTGGTCAACTTGCGCCAGAATGCCCAGCTGGACTGTGTTGCTGTGGTTTTGGGTGTAGAAGATCCACCTGAGGATTGTTGCTGACACAATTTAAAGGAGAATGGGGGCAAAAGATAGCTGCTGGCTGTTTCCCGGGAGAAGGTCTGTTGTGGGTGGTTCTCCTGAAGGGAACTTGGTTGTTCTCGTCAAAAAAGGAGCTTGGGGCCTTGCTGTCATTGGGGATGGCTGTTGTTAATTTGGGGGAACTCTGGTTTTAATCTCTTCTGCGAGCATCATATCCTGATTCCAGTAAAAATTTCTTCAGTCATCATCTGCAGACACGGACATACATGGGACAATGCTGTGGGCTCCCAGCCCTTGATTGGCTCTTTTGGGTCTCCAGTGCATAGACATTCGGCACTCTTCTTGCATTTGGCTTGTGGGCGAATGTTGTAACTTGTAATTATCCTGTATTAAGTCTACTCTCTTGCAAACTATTGGCTCTAGAAAAGTAACTAACACAATGATACTAAACTGCCTATGTTTGAATTCTGGTTCTATCCACTTACTGTTGTGTGATCTCAAGCAAGTTACTTAATGTTTTGTGCCTCAGTTTTCTCATGTATAAGATAGAGGTAATAATTGTGTGTACCTCACAGGGTTTTGTGAGAATTAAATGAATGTATATACATGCATAATCATGCTTAGGATGATACCTGGCAGATACATTCACAATAAGATCAGTGTTTATTATCATAGTACTAAGTATAAAATCTGGAATAATCATTATTTTATTTTCCCCTCCCATTAAAATGTTAAACTTGCTGACAAATAGTTACTCCTATACATACTTCTTCTGTATATATAATTACCTTATTCCCTGCAGGATGAGTTGGGCTAAAGAGATAGAATGACAGTTAATTTTCCTTTTGTCAAACTCCTTCTGTATTTTGGACTATCTATTGTTTTATCTTTACCTGGTAGAGTAAGAGTCAGCATGTTCCTATTTACTTTTGGGATTTGAGGAAACTCATGACTACTAATCTTTTTCTCTCTTGTTTTTCAGTTTAAATTCTGTGGGTCTCACATTGTATAGTCTTTTTTCTGGTACAATTTCTTTCCCTTCTGTATAGGGTCTGAATTTACAGAATGTGCCAGGTCAATAAATGTTACTAACTAATGAGTGAGCTCTGATTTTTGTTATTTTGTGATCGAACTTAGAACCTGTGTTTATGTACTCTCCACAACAGACCTGGTGTGACAGTGTTATTTTATTTTTTAGATATTTATCATTTGCCAGATATTTTGTAAGTGGATCTCACTTAATGATTTTAAATTGTATTTAATCTAGTTGTTTAGAGTTCACTTAGCTCTAAAAGTAGCCCGGCTGTAAAACCCCAAAATTATGAGTGTTTGGTTTTATGTTTTTCTTTTGGGTTAGGTCTAAAATCTATGTGGATATTGCTTCTCCTCAAGGCTGAGTGTGCGGCAATTTAGATGAACCTGCAGTTTTATTCCGTTGGTATATTGGAACAAAGATTGAAGCACTAAGTATTTGGAATTTATATTCATTTGAGAAATTAGATTTTTCAAATATTTTTGGTACATTTTTATTATGTAAAAAATAATTTAAACTTATTTTTCCCTTATAAAAAAATGGAATATATCTGTGGCTTAAAAAATGTGGCTTCTAAGTACAGTCATTTCAATATCAGTCAGTAAAAGGACACCATATTCCATCGTATTTTCCACGGGTCCAGAGCTCTTTCGTGACTCAGGTTCTGAGTTCATCCTTCTATGTTCTGTGGTGCTAGTTGGTTCTGTTTTACTATTTTCCTAATATAAGGCATGTTGAAAATCATCTAGCCCCTTTGCCTAAATTTATAGATGGTGAAATGAAGGCCCAGAGAAATAAAATAAACCTGGTCAAAGTCATTACAGGGTAGGAAAAAATAGTGCAAAATAACACTGCTAGAAAATATCTCTCACAATTAATTTTGAGAATTCCATGTCTAATCTGGAACTAAATATATTCTGTAAAAGAAAATTCCTTGAATACCATGGATAATGCATTCTAATATCTAACAACCTTGCTAGTCAGAAGTGTCATTCTTGAGTGTAATAACCTCTTTTCATGCACATTAAGCTTATTTCCACTTGTTAGACGCTTAATAAAGATGGATGATAGTCACTTTAATAATTAGGACACAGGCATATTAAACATTTTCAAGTATAATCTTATTCTTCATTATTTCCTTTGTATCTCCTAAAGAATTCAAAACTTTCAATTTTTGAATGTGTCTTTGCATTTCTATTTTTCAAGCTAGAAATATGTATTTCGTGGTTCACTCTATATTTTTCACTTTCATCTCTAATTAATCACCACGGTCTCTTTTATTTTATTTCTTAAATAGCCCTCAAGTCTCCTAACCTCAACACCACCACTCTAATTTATGCCATAAACATTTCTCACCCGGATTATCACATTTTATCTGATGGATTATTCAGCAATTATTGTGATGGCAAGCAATCTCCAAATCTTAGTTTAGCAAAACAAACATTTATTTTTTGATCATGTTGCATCAAGACCTCAGGGCAGCACTAACACAGCTGGCCTGGGCCAGGCTTGCCTGAGATTAACTTACTCAGCTATGCCTTAGTTTAGCTTACCTCAGATCTTCTCATAACACTTACATAAGCCTATATTTGGGCAGAATTATCTAACATAAGGTTTATGTTAAAATAAATGAAGATTTTCTATCAGCTATTGACACTGAACAGTATCAATTATCTCCCTTTGTGATTGTGGGGTTGACTAGGAGCCACAGCCCAGCATTGCAAAAGAGGATGGTGCTGCATGCTCCTAGCTCAGTGTATTAATTACTTTTCTAGAATCAATGGTTTGCCCGAGAGCTGATTTAGTACAGGACATTTGACAAGTTACAACATTCGCACACACACACAAGCCAGTTGCAGGAAGAGTACAGAATGTCTATCTATGCCCTGGAGACCTGAAAGATCCAATCAAAGGCTTGGAGCCCATAACAATGTCCAGTGTACATCTGTGTCTGCACTAAAAGCCTAAAGAAATCTATACTGGAGCCAGAATATGATGTTCACAGCAGAGATGAAGACCAGAGCTCCCCTGAAGTGAACACAGCCATGCCCAATGACAGCAAGGCCCCACACTCTTTTTGTGAACAGCTGAGATCCCTTCTGGTGAACCAGCCACAACAGAGCCTCTCCTGGGAAACAGCTGGCTGCTATCTTCAACTCCCATTCTCCTTTCTGTTGTGTTGGCAACAATATTCGGGTGGATCTTCTACACTTAGAGCCACATCAACTCAGTTCATCTGGGGGTTCCTGCTCAAATTGACCACAATAAGCCCACCACACTTAGGAGAAGAGCCAAATTCAAAGTTCAAAGTATGGTTCCTACTGAATTTTTGCTTTTTTCAACCATCATAAAGTTGAAAAATTGCAAATCAAATCAGCCTAAATTGGGAACTTTTCTCAGTGACTTTCCAAATCACGAGAAGATTGAATTTAGAGATTTTGCATTTTACTCTTATATTAATATGTCTCAGCATAAACATGGCATAACTCCACTCTACCATTAATTATGTAATAATTTGGATCTCAGACTCTTCATCTGCAGTAAATGAACACTGTATCTTAGAATAATTTTGGAAAGAAAATAATATCATGTACGTTAAGCATACTGAAGATCTATAACTGCCTGAGAATTTGTTCATTCATTTTTAATTCTTCTGATCATTGTGAACTGATTTTTCTTTCTGCTTTGTCCTCTACCATGGAAAGATGTTGAATATGCTTCTTACTACCTGAAATCTGAGAGAAAATATTAAACTCAGAAGTGCAAATTGTGTAAAGTCATACATTTCCATGGTGGCCAAGTGAATATAAAAACTAGTCTTTTAATTTTCTTACCCAGTACACTTTCCATCTTTCTTTCTCATTCCGTTTTGCCACATGGACATTGTTCAGTTTTCTTTCAAGAAAATTTGTAAAGAAATCTTACTATGTGTAAAACAAGATCGCATAGTTAATCTTTTTGTGGGGAGAGACATAAGACTTTCTTTGGAGGGAAAAAGTTTTTCTTATATTCTATCATGCGAAATAGATGTGACCTGAACTGTCAAATAAACGTTCACCACTCACTCATTATTTCACTTATTCATCTATTAGGTATTTATTAAGATCTGGGCTGAGAGAAGAATCAATGATCACCTTAAAGTGAGTCTTGAGGATATAGGAAATTTTCTAAAAGAAGAAAGAGAAAGGAAAGCATTCTTATTCTTGAGAGTTCTGGGGAGCAATATCCTGAACATCCTTCTGAACGATTAGCTTGTTTTTTCTCTAACTTCATAGAAATGAACAAATGGCTCTTCATCAGAGGGTCTGGACTGTAGTGCAATGATTTGTTCATTGTGTATCTCAACCAGGTTCCTGTGTGGACTGTGAGTTCTTGATGGCAGGAATCATCTCTCTTCTGTCTTTGTTAGTGCCTATCTCAGTAACTTGGAAATGGTGGGCCCTCAAAGTCCTTGAGGGGTGCCTGTTGATGTTCAGTCATTCTATTGGTCTGAGATTGACAGACACTAACTGATGAATAGATAGCATCATCCAAATTCCATCTTGTGCATATTCTGGGGACACCGTCATTATTTGCTACTTTTATGTGTCCCTACTTCCACTTTTCACCTACTTTTGCTTATTTCTTTCTAATTATTGATTCTCTAATTCTTTAAGGTTTTCGAAAATGTGAACTTTCTTTCCCAGTCTGGCAGTATCTGTGAACCTAGAGGAACTCACGTATCTATCCTTCAAATGAGTATTTAATAACATGTCCAAGCTAATCTTTTACTTATGCACAAAATACACACTTAGTTTGGCATTACAGGTTAATCCATACTTTCTCTGTTTTCTATAAGATAAAGATTGAATGCCTTACTAAGTTTTTATTTTCGGCCCTATCAGGCACTCCATTATGCCTGGTGGTGTTCAGAACACCCTACTCCAAAATATGGCACGTTGACATATTGAATATTTTTAAGATGAAGGAATCTGAGAAAAGCAAAAGCAAGAAAGTCACTCTCAACTACCCCCGCCCAGCCCTTCTGCCCTGCAGCAGGTCACAAAGTCTAGGGAGGACTTTCCTACCTTTCTGTGAAGCAGTCGTGAAACCCTTAGGTTTTAGCTGCCTTCTGTGTACTCGGAAAAGGAGCATCCTTGTTTCTGAAGATGAAGAGTCACAAAGAAGAGCGAGAACAAATCAGCCTTGCTAAATTTCCCGTTTAGTACTATTTGATCATGTGTGTTGTCCTCTGATAATGTGTTTGCACAACTGTTCACTCTTCATTGAACCTACTACAAAAAAACACTCAGGCTTGTTTCTTCAGACTCTCATTTTCTTATAAAGGCTCCTGAATCAAGCAAAATTTATTTCAAATAAATTTGTATGCTTTCTTTTGTTAATTTATCTGTTGTACAGGGTTCTCAGACATGAACCTAGCAAGGTGTTATGATTGGGACCCTATGTGTTCTTCAAAGGACTCATTCCATTGATGGGCTTTAGGGGTTATTATTGGATGATCATCCTTCTAACTTTATCAAGTGAGTCAATCCATTGATGAGACCATAATTTGATGATATTATTGGAAGGTGATGGAAACAGGAAGTGGAGCCCTGATGGAGGAGGAAGAGCACTGGAAGCATGCCTTGAAGGATACATCATGCCACTGGTCCCTTCCTCTGTGGCACTTTCCCTTTTTCTCTGCTTCCTGGCTGCCATAAAGCGAGCAGCGTTCCTTCACCATGTCCTTCCACCACAATGTTTCTGCCTTGCCACAGGCCTAAAAGCAATGGAGCTGGCTGACCATGGACTGAAACCTCCGAAACCAGGAACCAAATGAATCTTTCCTCCTCAAAGTTGTTTTTGTTCAGGTATTTGGTCACAGTAGTGAAAACCTGACTAATATAGATGGATAAGAGGAAAGATATTTTTCTTCCCTACACCTACATTTGCAGGTCCCTCTCACTGACCTCCCTTCACACATCACAAGCTAGCTAATTATGGCTTTTTGCCATTCTTCAAAAACATTCTGCCCTTTCATACCTTTGGACTTGGCTTTCGTTGTTTTCTAGAGTGCTTTCCTTCTTCTTGGTGTCTTCTGGGAAAATTCTACTGTTCAACACTTCACTTTATGAAAAGGTCATAGATTCACCATTTAGTCCTCCATTCTTACCAAATAAATGAATAAATTGATTATCCAACTGATAATTCAAATTTGTTTTACATCAACTCAGCATTTCTCTTAAAGTTGTAGCTCTATTTTCAAAATTGTTTTGATTTGATATTCTTGACTAATTTAATTTGAACTTTCCATATAATAACAGAATCTTGCTCAGTAATTCTTTAGTCCTTTTTCTATATCATGAGGGGGATATTAATATACATTCTTTTGTAGATTCCTCTTATATGGGCTATTGGTTTAATCAATTTATAAGCTGCTGGCTGAATTTCTAGTCTTTATTTTATGTACATTTAGATTTTTACTTTCTGAAAAATCAAAACCTAAAATGGACATCATTCTCTTTCACAAGTCTTAATATGACATATGTTTATAATAGTGTCAATTTCAAGGAAATAAAAATGTATGTTTTAAAAGTAGAGATAGATTATCACTATGAAAAGTGCAGAGTAAAAAAATCACCTTGTATCTTCAAGAAGAGGGAGTGAGAGTGATAAGTAACTATTTTACTTGTTAATCTGAGAAGCTTCCTGACCCAGTAAGGAGCGTCTATCAATCCGGAAGTCTCAGTTTTGTGCAGGTGTCTTCGCCTGGACCTTGGAGACAATGTGTTAGTCTGAATCTCTGCTCCACCACTTGGGAGCCGTACGACAGTGAACAAGTGATAAACTCGTTGTGCCTCAGTTTCCTCATTTGTAAGATTGAAATTAAGAGCAGTGTGCACACCAGAGGGTCGCTATGCTTTAATAGGTGTGAAGTACTTAGACGGGGTGGGACACGTGGCTAAGATATATCAAGTACTATTGTTTCTACTTTGGTATTTCTTCCATGATTTTTCAAGTCGGACAAAATCCTTGCTCTCGTTCTTCTGGGTTTTGACGGGGAAAACTATAAAATAGTGTGAGACTCCCAAGTGCTCAGCGGCTAACCTGGACAAATTTCTGAGGCCTTTCCCCCTCCCCCACCCACAACGGTTTGAGGAGGTCTCCCTCTAGTGGCCACTCAGAGCCGCTTCCACAGCTCGCTCATGCTTGTCGTAATTTTGTCTCCAAGCCCTTCAATACGAAGGTTAATTCTTGACACCTTACAGTGTTTCCCTCTAAGCATTTCTTGAAATATGGTTGCTGAATCAAACCTACGTACATGGACTTCAAAAATTAAAATGACAACTATTAAAAATTTATTTGAATGGTTAGAAAATAATGTATGCGTTTATAAAATGTGTTAGGTCAAGTCTAAATCTTTTTATTGATATGTTTAAAAATGAGATAAATGATAGCCAAATATCTGAGGATGAATGGAGATATTTTTGATAATGATTTAGACATTCATTTCAGAAAAAAATCTTTTTGATTTCTAGTATAGACATTTTATATCAAAATTTAAATTTTTATACTAAAATTTTATGACTTTGGCAAAATCTTTTCCCAAATTGAGACAATATTTGAGTTCTTAAAATTATAACATCTATATATACATATGTATGTGTGTGTGTGTGTATAAAGTCTATTGATACTGCAGATTTTGTTTTTCATGATCAAATCAGCAAATTCCTAAATCTTATTTCTTTGGGAATCTCATATGGAGACATTTATTTTCAAGAGAAATTATGGACAACTCCTCCTTGCCAATTCTATTGCAAACTTACATAATGCTGGAATGTAGTTTGATGAAAGCAGCTCATCTCTGCTGGGTGAGCAGTTATGTAATTCCCAGCACCAAAAAAGCAACATCAGAAGATCAGTGACTATTTATTTACGCATTTGGTATCGTTTGTGCTGGAGAATAAAGAATGAGTCTGAACTGTAACAGCTCCGTCTGCAGGAAGCCCCATCATTCTCTCCACACTTCTGCTGTCATTCCCATTGTAGGAAGAACATTATTCAAACCGCAGGCTCCAAACTCCCAGGTAACTGAAGCCAGCAGGAAGCTCTGTTTGATATCAAGTATGTTCTTTATCAACCTTTTTGTTGCGATGGGAAGAAATGAACCAACTTTACTTTTATCTTGCCCGTTTTAACATTACCCAGTAGGCGAACACTTTATTGGTGCGCTTTGGCCAAACTGTTTGCTATACCCTGAGTTTGTGGTTGTAAATTTTCCGTAATAAGAAAAAAATCAACGGTTCTTTGTCTATCCTCACCACCATAACACTTAAATGTGTTTTTATTAAAAGCATATTTAAAATTCTGCTTATAGGAGTCATTGCATGGAAAACACCACTTGATTTTCCTCACTAGATTCTGGAAGACCGAAGCCCGCCTGCCGTCAGAGACGCACACTCCACAATGCAGTCCTGAGCTTCAGGGTCGGGTCAGCCGCACAGACCCTACTAAACGTGCAGTCTCAAGCCCTTTTGTATTAGAAAGACTCATGCAGGATAAGAAAACGCAACATCTTTATCTTTTCTCTTCCATGAGTAGTTGGTTTTCAACGAGCAGGGTAGTGGTGTTTGTATTGTGGAGTTCATTAGCGAATGGAATTTTCAAGCTCATTTTATTTTTGACACATGACTCGACTATAGATTAAATCCGTATTTTGTTCTTTGTAGAGGATTCTTGTGACATCTTATTTGGATTCAATGTCTGTTTTAGAGAGAAGAAGCTAATTTGAGCAAAATATAGAAGGCTTCAGTAAAGCACAGGTTTGGAGCCATTGTAAACTAGAAGCGTTACTTTTCTTGCATTGTTTTCTGTGATGAGTGGTCTATTTTGGATGCCGTTTATTCCAAATCCCAAGAATGCAATCTAAGGCAAGGCATTCACACTAAGTTAGTTGAAAGGGGAAAAATATCATTGGAAACTGTTACTACTGTGTTTTAATCCAGCATTCAACATTTTGTAGTACTGTCTGTGAGTTAAAACTTACAAATACTTTACATATCAATTATTTCAGGGAAGTCTTCACTCCAATATTAGAGACATTACATGCATTTAAGCATTTAATTTTCTCACCCCAGAATACAGTCATCATCGCATAATTTGGAATTCATGTACTAAGCAAATGTCCACATGGCTTATTGCAAGGATATTTGAAGACAATTATTGGAAAGGAACCAAGATGATTAAAGAAGACTATTTTTCTCTTTGAATTTGTCACTTAAAATTTATCAGTATTTTGGGCTGCTGGCTTTTTGTTGTAAGGGGCTATTGTGTGCATTGTAAGATATTTAGCAGGATGCCTGTCTTCTGCTAATGAGATACTGTGAGTGTGCTTTCCCCCATTCTAACAATCAAAAATGTCTTCAAAATTGTCCTCAATGCCTTCTGAGGGACTATATTCCTGCTTCTGTCACAACAATTATCTTAAACCAATAATCTGTGTACCCCATTGCTTCTCTTCCAGCACCTCCAGCCAGAACTGCATTAGTTTGCGTGACTTTCAAAGTCAAATGTACAATATATGGTCACAAGCTATATATTTCCATTATTTTCCAACTTTCTGGCTCTTCCCCCTTCAACTTGTAACATATTTCCTCATAAACACATATGTATCGCAGCAAATTTTTTATCTTATGGTTGTTGTCTGGGAGAGGAACAAGGGCTCAATGAACAATGTTTGCATTCTGATTATTCTTCTTGAGCTTCAGTCGATTATTCCTTAAAAGGTTGATGACACCTGCTTCGTAAGTGCTGTATGTGGGAGCAGAAAAATGTGCTATAGAAAAGTGTGCTACTTTTCCTCATGCATCATATGAGTCATAGCTGACACTCCTTTATGAAAAGCAGGTGGTTAACAAGAGAAAATAATAAGTTTATTTAGTCAGAGTTTTGTGTGACTTGTGGGTCTTCAGAAATGAAGGCTCAAAGACCAAGGAAAAATGGTCCATTTTTATTCTTTGGTTGGCTGAAGCATGGGTAGCTGTGTTGACATGTGATTAGACAGGATTTGATCTACCGGGAATAGACTGAGGCAGAAACCCTGCAAAGCCCATCTGCTGAGAGGCTTCTGATCCTGTCTGTGTAGCAGCTCCTCCCCATCCTGGGTGTGCGCAGGGCCCTCTGGAGTGAGAGGCTTCAAGGGACAAAGGAGAAGGGAGAGAATGACCTTTCTAGGTCTTTCGGTTTGCTTTAGCAAAGTGGATTTGAGTTTCTGTGCCTGCCTTGGGAAAGAGAAATTCCAGTGTCTGTGACTTGCTTTGGGGGCAGAAAGAAGGGCGTGAAACAGGAGGGCACTACCCAGTGTCCTTCTGTGGGAAGCCTTCAGCACACCAAGGTGTTGTACTTTGGGCTATTGTGTTCTGAGCCCTGAAATGTAGATTGCGAAGAGACTTGAATGGAAAGGAGACCGATTTGTGGGCCATTTTCTCCGTGGCAGGCGTGAGGCAAAGGTGGTGAGCTTGGTTTATCTCTCTGCACACTCCCCATTTTCATATGAAGAAACCATGTGAAAATCTGAATAACTTTCTCCAGGACTTGGAGGTGGTAAGCTGACGTGTCATCTGTGCTTTTAAGGAACCGGAGACACTTCCACAATCACCAAGCCAACATAAGTTCTCAAATGTTATCTACCCATTTGTCTTCAGGAAGGCCAACGTGTAAGTTGTTAGAGATTTACTCCCTCAAAAGACAAATCTGGGAAAGTTTTAACTCTGCCCATGATAATCCAAAATACTCCTATGAATTTATAATTATCTTCAGAGTCCAGTACTTTTTATCTTCTGGATAGGGCTCATATCAACCTTAAGTCAGTTCTTCGGGAGAGTAATAGGAGTTAGTCAAGCATGCCTGCTAAAACGTGCTTTTTTCTGTATACCGCGGTACTTTTTTAACCCTGGATACTTTCCCATTTGTGTTCTGTGGTTACTCATTGGCATATGCAAAAGTGGGTCTATGGCAGAGTCCTGCATTTCCGTGAGCGGTTGAAAATGGACTTCTGCTACAAAGTGGGCACTAAAGGAAGTAAGTAAAGGTAAGAATAAGAGTGAAGCTGGGAGTGGGTGTGCACACTTACAATTTCAGCACTCTGGGAGGCTGAGGCAAAAGGATTACAAGTCTGAGTCCAGCCTGGGCAACTTAGTGATTTAGTGAGAGACCGTCTCAAAATAAAAAATGAATAAAAACAAAAAATGGATACGGATATAGCTCACTGTGAGACCTTGGGTTCAGTCCTCAGAATTGGAAAAAAAGAAGATTTTATGTAGGTAGAAGGAAACATTGAGCAAATGAATGAGAAAAACAGAAAAGATTTTTTAAAAGATGGCTGCATTATTCTCATAGAGATTTTTATTTTGATTATTTTTATTGAACACGACATGGAAATTTCTTGCTTTTGGAAACCAAGGCCAGAGCAGAGAAGGAAGCTCTTGGAGCAGTATGGAAGCATCCTCAGAGGTACACACCTGCACCTTTCGGCTGGTGTGCCCACCCTGCAGGGACACTTAGGTGACCCCAGTCCTCAGGCAGCCAGGGGAGCATATGGAATGGCTTGTCCAGTTGCAATGGATGGGGCCACTGATGGAGAGAACAGGTGGAGATATGTAATTCCCACGCTGGAAGGCTCTTCATACTCTTCAAAGAATACGGGGCGCTTTGTAGAAAGAAAGACTGAAGAAGGTGGAGCCACTCTAGTCCAAGTGAGGTGTGCAGGGATGCCGCTCACAGCATGCCTGCCCTGTCTCATGGCTACTTGGACACCACAGGAGCTCTGGGGACCCTGCACATACACTTTGAGCCATAGGAAGACTCTAAGGACAGCGAGTTTGAACAGACACCCAGGACTGCATGGCCCTAATGCCAGACCCTCTGCATCAAACAAAGTAGAAGGCCACTGGCTAGCTGCTAATCCATCTCTCCTGTGAGTCCAGACCGCCCCAGAATGAGCAGATGAGGGACCGAGGCCGTGAGGCCCAAGGCTATTGTCTGATGGTTTTCACACTGGTTGTGGGAGCTTCCAAAAATGCTGTCTAGAGGTGTTTTTTTTTTTTCACAGTTATAATGGCAAAACTGATAGTAACTTTTAGAAATAGTTGATATTTTTATTTTAAATTGCCACCTGTAATTAATCTAATTTGTATAATATTGTTTCTGTGTGACATGATCTGTAGTCATATACCCATCCAAGAGAAGGAAAGGCCAAGTTACAAAAGGATAAAAATCCCCAACAAATGGAACCACGTTGGACCAGAAATTCTTAAATGATTTTCGAATATTGGGTTCAAACTGTTTATCGGTGAACATGTTTAATGTATGCAAAACAATTACGCTGTCTCATCAGTAACTAGGGAAACCAAAATTAAATAAGATGAACAGCATGCCAAACATGAGAGGAAAATGTGTGAAAAATTATAACGACAAACTGAAGTTGGGAGGGTGTTGTAAAAAATAATTTCTATGTACTACGATGTAGCCAAATGACATATGAGCTCAACTTGCCAAAAAAAGAAATTCAGAGTTTTACAGAAAATCACTTCATAAATGTAAAATTACATTTTCATGTGTGTATATATGCTTATGTTTCTATAAATGCTAAATATTTGCTGTCTATGTTTTTAACTACCATTTATATTTGAATTTTAGTGGCAATGACGGTAGTTGGCAAATTTCAAAAGTTCCAAAAGAACTCCTTTCATTTCGAATGAAGCCTATTGCTATAAATGGTATTTTGGTGAGGTACATAAGACAGATATTGGTTTGATTTCCAGTAAAGTATAATTCATCTGATTTGTTAGCAGGTGCTTGGAGATCAACCACAAAGCCAAGCAGGTCAATGTTTATAATTTCTTCATCATTTCAAGTCTGTGATTCTGAAGACTCTCCCATTCGTACACGAAGGAAGGAAACACATTTCTGCCCATGAAGGTAGCCATGGACTAATGAGAATGTGGCAGACACGGAAGTGCAAATGTTTTGTTTTTTTCTCTCCACTCAAACATAAGCTCAACATATCAAGGGCGGGAGAGACTGCCGGGGAGAGACGCCCAGAACGTCCTGTGGTGCCGGTCAGCGGCACTCCAGGAGCCGATTACCAGCTTGACCGGACAGCCCTGGGCACCCACAGTGAGTAGCCCTGACCGCAGCTCTCAGGCAAGAGAAGTGATTTCTTCCAAAAGCAAACAACCTTCGACCCACAGTCTTCATCTGGGCCCATCAGGTCAACCGTTGTTTTACAGAACATCGGCAATTGTCTTTCTCCTTGTGTCAGAAGCCCCTTGAAACATTATATGAGGATAATTAAGTGGTGAATAAGGGTCAATGTGGACAAATAAATCAAACTGATAGTTTGAACACAGACTGATTGAGCAAAAACAAGGAATTCTGCCATGCCTGTTACTGCAGTGCTTGATGTTAACTGACTTTGTTAACATTACATCCAAAGGCAGCAAGTGGGAACGCTTTGTGTGGGATCAAAAGCTGAGCAAAGAGACATGGGATTTAATTGTTCAGCTTTATTTTTGAAATAAAGACATGCAGGGCCTCCATTTAGTTGACTTTAATGGAGCACAAAACCAAGCCCATTCTTTAGCATGCTAATTGACTTAGAAGATGCTTTCCTCTTGTATAACAGAGATGCAAGAAATACCAGTAGAATCATCAGGCTTTCGAAGAAGTTCAGAGTTAAAAATATGAAGAGAATGAAGTTAAGTCTCTGTATCTGATGAGACAAATGTGCTGATAAAGATAGCACAACTATGCTATAATCTTATATGCATATTTTAAATCACATATCCCAAACCTAGTAGTTGTATTTATATAATAAGAAGCTGTTGAAATAAAAATTATTAGTTCATAGAGGAGATTCTGTTAGGCAGAAAGGCAATCTGGAATTCCTGAACTGGAGAGAAAAGAAAGAACCCTGAAAAAGCCTACTAGTGTCTATAGAGTTGTTCTAAAGTAAAATTTTTATTAGAAAAGAAATGCAAAGAATAAAGAGGAGTCTTTTGTTTAACTACAAATACACATCTTGGCTATTTTATTTGGAATTCAAATTTTCCTGGCAGTCAAAATTTCACTTCACTAGCCACCTCCCTAAATTCTTGTTTTGTGTTATGCTAATAATGACAGTTCTTTTATGCCCTTGCACTGATTTACCACGATGCAGTTGTGTTAGTGTGGAACACTAGATTCAATAATCTGCCCCAGATTCTTCACAGATGAGTAGCCTCAGCCCTTTAAATAGTGATATTTAGTAGTCTCATATGTAAATTGAAAGATACTAAGTTTGGAACATAAACTTATGGAAAAGATTTTACATTTGAATTATCACATCATGCATTCATTAAACAATGAATTTTATCATAAAACCATCATTTTACAACTTTATTCCATAAAAAATCCCATAAAGAGAAACGAGAAATTAACTATTTCTATCTCTTTGTTCATTTTACATCCAGACAGTCTGAGAAGCTTGCAGTACGGTGAGCTGTGATTGCAAACAGTAATTTATAAATTTAAAGGCATCAGAACGACATTCGTTTGAAAACATCGATTACACATAGGTTCCCATCCCTGGGCATCTGTCTTCATTTTTTAAAAAATTTAAACTCCGTCATAAATCCCAATATGCTTGGATTAATGAAGATAACACTATTTGTTATTAATGTTTGAACTGTGCTGATATAAAATAACTATGAGGAATAAATTACACGGGGGGAGGTGACTCCTGGTTCTTTTTTTCCCCATAAATAATTTCACATAAAGAATCTAAGAGAAGCTCATCTATGGGCCGCCTGCTCTGAGAAAGTGGGCTGGGAAAGGTGGAATGGATCGTGCAGGGAGATGAAGGCGAGCTCACACCATATCCAATCAGCCTTTTTCTGAAAGGTCAGGACATTCTGTCTGGGTCCGTTTGTGTTTGTGATTCTGCCGTTTCCCTATTCAGACACACAATGTAACTGTCAGTCTCAACAAGAGTTCCTGGACCCACTGGCTCCACAGCTCTCGGGGTAACATACAATATTTCACAGCCACAAAACAATCCAGCGTCTGCGTGGGCGAACCATATGACGACCGTGGGGAGCAATATGGTCACACCCTACTGAGCACTCTTAAGGGGCTCTGTAAAGACCACATCGGAGAAAGGACCAGGCTTTGCTCTTCTGCACTATTGCCTACTTGCCAAATAGCGTTTTAATGTCTCAGTTTTGATCAGCAGAAGTCAAATGCAAATGTTCCTCCCTGTGCTCCGACTCGGTAGAGAAAGACAGCTTTACTGCTATGCAAAGCATTTGCGGGCATGGAGTGAGGAGGGTGATGGATATTAGAAATAATTTAGCACATTAATGATGGCCTTGTTGGATTTCCCCCGTGTGTGTTTTGTTATATTATTTATTTCTCTTCCCAAACAAAACCAGACACCAGCTCAGATTTACAAGGGCAAAGGCTGGGTCCTGCCAGCCGCGGGGGACCAGGGAACCAATACGCTAACATAATTTTTAGCCAACGGGATCTGGACTGAGCTGTAGAGCATTAACGCAGATGGCGCATTTTCAGAAGATTTGGCCTAGGATACTACTTTTTGACCAGCTGATTGAGTTAAGTTACAGTCCGGTCTGTCACCTCACTCAGAGGAAAATTAGATGAACTATTTACACAAAACGAGGATGAAGGAAAGGCACAACAAAGAAAGAAAAAATTTGTCTTCCTAAGCACATAAGCTTGTTCTCTTTTTTCCAGTATTTATTCTTATTGCAACATTTCCAATTCTCTTCTTTCTTTACCCAAGTTTCATCATGAATTAATTTTTACAGTGAATTTATTTTTTTAAGATTTAAAAATCTTTGGATTTTTCTAGCAGCAAACATGTTTTAGTATATTTCCAAGTAATATGTATTTACCGTATATCCTCCTCAGCATTTCACTCGTGCCACTGAAGATTTCAAGTTAATAACACTAAAATCACCAGATGCATAATTTATTATTTAGTGATTATCCTAATCATGCTGAGTTTGAATCATGCTTGATAACTTTTTTTCTAAGGCTGAGATTGTCACTCAGTGGTAGAATGCTTGCTTGGCATGCACAAGGCCCTAGGTTTTATCACTCAACAAAAACAGAAAGACATACAGACAGACAGACAGACAGACAGACAGACAGATTTATGTGAACGATACATAGTATAAATGTCTAGTTGATTTCGGTCTGTGACAGCATGACACTGGAGGGGCTGGTAAGATTTCAGAATCTTAAATGATTCACCTTTAGCTTTAAATAAGTGTATTTTTGCTCAAGTATGTTCTGACATCCAATGTTGTGAGAATTTATTTTGCAAACTCTAATTTTAATCAAGTGAAACCACAGTGCTAATACCTGGCTTTGGAGAAGCTATAGCACAGCCTAATTTTCTAATTTTTTTCTGTCCTGAAATTTTACTTGATGTTACACTATAATGGATACAGCCATTGCCTTTGATATTGATGGAAAGGACCAGTCTCAATCGATCTAAGCTTTTATAGAAGTTGACAAGTCAATACTTAGTAGAGATTTTATCAGTAAAGAATATACAATGCAAAAAGCAAAAGTTAGAAAAATTAAATGTCAGAATCCACAGCTGATTGTTAAGGGGAAGTCGGGCTGTTAAAGTGCGAGTCCTACTGAGAGTGAGTGATCATCTTGCTCTTCTTGACAGCTAGCATTTTCTGCCATCACAGTTGAAGTTGAACACTAGGTGTGTGTGGCAGTTGGTTACATCCTCGTGTAACCCAGGGCCGAACAGCTCAACTGTGCTAAGGGGTCAGGCCAGAGTAGAGTGGGCGCAAGACAGGAGGTTGGGCTGGGGACTATGGTGATCTTGACACCTGTCCCAGGTGAGTATAGCTGTTTCCAGGTAGAAATGACAGCTAGTATTTTTGAAAATATTTCCTTTTATTTTCTAAAGAGAACTTACATGCTGTGCTATACGGATGTTGTGCTAATACTGATGAATTGTGTCTGGGAGCCCTTTTCAACCTGCAGAGTGCCAATGCACTATCTGGAATACATCAGATAGGACTCTTCCGAATTCTTAATGAGATCATTCTTGTTATTAGGTCTTGGGCTAAACTACAAGTTATATGGCAAAATGAAGAATTGACATCAACTTTAATCAGTACTTCAAAATTGAGAAGAGTTTTTCCTTTTCTCTAATGACAATAGGAAAGCTGGACGGTCAGCAGCTTCTATGCGTGCGTGTGCTAGAGAATGAATTGAGAGCATTATGCTTGCCAAGCATGTCCTATACTACTGAGCTACCCAACTTCTTGGAGATCTTTACTTGCAACTTTCCAAGTTGTTTAAAGTATGCACAGAAAATTATGAATTTGCACAATATCAAATTACTCAGGATATGTTACCCCAAGGTATGGCGCATTGGCTTTCAAGTTCTCAGCAGAAGCAGAGAGACCGCTCTTAGATTCCCTTGGCCTTCTCCTCTGCAGCACACTGGAAGACTGTCATATGAAAGAGGCCCTCTTTATACGTTGGGCAAAAGAGTTAAAGACACAGAGACATCAGAAAGAATCTGAACAAACAGGAGTTGGTAAATTTCCCCCAGTTTAGTATAGTTAGATTATACTCTTTTCCTCCTCTAATCATATTTTTTCTTGAGTATATATTCTTTATTAAAACCAGCATAAAAACATAAACAAAACAGATTGGCCTGTTTCTTTGGGTTTTTATTTCCTTAGGAAGGCTCTCATGTCATGTAAAATTTACATCAAATAAATTTGCATGTTTTTCTCTTGTTAATCTGTCTTTTGCTCTAGTAGGTTTAGTCATGAGCTTAGTGATGGCTGAGGAAAAGACATCTTCTGCCCCCTACATCAAAACAGGGTTGGGGATTTAGCTCAAGTGGTAGAGTGCTTGCCTAGTAAGCCCAAGGCCCCGAGGTCCATCCCTGGCACCCCTACCCCCAAATAGAGGCAGTCTGTTGTCTATCCCCCCACATCTCTTTTCTGCTGTTCCCTGGGTATGTGGCTACATCCTGCACTCCTTGTAGTTGGACGTTTACATGGTCTCCTGGGTGGGATGTGATGGGTGCTGTCTCTGGCCCTGCAGCTGTAGGCGTTGGGCTGTGTTGTTCACACATATTTTCTGTTCCCTCCTGGCTAAACTCAGACACGGTGGCGACCTGGCTTTTGAAGCTGTCCTTCTTGGTGGCTAAGCAGTATACATAACGATGCTGATGCCCTGGGAGTGGACAAGCAACGTGGAGGGGCTGCAAGTGTCTGGGTGCTGAACACAGCAGGACTGTCCACACACCTGGATCACTGTGGAGGGTTTAAGAGAGAAATAAACATCTACATTCTAAACACCATTGTATTTTGGGATCTTTTTGTTATAACACCTGAGCACTATTCCAAGGAATACATTCAAATACATTCTTTTAAAAGGAAATTGTAAAAATGTTGTGGGCAAATGTCTTTTGCAAAATATAGAGCATCTAAATGCTTATCAAGTGTGGCTTATAATTTATTTTCTTATAACTTTTATAGTGTAATGATATCTGCCTGTCCTTTTATTTTCAGTAAAAGTAAACAATTTACTCAAGCTATTTCCTCATCAGATTCTATCAAAAGAGACTGCTTATTTATTCAGTCTTTTTCTAGTGATTGGCTTTTTCTTCTGGCAGAAAAGTGACATGAGCTGGCTGTGGTATTGTACACCCATAATCCCAGCACTCCAGGAGGCTGAGGCAGGAGGATCACAAATTCGAGCCCAGCCTGGGCAACTTGAGGACTTAGTGAGCCCCTGCCTCAAAAAAAAAAAAAAAATACAAAAGGGCTGGGGAGGTAGAATGGCACAAAGAAAGAAGGTCCCATCCCCAGTATTGCAAAAAAAAAAGGGAGGGGAAGGAGGGGAGGAGGGCTGCCACATAATATTTTTCTGATCAGAACAGCTTTTTTTTTTTCCTATTTGCCATCCAGTTGTTCAAAAACCAAGAAAAGTTAACCAGTCATTTTAGACCCAATTTTATTTCTTCTGACCTGTCTTGTGCCTTTGGTCCCTATCAGTTCACTATCATTTCTAAAATTCATCTCAGGCGGCCAAGGATAGCAGAGAAGAGTATTCACCAGTTATCACGGCAGCGTCTCTGAAAGGTAATACACATCAGAATAAATGGAGACCTCAGAGTATGTCTGCTACTGCAAGCAACTCCCAGACTGAGGACCCCAGAGGCGATGTTTTATCCATTCGCTCCCCAGTCCCCCATCCTCCTTTCCGGATAAGCAGTAAACACTCTTTTTCTACGTAAGAGGTGCAGCAAATGACATGTTGCAGAGAATTGATGGAGTACAAAATGATAGCTTTTACCATTGTACCTGTTAACTACTTGGGCCTCAGTACATGTGTCATTCTGGGGAGAAAAAGAACAGCCCGGACTCTAGCCCCAGACCTGCTGGCCTGGCTGAGGACACACCTCGTTTTCTAATCCCTGCCCTCACATCTATTTCCCAGGGTAAAACATTTCCACCTCGGTCACTAGGACTGTGTGTTGATGGTTTATTTCTCCTGACCTTTAGCAGAGGCCTGGGTTAGTGCTTGTTTTCCCAGGTCAGAATGCTTGGAAACCATGCGATATGATGAGCTAGTTTGTTTTCAAAACTGGAAGGGAGGTAAGGACACTTATTCCTCTGGATTTTCTTGAAACTCCTTTCAAACTGCTTCCTCCATGTCCATTATAGTCTCTGCAATTCCTCTGAGTCCTAGCGGAGTAGGATCATTTGCTAGATCCTCAACCCATTACGTAATGTAGTCTCTAAATCTACACTTAAAATTAAGTACTACAAGCTAAAAGTACTGTAAAGTACTATTTTGATAATAGCCAAAAGAAATAAAGGTTTTCTCTATTTAAAGTGAAACGAGTCTACTGAGAGAAGTAAGTGTGTGTCAGTTAAGCAGGTTCTATCAACCGTGGGCTGAATGCAGTGACAAAATACTACTTTCTGGTTCAAAAAGGCCTATTTCTGGCTAACTCTCATCAGAGATGTGCACTCAGTGGCTCTGCCCTGTGCAGGAACCTTAGAGAGACATGGGACGGAAACTCAAACCTTTGTTCTGCTACCTACTGGGGTGATCTCGGGTCTAATGCGCCCTCGACTTCCTACTCTGTGTAGGAGAGGAAGTAATTCTATCTCGTACCGTGTCAAGAAAATTCACTAGGTTAGAGACCTGCCCTCCCAGGAGCAGGCAATTAGAAGGAGATCAATGCATGCTGCTTCCCACCTTCTGCTGTATTCAGTAATGATCTCTGTCCAGTAGAATCCTTTTGAGATTGGTTATCTTCGGCTTTCTTGTTTCACTGTTGGAAGCAGTGAGTATGGTAGTCTATCCTTATCTGTGGTTTCACTATCTATGGTTTTAGTTACCGGCAGTCAACTGGTCTGAAAATATAATATGGTATAATGAGGAATTAAGAAATAGTGGGAGGGAGGCAGGCAGAGAGAGAGAATGAGAGAGAGAGAGAGAGAGAGAGAGAGAGAGAGAGGCTCCTCCTTGGCCCTTCCATCACATGTGGATGCAGCTATGTAGGAAGCAGGAATGGACCCTACAAATCTGTCAGCATGTTGGTCTTGAACTTCTCAACCTGGGAACTGTGAGAAATGAATTTCAGTTGCTTATAAGCCAGTCTGTGATTTCTTGTTAGCAGCTTGAAGACAGCCAGTAAACAAACAAGAAGATGTTCCATTTCACTATAATCAGGAAAAGCAACTTACAGACAACATGTAAGGTAAAAGACAGAAACCACATTCACACAATCTTTCATATAGTATATTATTTAGTGGTTCTATTTTATTATTGATGTTAATAACTTACTGCCCTCATTTATAAATTAACAGGTGTGTGTGTGTATACACACATCATATCTATTTGTATATCTGGTTTGGCACTGTCTGCAGTCTCTGGGGTCGGCTGTGGATGGGGAAGGTGGATGAGGGGACCGCCGTACTAGATGCTTCCATTTCTTCCACACTATGTGGCAGACAGTGATGAGAAACTGAGGCACGAGTTCACAGCGCAGCTTCCCGAGATTTCTAACCCAGCCTGTTCAGCCAGCTTGTGCTTGCCCACTGCGGAGTGCATCTGAGAATTCTTGCAGTCCACCCTCACATACTCTTTCAGATGGATTTTTTATTGATGAAGCTTTTCCTGTACCCGCTTTCTCCCCCGAGGCACTGAACTTTTATTATCTTCCTGTCCTTTGCGCATATACCTCGTCTGTCTAGAATGAAACTTCTCTCTCCTTAAAGAATCTTAGCAAACTTTTAATTTGCAGCTCCCACCTTCCTACCTTCGTGAAATTCTCCTGGGTCCTGTGCCCAGAGTGACCTTGAGCTCCCGTGTGCTCCCAGAGCACTTATTCTCTTCACTCCTCACCTGACACTGAACATTTGCTGGCGTGCGGTGAACCGGTGGAGGGTGGCAGAGCCACTCTGGCCGAGGTGGCAGCAGACCTGCGTGCCGGACTTGACAGCATGGCACACGGCTCACCGGAACACGCATTTCCTTGTCTGTAAAACTGATAATACTTCAGCAAGTCACTTTGACAACCAAAGAAATGCTTTACAAGCAAGAAGATGCTACATGAGAAAAGACACTGTTACTATCACAAGCAATGTGTTTTACTATTTTCTTCTAAACTACTCAACCCAGTGTCCTGATTATACTGATGTCAAGAAAATAAATGAACAAACCTGAAGACTTAGTGCTGGAGCCCATTCTGCCAGCAGCATGACTTTGGCCTGGAGTTTGAATTCAGTTCACTGAGGTAAAATGAGAGTCTGGCTAGAACCTAGACTGTTGGATCTCAGTCCTAGCTGTACGCTGGAAACACCAGAGAGGTTTCTGAAAGTGCCCGTGCCTGAGCCTAGCATCAAATCAATCCAGATTCTCTGTGCCTGAGGTTCAGGCAGGAGTATTAAATGCTTTTATTTTGTTTTCTGGATTTTTGTTCCATTTTGCTTTGTTTTGTTGAGACCGGGTCTCACTATGTAGCCCAGGGTGGCCACAAGCATCCCATTCTCCTGCCTCAGACTCCCAAGTATTAAAATTTTATACCTAAATTTGAAACAACTAAAAATTTATCAAACAATTGGAAATATCAGTAGAGAACAAAACAAAAAAATGTTTTTCCTGATCCATTTAGAGTAAGTTGCCCATCGAGTGAGCTATCATCATCCCTCAAGAGTATCTCCTGTGAGCAAGGACGTTCTCCTGCAAATATGCAACGTAACTATCAAAATCACGTGATTTAGAAGGAAACATTTAAGATCTCATTCGAGTTTCAACTATTGTCCTCAAAATGTCTCCACCAACGTACATTTTGGTGGCTGGGTTGGGGTGATGTTTCTTCTCCCTGTGCCCCTTTAAATACTTTGAAGCTGTGTAAATATCTTTTACCTTTCTCAATCTTCAATTTAACAAATTCACTGGTATCTGTATATTTTCGTTTTCTCCTAGTTGTATCATTTCATTTTATTAACTTTATCGTATCTGTAGAGTTTCCATTTTATTCAATGAGCTTTTCCATTAATATTGTTTTTTTGGGGGGTCCTTAAATTGTGCCCAGTTTGGCCATCAGATCTCTGTCCCCCTGGTCCCCTCGCCCTTTTCACAGGTGCTGGTCACTCTTTGCGCACCACTGAATCCAGCTGCACCACACAGTCCCCCTCTGCGTTCTCCTTCCCCAGCCTGTAGTCAGTGACTTCTCCAAGGTGCCCCAGCGCCAGCTGAGAACAGCTCCAGACGCCAAGTTCAGGGGCTCAGTGTGCCTATTCCCAGGGGCGCCGTGGCTGTGAGGTCCCCTCAGAGCACAGTTGTGGGGGCGTGAACGTGTACATATGTGTATTGCACTGTTATATCTATGTTTATTTCTACTTCTACCTATATATGCTGAAACCACGAGCTCACACTAATTCCAGTCCCAGACCAACACCACAATGTGTCCTTTAGTTTCCCCTCCCAGTGTCTGTGTCTACTTGTCTTCAGGAGTTTAGGACTTTGAAAGAAAAAACAACAAAGACCATCCTCTGGACATTTTCTTCACTTTCATCACCTGTCAAAGCACACCAAACCACATTAAACTAAACTACACTAAAATCAAACCAAACCATTAAATGATTAACAAAGATGTCTCTCTTTTATACCTCTAGTATATTAAAGGTCTTTAAACACACATTGTACACACATTCACATCTAGTTTTTTTAAAGGTAAGACATTTAAATATTGCTTTTATACAGGTTTTTAAACTGAAATATTTTTAATACTGTTTCTAGTCAATCATTTCATTGTTACTAAAGTATCGTCTTAATTTGGTAATTTTTAAAACATTGTAGGAAAGAAAGAAAAACCAGAAGCAAGGTACATAATTAGATTTGTCCCTTGTCAGGAGCAGTGACGTGGAAGCCCCTCTGCAAGATGGGAAAAGTTGTGTATCCAGCAGTCCGTGACGAGAGCACGTTGAGCCGAACAACGCGAGGCTGGAACGTTGCTTGCTGACGGACATCTGGAGATGGGATCGTTTGTGTTAAAGCTTCGACCAGGTGCAACAGTTACTGAGGGTGGAGAGAGCCACGAGAGAGTGTTCATAGCGTGACAGTTGCACTGTGTGTCACCCACACTTCCTGTTTTCAGTAAGTTCAGTAAGACCACAACTTACGAAGATTCGGATTGGGAACTTTCACAGGTGTATTGCATAAGACTCACTTCGTCAGTTTACAAACGAATCTGTCTTATGAACTTTCCTGGAAGGGAACTTGTTCGTAAGTCAGGGACTTACTTGAATTTCTATCTAGAGGTATTGTTTATTTCATTCACAATACAGTCACGAGTCATACAGAGTTATAAAATGGGCTGGGAAGATAAATACTGACATTTCTGTTGAAGTAGATGATATCTCTGGAATATTCAACTGCCAATAAAAATTTAATTATGGTTGAAAAATAAAAGTTAAATTATGTCTGCTAGAATCCTTTGAAATCATTATGATCATGCATATGTTCCTTGATTACAGACTTCTTGCCTAAAAACACTAACTTTAATAATTCTGAATCTTTATTGCTCAATTGTTAAGTGTCCAGTGTGGTTCATTTTCACCTTCCCGCTTCATCCTCTTTCTTAATAAATACTTGAATCTTCAGGGTGCACATCACATGGGCATATTCATAATGGATACCATCTTATGTAAGGAGTTACTGTTTTGGCTACTATGCCTTGACTGGCCATTCAGTCATGTATTAATTACTCATCCACTGTAGCATTTATTCAATCAGTCCATCAAATAATCAATCAATGCTTTGAAACTTTTGGCTTTTTTAATAAGTGGAAATCCACCATACCTTGAAACTTCTGTGATAGTTTTAACCAAAATTTTCCTCTTTAAAGATTAATGTCAAATACCTAGCATAGATATGATTTTATTTTTAGATGTTAAAGTAAATGATAGTTGCATGATGGACCCCAGAATATCAATAAATCCCACTATTAAGTTAGTGTAACCCATAGGTAAGCCAAGGGGTCAGTTGCTTCAAATACTCTTGTATCTCTTGGGGGCGGGCGAGACTAGAATAGACGTTGAAAGATTGTCATATAAAATGATTCGTTAGTAGCACTAGGCTATAAATAAGCAACATTTGAAAAGAAAAGACCATTGAGGGCAAAATAAATTTTACTCATTACTTGGAAAATGTGGGAATCATTATCTTACAAAATGAAAGAATGAGAAAATTTTCCCTGCAGCAAAACTATCTGTTAAGAATGAAACTAGAATGTTACTTCTAAAGAATATTTTAATATAGCAAACCATTTCTTATTCATATTTACAACATATCGAAACAGTTTATTCTCCTATCAAGTCGGAAGAATGATTTAAACTGCACAAAACTATACTGTATCAGTGAAGTAAATAGTGATACTACAATGTGGAGAACTAATTAAAGAGCTTGCATATATTTTAGACACTCCCCAGCCTTGTATTTGAACCAAGCCTCTTCTGTCCAAATAAGACACTGTTCCATGTGAGACTTAAAGAAAATTAGTTATTTCTGACAAATTTTTAAATATCCCAAGGACTGTCCTTTGAGGGAATTTTCTGACCCACTGAAAAAGGGGAATGTGGAGAAAGTAGCTTTGTTTATGATAAAACCTCCTTTTTTTTTTTTTTTTGGTGTAAAACCAGTTAAACAGAGCACATTGCACCATGCACAAGAGACTCTTCCCCTGGGTGTGCCTATAACTGACTGCAGAGTGCCATCCATAGACTCTAACAGATGCCCGACAGAGGGGCTCCAGGCCCTCGGCTCCCTCTAGTCTCTTGTGTTAATGAGGATTCTTGTTGCGGTTTAAGGCACACTAGTGAGCAGGTCTAAATCAGAGCTCGTTCTGAGGAAGGAAAGTTTACAACGGGTACCGAGGCCGGTCGGTTCGAATTCCAGATGTGGGGCCTGTACCCTGCCTCTGACCAGCATCCATTTCTGCGCTCCACAGCTGGTCCATGTAAATGTGCCATATTGCCGTCCATCTGCTCGGAGAGCGCACAGTGGCACATCTCCCTCTGACAGTGGACCGTTTTATTGAATGCTATAAATATTGAAATTCATAGGCATGAAGCAGCAGATTTTTAATGTTACTTAGAGAGACATTTGAGCCACAACCTTTGGCAGAAGCAGACACTGTTAGTATCTCAGTACACTGTGCACCATTTGGTTGAGACTCATGAACAACTCTCCAATCCCAGGTAAAATGGAGTACAGACCCTGAGGGATGGTATTTAGTGTGAATGTCACCCTGCATACAATGTGCATTTGGGATATGGACTTTCCAGCCCTGTGCTGTGTTAAACCATATGTTAATGTTTTTATACTCAGAAAAGATTAGATTGGGGACCAATAAAGTTTCAAAACTACAAATAATAGGCTAACCATTGTGAAATGCAAAGCATTCCTTCAGCTGATTTTTTTCCAAAGTCTCTGTAATTTTCATTTTTGAAATGGTAGGGCTATATTTTGTCACAGGAAACCAGCTTATCCATATTTTATAAGCTAATATGTGCAAATTTTGTAGGAGAGAGTAAACATCCCCATTAATTTGAAACTACTGGCATGTGGTCTAGATGAGAAAAATTGCTTTGTGATGTTTTTCCCTTTTGACCAAATAGTCTTAAACTTTGAGGCAAAAGGGAAGTAAATCAAAGCCCCAGAATGAGAGGTCTACAGGTTACCTGTGCGTTTTTAATTTCTGGAGTAATGTTCTTTGTCTTCGATGAAGTGCGAGACAAAGCAAAGCTGATTTAGACTAAAATGGACGCTGTTTTTACATAGAGACAAAAACAGCTATGATTTTACTCTTTTATCAGTTCTACTGTGAAAACACTGAACAGAAAATGCCCTTCTAACAATTGTCAGGGATTTAGCAGCACAAGCGGTCATTCATTTAGAAGAGTAAGTAGTTGGAAAAGGACACCGTAATGTTCCCAGCTTGGCGTTTGTTTACATCTGAGCTGTTAACAAAAGTTAATGTGACAACTATTAAAAAATAAAATACTTTTGCTGCCTAATTGATGTGAAGAATTGAAAATGATTAAAATCCAAACTGAATTTCAATGATTCTTCTGGCACGTACATTTCACAAGACTGTGATGCTTTTCAGCTTTGCTCTATTATCATTTTCCAATCGCTCAGTGGTCTTCGCAATTTTCTTTTAAATAGCAACTTGCGTGTTTATTAGCGAAGCTGGAACATTCCAACAATAAGCTGTGTCATTGCTCAAACATTTCCCTGAGTTCCCAATCAGCAGAGTTATGTAAGGTGTCAGGTTAATAAATGCGACACACTGAAATCATTTGTACCAGATTATCGCTCCTTCCAAACTCTGACAGATGCTAGGTCCAGCTGGTAAAAAAAGTTTATAGGCGAGTTGGATCTGGGGTCTTCACACACTCCACAATGTTGGCTACCAATGCTTGTTTTAATGAGTCACGAATTGCCTGTTTATCTTCTGCTCCCTGCTGTTTCTGCATTTTCTCTTCCAGAACAATCCTAGAAACACATGCTGCTACAGACGCTGGAGCAATGTGTGTAGACATTTGAGCCAAATTATTATAAAGAACTCTTTCTTCTCTGATATTAAAAAAAGGAGCGAGAATTGCACATAGCCCAGCAAATCGTTATCTCAGATGCTCACTGTGACATGCTCAATATGGCCTACCAGAAAAAGTTGGAGACATTGGAAACCTTAACAACTACACAAAATGACACTGTAATTGGCAGGTTTTGTTGTTCATGTTCTGGCTCGGCTAAAACCGCTCTAAACACTTTGTTTAATGATGTTACATTATGACAGCACATGGCTTCTATACAGCAAGTCATCATGTTTAACATGCAACAACACAGGACAAGTAGCAAGTGGCCAGGAAGCGGCAGCGGGAGCGGCCCTCAGAAGTTCTCTTGTCACAATGAAAATGATTAAGCATAAAGTCTCCAAAGATGTCATTTCTCACTAACGGCTCATTGAAGTCTGGTTCCCAATCTCACTGCTTTAAGACCACTTCTCTAGGAAAGTTGTTGGGGAGAGAGAGAGAGAGAAAAAGAGAGAGAGACAGATCGTGTGTGTGTGTGTATGTGTGTGTGTGTGTGTGTGTGTGTGTGCGCGCGCGCATGTGTGTGTTAGGGGAAGAGAGGGTTACTATCACCAAGCTTAATATTTAACTGAGCCTTGGGGAAAAAAATACTAAAAATAAATTGAAAATAAAAGGAAAGAGAAATGTAGAAGCAAAATTATACCTTCATCCGATTGTTTGCTGAAACTCAGATATTTTTCTTTGGGCTTCAAAAAAATTTAATGTAATAGAAAAATGAACATTCTCCTCCAAATAGATTTGCTAGTATTATATTCTTCTCCATTTTAATAAGGCCTTTGATTATGTTCTGAATGGCTAACTTCCACTATCTTAGAAATGCACAATAAAAATTAGACACAGCCTCTCTCCTCAGATATTTTGACTTATAATGGCAAGCAGGAGATGACAGACAAAAAGAAAATGTACAGCAGGCACATACAGAAAAACATCAGTTATAAAATAGCTTTGGTGGAAGAATTCAGTTAAAGATTATGATGGCAGGCTGGAAGATGTTTGGCATAACATTTGTGGAAGTATTTTTATTGAGCCAGCTAAATTTGGAAAGGAAGGTTGCACAGAGGAATGTAACAGTGCTTTTGAATGTTTGAGATATTAAGGGAGATGCCGCGAGACAGGCTGGTCTACATGAAGCAAGACATCCTGGCAAGCTGGTGAAACACCCTGGGGAAGGCTCGGGGTTTGTGACACATCATTTCAATATTTCAGAAAATCTGTGGGAGAGTTTTCTATGTATCATTCAATTTACTTTCTAGAAGAACTTTTGTGAAAACCGATCATTTATATTGAGAAAAATTTCATTTTTAAACAATTCTGTATTTTATATTTTAAACAATCATTAATTTAATACCATGTACTTTATTGCCATTTTAGATGTCAAACACTATAGCGTTTGGTTATTGTTTAAGTTTGACTCGAGAGAGGAGGGATTGAGGACATGTTCATTAAAAGGCACAAAATTTCAACTGGACAAGAAGAATAAATTCAAGAGATCTATGGTACAATATTGTGCCTATAGTTAATAACAAAATATTATATACTTGAAAGTGACCAAGGGAGTAGATTTTAAGTGTTTTCATCACTGATAAATATTAAGTATGTAAAGTAATGTATATGCTAAGTAGATCCCTTTAGTCATTCTACAATGCACTCTCACAGCATCACATGGTACACCATAAATATATACAATTTTTGCCAATCTGAAAAAAGGAAGGTTTACTTACTTACAAAAAGAGTCTGCAATATTCTCCCTCTATCTATATCGGGACATTTCTGCTTCATCTTTAGGTCACCTCTGTTACTTTGGAAGGAGAAAGGATACAGTACAGGGAGAATTTCTTCACACTTCAGTAATGAAAACATACCTTCTTAATTTCTTTACATAATTAATTTTCATTTCAATGGAATGATGAGCAGCAAGAAAAATATACTACATTTCAGTAGTTTTATAAACTCCGTCTGTTTCAACAATTTAAACATGTCCTTTACATGATTGTGTTGAGCGGCTCCTGGCGTAGAGTTTGGCCCGTGGAGGTGACATACTCCTCAGTGGATCGATCCCCTGAGTTCACACCTGAATGTGCTGTCAGGAAGTGGGGTCCAGTTGGAGTGGTGGGTCACTGAGGCGGCCTCTGGAGGACTCGGCTCTCTCTGGTGCGCTTTCTTTGGGCTCTGCTTCCTGGCTGCTCCACCCACCCTTCCGCCGTGATACTCTGCTGCCTCATCTCAGACCCACAGCTACCGAACGAGCTGACGGTAGACTGAAACCGCTGAAACCGTGAGCCAAACAAATCATTTCCTTGCATATACCAGGCATTTTGTGTCAGCACAGGAAAGCTGACAAAGGAAGTGACTCAGACTCCTTATGTAAATATCCATCTTCTAGAACCTCCTGTTGCTCGTCTGCAACATGGCCTCTGCATTTAGGGAAGAGGGGCTTCCAGACCCTCCTAAAGGAATGGAAGGAAGCGTCTGGCTGCTCCCTGCTTGTTGCCCTGCCTCTCAGATTTCCTTGCTGGGTGACTTCTGTTGGTTTGGTTACTGGGAGGCACCATCGGGAGACTGGCTTCTGGAAGGTGAGAGCTGGGGACATCTCTCCCCTGCTCCCTCCAGCGTTGGCACCATGTCTCTGGCATTGCCGTGTCCCTCCGTGATGGTCTGGCTCGATTCCAGCTCTCAGTGGGCTCTGGTCTTTCCTCCACTGGTCCCTTTAGTCCTGGGGGCAGGAAGAGCTTCCCCAAGCTGCTGGTGGCTGGGAGCCTCACTGCCCATTGGTTTGGTGCCCATGCCTAGAAATAATCTTTTCATCAGTAATCTTCATCCGAGCCATCTCTGTTGCCTACCAGGGCACGGCTGACACCAGAGTGCTCTCGCACTGACAGCCCTGCTCTCCCGTCTGACAAGCCTTGTTCCTCGGCTCTGCCTGCTCCCCTGCGTTTGTGACCAAAACCTGGTGAACTTAAAGATTGTTCTGCCTCAGCTCACTCGGGGGGCAGTAGTTCTCTGGTAACAAGGGCCATTTTGGCTCTGGGTGGCACTTCAGACTCCCTGAGCGTCTCCGTTCTTTCCACTCTGAACATCTGCTCCTAACACCCCTACACCCACCGAGGGCAGCGACCTCTGCTTTTAGACTTCTCTCTTCTGCCTCATACGTCTCCTATTTAGGGCTTCTGCTTCAAGAGGCGAGTTTGCAATTTACAGATTCACCATTTTCCTTCTCCTCCCCATAATTCTACTGGGCATTGAGAACCGTCCCCTCACCACTCATATTTTCAGTACTTCCCCCTATGTTCCTCTCTTTTTTTTCACAGTAGCTGCTGTTCTTCCACTTTCCTGGAAATGTAATGTCAGAGTTGCTCTTAGAAAATTATGGAAAAGAGGGAAAAAAACACATCAATTTAATATTTTAAAAGTATTATGTTATCCAGGTTTGATAGTAGAGAAAGAAAGTTAATCAATGGACAAGAAGGAAAGAGTCTAGCACCGTAACAGTAGCCAAGAAATACGTAGAGGCATTTCTGCTCAAGCGCAATGTGTGTGTTCCTGCAAGGTCTCTCTCTCTGCAAAATTGCAAGACAGATGCTCAAAATGATGGGGCGTGTGGGAAAAGCAGGGGTGGCGCAGATTTCTCCAAACCCGTAGAATTTATAACCACAGCATTAGCAATAAAAAACCAGCAACCTGACTAAAAATACTAGTACAGTTAAACGTCCCCTGTGACGCCACATCAGAGCTAGTGAATTCCCTGCAGCCTTAATCCTGGGGATGCTGCTGCTGCTTTTGAAATATTTCATCTAAACTAATAATCTGATCCAAGATGTAGATTTCTTTATCGAAAAACTTTTAACACAGATTTTAATATATTTTTATTTGTGCCTATTAATTTTATAAAATATTGGTCTTTGATGTGATGTTTTCATCCATATCTATAACATTTTAATCATATTACCCTCATAATCCCCTTTATCTCCTTTTCCTCCCTACTCTTATTTTCTTCCTGTTGCCCAGAATGTCATGTGGTTGGAATCGTATGGTGTGTGGCCTTTTCAGGGTGACTTCTTTCCCCGATCAGTGTTCATTTAAGGTTTCCCATGTCTGTGCTTTGATAGCTTATTTCATTTTACGGCTGAGTGACATCCTACTGAATGGATGTGCCGCAGTTTGTTCACCCACCTTCTCGGTTGATATCTTTCAATTATGTTCACAATTGTGACTAAAGCTGCATGAACATTCACTTACAGACTGCTTAACACAACAAAACCCATAGGGAATAAAAGGGTCAAAGTTCAGATTTTTTCTTATGACCCTCAAATACCGATAGACATTAATTGTGAGAGAGCTTGAATTTGATTACATTAAAAACACTGAAGTTTGAGAAAAATTGTATTCAATCAACACACCTTCATGGCTTTGCTGACATCATGCTGTAAATCAGATTTCAGATATTCTTGTGAATCTGGGAAAATAATGTGGAATGTGCATCTGTCCTGCACCCTCCCAATCTCCTTTCCCCAAGTAAGCATTCCTGACACCCCAAATCTTGCACAGATTATCTTTAAGAACGTTAGCAACCTTTCTGCTGTTCCTTAGTGGGATTCTTCTGACCTCGCACCTTCTCTGAGTTGACTGTATGCAGCTAGAGGGACAATCCCCGATTCCTTGAGGCACACAGCCTTGCTATGTGTGAGCCCTCTGTGTTTAATTTTCTAAAGTCCTAATTTCCTTTGTCCCACTCCTTGTCCCAGATGTCATTATGGCAGCAGCTTCTTTTCTATACTTTAGTGTTTCATTTGTCATTTTGGCCATCTCTACAGACTTGAATTACTTGCCCACGTGAGACACCTGGAGCAGAAACAAGAGACCCTGGCCCCAAAGTGGGAGGTGGGGCTGCTCTTCAGGGACAAACAGATCCCCGTGGTCATCTGAGCAACTGGTGGCCAGGCTCATCTGAACAGCAGGGAAAACATGTATAGCCCTGAAAGAGGATAGGTAGGTAGTGGGTCCTCTACAGAAGCTTTAAATTAGTATTAAAAATTTTTATTATTGATCACTGCTGATGCAGCATTTTCCCTGTGGGCAGCTCTGCGTTAAGCATGTCAAACAGTTTTTATTTTTTCCCTCATCCTACAAACTGTCCTGCAAGATGGTCCTCAATGGTTCTTGCCTTCCAGTGGCTGGACTTAGGATTTTTGGCTTTGTAATGATGCAAAAGTAATTCATATTCAGTAGGAATTTACTTAGAATTTTGAATTTTGATGCTTTCCCAGTCTTCTGATAAACAGTGTGACACTGTCTCAGTGCTGGGCCACAGCTCCAGTTAGCCCTGCGGTCATATGGGGAAATGGTTGAGGTCCTGCTGTACACTGCATTGCTAAGCTGGGACATTTGGCAGATTAGGTACACTAAATGAAATTTGGACTTATAATGTGCTTTCCATTTACAGTGTATTTCTTTGGACATGGTCTCATCATAAGATGAAGAATACCTATACTCTTATTTGGAGGAAGAAAAGTGACTTCAGACAGTAAGTCACACACTATCGTAGCTTAGATCTAAAATGTCCCCCAAAAGTCTCATGCTGGGAGGTGGGGCCTGGTCAGAAAGGAGGGGTCACTGGGCATGTGGCTTTGAAAGGTATGTCTCCTCACAGCTCCGGGTCTCCTTCCGTGCTTCCTGGAAGACATGCACGAGCAGGTTTCTTGTGCCAGGCCTTTGCACCAGGCCATTTCTGCCTTCCAGCTGGCCACTGGGGGGCCTCTAAAAAACTGGGAGCAAAAAATAAACTTGTCCTGCTTTAAATTGTGGGTATTTGGTGTTCTGGCCCAGAAACAGGAAAGTGACTAATACACACGCACAGGTAGAGGACGGCAGAACTGGAGTCTGTTCTTGGGCCTGCCTTGCTCTAATGACTGTACCCTTTCCCCTGCCCGCCTCGTCTGGGAGGCTCTGTGCCAGAACGGTGCTCGGACCCGCCAGGAAGGACGAGGCCTGGCCAGCCCTGCTCTGCCTGGCACCATCAGACCCACAGCATGAGCCCCGGTGGAGCCCGGAAACCTGCAGCCAGGGCACAACTCGGGCTGGGGGTGCATCTCAGCAGGGCTGTCTCCTTCGGCAGCCAGATTTTTGACTCAACCGGGAAATGTTGGCAGTTAGTTACAGGCCCTTGAATCCTTCATTTTCCTGAATTCCAGGGCGGCTTCGTAACAGCCTCACCTGCGGGTTCCATCTCCCACAGGCCAACTGCATGAATGTGGCCGCATCAGCCCTTCGCACACAAAGGAGGGAACGCTGTACGTGCAAGGTGCATCTGTGTAAGGCTTTGTTTTATACAGAAGGCAGTTTATGGAACTGTCAAGAGTGCTGCTCAGTGAAGATAGAATGTGAGTGTTTATTTCCTTGTTCTATTTTTCTATATTTTCACAATCAGAAGAAAATCTCCGTCTTGAGATACTTGAGTAGCAGTGAGATAAAATGGGACAATATACACTTTGGAGTCAGACCAGTTGTGCTACAGTCTGAGCTCCATGGCTGTAGAACAATTCTGTGAACTTTAGACTTCTCAGCCTTGCAAAGGAGAAACTCATCCAGTTCTGGAAGGGCTTTTTGAAGGGTAAGGGTAAAATCGTGCGAGGCACTCAGCACACGGCCTGGCACGCATGCTCACAGCCGCCAGCACTCACACAGCGATTCTTGTCACCAGGTACCGAACTCGCGCAATGCTCACAAGACTCCCTATAGGCTGGGCGCTCTTAGCAGCCTCCCCTCTCAGGTTGGGAAACTGGCGGAGACAGGGCTGGTGCCTTGCCTAAGGCTACACAGCAAGAGGAGGAGGAGTGGGAATTAGAACCCAGGGAATGTGGCTCTGGAAGCTTCTATCCCGGTCACAAAGCGACAGTGCTCACAGCTCAGTTCCTGGTAATTCTCTCAGTCAGAGAAACCTCATAAATGTGGGTGCTCACCTCCCCCTTTTCTGATCCGCAAGACAATCCATCTCTTTAGATGGCTTTTCTGGAATAGCTGGTGTTTAAAAGTCAAAGGAAAACGCAGGATCTTTCTCAGGTGCTGGCTTAAATATGACATGTCTCATGAGGAAGAGTGGAAAAGCAACTGGGCGATCTTTCCTCCATCTGATGGTAACTATTTTCTTCAATTCTTTTTGTCATCAGTCTCCAGTCTAAGCAGGCAGTACCTGGCCTCCGCAGGAAGACGCAAACCTTAACACAAATTTTCAAGGTAATTAGCCACAGCATCATAAGGTTTAGTAAAAACATTGTGCTACTTGGCAAGAAATAATGAATCATTCACTGTTAATGAAAATTCAGGGTTTCAGAGTACTCATTTCTAGCCTACTGATTGATTCAGTATGCTGGGGTTTAATATAAGAAATACAAAGGACTCCTATTTTCAACAATCTTTGCAATTATTTCTAGAAAATTTAATTTTTTTTTCTTTTTGCTGCAGCACAGAGAAAGGTCAAAACCAGTTTAATGTCTCTCAGTTTCAAAAGGCAGTGGGTGTCATACATTGCATAACATTTGACAGGAGGGAGAATCCATCCTTACTGTGTAAGTGGCCGAGAGAAATGTGTTCCAGGTACTGCGTATTTTCAACCATCATTCATCTAGAGGTTGTGTTTCTTCTCAACTTTTTTTCTTCAGTGAAAAAGCCTGTGAATTCTATATTAACGCAAGAATGATTATTTACAGCAATTCCAGATGGCTATGTTCTCTTATTTATCTGTTTTAACAGTATGCTAATGACAGGAAGGAAGCGTACATATAAAATATTGTGAGCATCAGGACCTGGTAGGAGAGAGTGAGTTTGGCTTCCGACCATGAAATCTCATTCTGTGGTTGCCTTCATAACGGCATCTCTCCAGGTCAGTGGCTTTGAATTCTCCCAATTGTGTGAGGTCACTCCGGCAGCATTGACCAAGGAGAAAATATTCAGCCGGAGAACACAATGGCAGAAGTCACCCTCTAAGTGTCCTGCCTTCTATATCACGCAATTGACTCCTCGGCTCCCCACTAAGATGTCACTGTTTGACCAGTTTGCTTCAAAACAGCTTAATTAGCTGAAAGGAAAGCTATGTCTGAGCATGTTTGTGAGAAAAACACAAAAAGCTCTCCCCTTTCAGAAAGCTCATGCTCTATCTTGTCGGAAATTTTTGGTTCTGAAACAAAACAACATTCCTTTCATACACATTCAAGTCCCTGACAACAAATTTTCCTGGATTGGGAAATAACTGGTTTGGGGCCGTCTCCGTGTGGGCATTTGAGTTCACGCACTACAGATTTGCGTCTGAGTGGAGACCTGGGCACAGTCCCCCGCTGCACTGCCAGAAGGCTTTTTCCTCAAAGTGTAGGAGTTTATTTCCTTTACCCAATGAGAGCAAAAACTGGCATTACTTTACTGCATAAAGACTGTGCAGACCAAGTCAAAACCAACTGAAATTTGAGGTCACGTCGGTAACATCAGATAACTTAAAATAGAAAACAATTTCATATCACTCGGTTCATTTATTTCTGGTTTAATTTTATAGAAATCATTTAGAAAAACTCAGATCCCATAATATGGCAAGAAAAACTTTGTTGTAATACTTCCAAATATTCCCGATCCAACGGGGTGCTCCACCAAACTCTGTTGCTGCCCACTGTCTCTGGACTTAGAACCAGCAGCGAATGTGGGAGGGTTTATTTAGGGCTCATTTTAAATTCTTTAATCCAGAAACAAATTCACTGTGCAAGAGTGAATTCCTTTTCTACTCCTCTTCCTTATCCTCTTTCTCCTCCTTTCTTCCCCTCCTCCTCCTCTTTCTCTTTTCCTTCTTCTTCCCTGTTGTGCTGTGTATTTCTATCTGAGAGACACAAGAAACCTGTGTTTTTCTTTTTCAAGGCAAGGTGACGTGGAATTGTTTTCCTTTTGATGGGGCCCGTGGAAATACCTTTAGAAATCACAAACCTGTGTAAAGCCATTCACAAGCAACCCAGTGACTTATTTCTTAAATGCTCTTTATTGTAGCATTTAAGAAAATCCTGTAAATTTGTTTCTTTTTAAGCTGAACAAGAAACTCACCACCATTCAAACAGTACCCAGCTGTAAAACTCAAATATTCCCAATAATTAACCACTGCAATATGGCTTGGCGACTCATTTCATGTCTTCCACAGTCTGTGTCTTAATAGTAATTATTTAATGTACACATCAATGCCCACTCAACTCTAGTCTCTTTTCACAACTTCTAAGTTATAGTGAGCGCCAAATTCCAACCAGAGTACATGAGTACATTTTGTTTCTTACTGCTCCAAGCTCTGTAATTTGGTAGATTGCTATAAATAGCAGTGTGTGTGCACACGCATGTGTGTGATTTGCCAACTGATTTAAAGTCTAAACTGTGGTTTTCAAAACCCCCACAAATGAAGACACCTTTTCTAAAGTAACGTTGGATTTTAAACTGCAACCATATCTCCATTTTTTAATGAAGAGAAGTATGACTAAATTAGGGAGGAAAAATCTGTAATTAGCAATATAAATCTTCCACTGGTTTCAGGAAGTCACCAGATGAACCGATGCAGACTTCACACACATCTGCTCTGTTGGCAACCACCTCCCTGTGTAAGGCTGCTCATTGGCTCCCGCTAATTGTATACGAGGCCTCCTGGAAGCCATTTGTACCTCTCCGGGCTGAGGCTGGGCGCAGCCAAAAGATGCTGCGTTGCTCAACTCCAAGCAACGGCACCGGCCAAGCTGCGTGCCTCCTTCAACAGGCCACTATACCAGGCCGTGTAGCGGGACGACGGGGTGGCTGCGGGGTGGCTGCGGGGCAGCAAGCAGCAACCTTGCCAAGCCAGAGGAGCAGGGTTCCCCTGGAGGGCTGGCCAGGAACTTGCTGTCAAGAGCAGGTACACTATTGCCATGGACATGTCAGTGCCCACAAGGTGGCGTCACTGGTGCCAATTTCAGAAGGACGCTCTTGGCTACTCTTGGGAAGTGACGTGCGCTGTGGGCAGAGGGTGGGGAAGAGAGGAAGACCATCTTCATGAAGTAATTCCAGCCTTGACAAAGTTTTTTCTTTGAATACGTGTAAACAGCAGTGAGGAGAATGGGTGGATGGTATTGCTTGAGCTTACTGGGCAAGAAGCCAAATGCCAAGTACCTTGGACAGAACTGGCTGTGAGTTAGTGACAGACACTAAAGACACCGCACTGGCCTCAATTGTGCTGTCTTATAAATGAGCAGGACTGTAAACTGTTGGCTTTCTTCCTGGCTGATCCTGTGACGCATTTCTAGGGTTTCAGACTGAGCTTTGATGCTGCATCTGCAAGTTCTGAACTGGGAACTAGAAAAATGGCAAACCCTTACCTGTTGTAAAATGCTCCAAATATCATCTGTATGTTTTGCAACCCAGGGAATTGAGCCCCGGAATCTTCTGCATCAATTCAGGGTTGTCAGGGGGACAGTAATTCAAGTGCAGTATTCCCCACTGTTTTCTTCCTTTTCTATTTCTGATCAATTTCTTTTCTAGTAACTATTCATGGTTTCACTCTATTTGAGAAATCTTCTTCTGATTAGGTAAGATCAGCAGCCTCACTGAGTTATGGAGATGTAGAATATGAGTGTATTCATCTAGGAAATATTTCCTGATATTTATAAAATATTCTGAAATGAACAAAGCCTTTTACTGACGGTTGTCTTCACTTTGGTGAGTAACATTGTGCCTTTTGTGTTAGTAGTTTTATCCAGCTGTTTATAAAGATGCACTTGTCTATTTTAGGAAGCTGCTGGGTCTCGCTGCAGTTGACCACTGAGCCTCTTGTACCCCTGGGAAGGCAGAGCAGGCTGGGGTCACACTTGAGAGCATGCTGCCTTTGGAAGGGGGTGGGGCTCGGGGCGGGGCAAGCGCGGAGCCCTCCGGCAGTCGAGGCCCCAGAATAAGCTGATCCCTGGCCGAGCGGCCACTGAGGGAAGCCCGCGGAGCCTTTGTGCCTTGACACCATTCAAGAAGAAGAGAAAAGAAAGAGAATAAAAAAGATCTACTATTTTTCAAAACAGCACTGAGATTCCATTTTCCATAGCAAGAACGGCTATCATCACGGACTCAAAACACAACAAATGCTGGCCAGGTTAGGGGCGGGGGGAGGAAGGAACCTTTCTACACTGTTGGTAGGAATGTAACCTAGTACAACCGTTCTGGAAATCAGTGTGGAGATTCCTCAAAAAAACTAAAAATAGAAATTCTGTTTGACCCAGCTATTCCTCTTCTGGGTATCTTCTCAAAAGAGTTAAAGTCATTGTATTACAGTGATACATGCACACTTGTGTTTATAGAAACATAAGTCACAACACCTAGATCACAGAAATGGTCTATATGCCCATCAAGATGAGTGGATAAATAAAACGCGGTATATATACACAATGGAGTACTACTCAGCCATAAAGAAGGGTACATTTGTAGGAAAATAGATGGATCTTGTGACCATAATGCTAAGTGAAATAAATCAGATGCAGAAAGATAAATATCACATGGTTTTTCTTATACGGGAAACCCAAACCCAAAGTATAAATAATTTAAAGAGCAAAACTATAGAGAGACAGTAGGAGACAAGGAGGTAGACTTTGTGAAAATGTGAAGGGAACCTAGAGAAGAGGGAGAGGGGAAGACAGGGTGGAAGGGGAAATAAAAAAGACCAAGAAGAAATATGCATATGTATCAATTTCCCTAGATGAATATAATTATCATGCATTGCAAACATATACCAACAATTTTTTTTAAAAACCTATTGTTTTTGAAAGTTTACCTTATACTTACTATTTTATTTAACCCCTCTTCCATCTATTCTTATTTTGATCTTTCCGAAAACATACAAGATTAGGCAAGACAATAGGACTGTAAGATCTTTGGTAGTCACACATTCAGATCTCTCTCAAGATTAAGATAGGACTCAAACATCTCTGCTTGGTCCTTTGCTAAGCAGTGCATTTGTGCCACAATATGTACAGTTGTGGAGTCTTTCAGGTACCAATAAAATGTTTTTGTGAACTATATATTTGCTTTCTGGGATTTCAGATAACAAAGGTAAACATTCCTAAAATTAATATGCTATTTGTTTACATTCACAGTGCCTTGTTCTATACTCTCATCCCTGGGCTATGATATGAACAGAAAGATCTACCATAATAATTTATAACTTCTATGCCTCCTTGAGAGCAGATCCTCCCTTTATCTCCTCTACCCAGGTTTCTTGTAGATAATTACACAGAAAAAAGAGTCTCTGGAAATTAGTGAGAAAATTGTGGTAGAGTTAGAGGGGTAAAGAAAAAAATGTACACAGATCTCTTTCATTGTTATTTTTCAATATTATTTTTACTAACATGACTTTATTTGTCAAGAATTGTTTGGGTAAAAGAAACACAGACAGCTCAATCTTACCAAAGAGTGCACCTGTATAAAGTAACTGTGAACAATTGGATTTTTAAGGCTATTCGGAAAGACACTTTCTTCCGACTGTTAATTTTGTTAAATTGAAATGACTGTTAAATGTAAGCAGGCCCATCTTTTCAATTGTAAAATATTAGCTCTGAAAAATAAATAGTAATGTTGTACCTATTTGTCAAACATCCCTATGCAAACTAATCTAATATGACCTCAAATATTATTCTTTGTCAGGCAATTATATAAGACTGTACATGCATTTCTTTGTCTGACTCAATAATAATTTATATAAAATATGTGTGACAGAGGGAATTTAAAAACTGAAAGGGTAACTCTATAGCTACAAGAATCAGGGAAATACAGGACAACTTATTTGTGTATATAAATATTTTATTTTTCATTACTTCCGTATTACCGATAATACTATTCACATGTGTATATTTATTTAATCTTAGCTTAAATAAAGGGGGTCAAATTCCTACTTTATTGTCTTTGCTACTTATTTTTGGTACCAGTTGAACTCCCCAGATTTCCCAAACCTCTGAGAAGGCCTCCCTCGTGGGTCAAGGATGGGAGCCTTTCCCCTGAGACACCAGCCACACTGCTGAGGTTCACTGGGAGGTGGAGCAGGACCCAGAAGGGTGCGGATACCTCGGCTGTGGAACATGGAAGCTGCGAGGCTGAGCAGTCTCCTCCCCGGGGACAGCTGGGCTTGATGGTCCCAGATAAACTGAGGCAGCTCGGGGTTTAAAGTGAGTGCTTTTGTCTTTCATAGTTAGTCTTTTTCTGAGCTTTTTCCTTAACGATCCCCGTAGCAGGGTGGATCTCCCTGCAACACACAGACGGGAGTCTCACTTCCCTGGAGCCTTCTTGGGGTTTCCAAAGGAGGGGAGCCCCACCCCCAGACTCCTGTGCTTTCTCCGTGGGATGAACCACACCGGTGATGGACAGATGTTTTGCCAAGCTAGGCACCTAACCAGGAGCCAAGCAGGTGTTAGTGTACGACTCTCTGTCCTTTTGCTCACATCCCCTTTCTCTTCTGAATTGCCAGGGAAGGCCACACACACACACAGACCCACACACACAGACACACAGACACACAGACACACAGACACACACACACACACACACACACACACACACACACACACACGGCATTTTATAAGTCAAAAATCAAAAGGAGACTGATAAAGGAGCCCAGTAGGGTAGAAAAGAAAGCCCCGAATGCAACTTCCAGGGCTCCCGCCCCCCTTCTTTCCTTTGAGATGTGCCACTCTTTGGTGTGCACAGGCTTAAGGCACAACACCTGGCGCATATGCAAAGGAGGAAGTAATTCTTCTTTTGTAGCCTGGAGATGAGCGCTAACTGTGCTGAAATGACCTTGACAATACCTCCTGTGTTTTATAGGAGGGAAGAAGGGGTGGAAGATGAATCGCCTGTGATGTCACTTGACTTGGACAGAAATAGAAGATGAATTATTCTGTTTCGATCTTGGTCTTTCGAAAGGTAAGAAAATAAATTTGATAACTAGTACCTGGAATACAAATCAAGCAGGTTCATAATTTCCCAGACGATCTTCTAGTGGATCTTTTTATGAAAATGCTCCTTTCACACCACTGCAACCTCGCACAATAAGGCGGTTTCTAGCCAAAACGTTTGTCTGCTGGGATGCTGACAGCTGCCCAGTGGGACGGGGTCATATAACAGCACTGCAGGCATCCAAGGGACATTGGTTCTCGACCCCTGTGTCAACCTCTAGAGTTCCCAGGGTCGGGGCGGCATCCTAAGGACGCCTGTGGTCTCATTCTGGGACATCTCTGGGGTATCCCACAGAAGAGGGGCATTCTTTGCCGAAGCGTTCCCAGCCCCAGATCGGGGCTTGCTTTGTAGAGGGAGCATGAAAACAGAAATGCTCGGGGAGTGGAGGTTGGGGCAATGCTTGTCAAAGCACTGAGGAGCCTGGAAAAGACAGGTTTCCTGTCTGGTGCAGCCCCGAAGGGAATTACGGATTCACCCTGGAGGCGTCTGAGATGAAGAAAGCCTTCTCTAAGCGCCCTGTTACAGAGGACCCTGGGCCACATGTATTGCACGTTCATATCGTGGTCTTTTATATTTCAGCCATTTGGCATGTACTGTATTATAATCTTTAAGGGAGGTGAGCAAATCACATTAACACTGTACTCTGCTAAGGTCAGATCTAAGAAAACTTCGCCTTCCAGGAAAGTATCAAAGTAAGTAAGAGGCCACGCATCCCCAAGCTGTTTTTGCAAACCCCTTGCCATAGAACTACGCACTATCATTCCTGGGGAAATCATCCCAGGCTTGATTGTCTCTGAGTCTGGGTACCTTTTCCTGGTCATAAGCAACGTCAACGAGAGGAATTTGAAGGGTGAGGACCACTGTTAAAGGTGAAGTGACAAATGGCATTCTGCTAGCAAGAAGGGAAAACTCATTCAGCTAGCAAGGAGGGCAGATTTATACAACCAAATGTCTAGTGTGTAAGCAGGTAGACATGTGAAATCGATAAGGTAAATGTGTATGAAAATAGGGGGGAGAATAGCTTTTCAATAATTGGTGAGGTTTATAATTTTTTTGCTCTGGATAGATTGATCTCAAAGATAGATAATAAAACATTATACTTGGGTACATATTGGAAATTTTTAGTAGTCCATTATGCTTAAACATTTAAGAATGAGTTAATATACAAATGGCAGTAATCAGCCTACTAAGTGGCATCCAGGTAATTCTGTCCTTGTGAGGCTTATTTATAAGAAGCAGAAAAGAGAACATGCCTTCTCTGTGAGGAAATGCTTGTCTGTGGGGAAGGACACTGGGCTTGGCTTTTACTCCTCGGGAGACTGTGGGAAGCCATGCTGTCAGTCCAACAACTGTATTCAGAAAGGGAGCTTTCCGGGGTGAAAATCTCTATTAATCCATCATATCGTCACAGTGGCTAATGTACATGAAAGGAAGGTAAGATTCCTTCACGGAATCTCTTACGCTCGTTTTGCATGTGGAATTTAGGGTACGGGGTTATTTTTAATAAATCACATTGTTTATGTGCAGAAGTTTGACATGGAAGCTCTTGGAGAAAACTCTCCTATAGCGCAAACGCCACTGACTTAGCAGTGCTTGCCCACCTGTGTGGACTCACTTAATATACTGTATATTTACTCTTTCAATTCGATGATTTTCTCGGGACTTGGGGAATCCATTTACTAGACTTGGTACGATATGCATATTTATTCACGCAAATTAAAGACGCATTTGTGTTACGTGCATTAAGGCCGCCCATTGATTCCAACCCATGTCTTGAAATGTGAAGTCTGATTGTTGTGCATAACTCTAGATAATTTATGAGAAAATGGGTGCGTAGTTTGGCTCTAAGAGTGATCTAAAATTGAGGCATCAAAAACTTTCTTTACCTTACAGAAATTTAAAAAATATCACCTTAAAAATAGTAATATCATAAGGGTGAGAAGCTAGTGTATAAACAAGCAGGCAAAATGGGAGGATACATTTAAATATATATTTCCATGATATTTAACATGGAGACAATTTGTATTCACTCCTTAGGTTTGCTTCAAAATCTGCATATATTGGGGCTGGGGGTTTAGCTCAGTGGTAGGCCACTTGCCCAGCAACTGTAAGGCCCTGAGTTAGATCCCCGGCATTCCCTGACTGGTTAAATGGTCCACACATTTATCAGATCTCCCCTCGTTCTCTCCAGTTTCACGTCAGTCATCAGGGGCAAGTTCTGAATTTCCTGCTGCTATGTGGTCACACATTTTCTATGTAGCTGGAGTCTTATTTCTAGACGGTCAATGACTATTCTTCCTTAACAGTTTCTCCCAGTCTTCCTAGTAACCAACCACTGCACAGCCACTTAACAAAGACCACATGGGCACAGGCATTTATTTTAGATCTGGAAGCAATCTGAGGACCTCATCTGCTTTTTGCTTCTGCTTTGGAGAGGTGCGATGCACCCATTCCACAGATAGTTGAGGAGCAGTGGGACAAAAAAGGAAGGGAAACAGTGGGGACACACCATATTTTAGACATTTTATCTATGCTAGTGTCAATACCAATCTGTTACCGATTTCTTTATTATTTTAAAACCTGCCCATGGGAGAGATTCTTCTAAAATGGAAATAATAACTATATCTGTCAAATAGTGCTGCCGTGAGTTAAAACAATGACTGTTATTCTGTTATTATATGGCCCTACTACGAGGCTGAGACAAACAATATAATTTAGCTATATTAACAAAAACAGAACTTTTGTGTTAGATGCATATACATAAGAGCTTGGGCTGGGATATATATCCATGGTAGAATGTGTGCTTAGTATGTACAAGGCCCTGGGTTCCATTCTCAGCACCGAAACATACGTGTGTATATTTTATATAAAATATATAGTTGCATATGGAATCAGACAGAACTCAAATTGCCATCTTCCTAGTTCAAGTCTTCACTGTGCCAGAAATTTTTTTTTTAAAAATCCAGTATATTTAGCTACATTGGCAAACTTTAAGACACCCCTGGGGATTGAGCATTCTTTTGAGAAATGGCATCCGGGACCTCAAAGACTTGATCCAGCAAAGTGCTTTTTGGCAGGACAGCTCAATGGAGACACTGTTTGTCCAACAGAGTGGTCTGGGTGCCAGGTCTCAGAAGCCAGTGTGCGTCCCCTATGTCAGAGACCACGGTACCCCACTAACGCAACTACTGCACCCCTCCCCTCAAGAAGGCCTCAAGCATGAGTACTGTGCCTGTCACTTCGAAGATCCAGCATCGCTTAGCAGCTGTATCTTTTCAACATCACACAACAGATCAAATAGTTGGTTTCTAGGAGCATAAGGAAGCTTGCCCGCATGTAGACATCATAAGATCTGGAGGCAATAGATTATACTTGAGAAAGAAAAAACAGGCCAGCAGAAGAGTGTGAGAAAATTAGCTAAGCCGATTTGCTGTGAACATCTGCAGAAATTGTTAATAGGCAGTGTGTGTAATTCAATTCACCAGATATATGCGTACCTGTTATCTGTGGAACCGTGTTCTTCCCCATGCTGCGCCTATTGCTGGTAGGAAGATTCTTGCATTCTATCAATGTCAATAGGGTGTGAAGAAGAGAAATTTAAGGCTTTAGTCTAATCCACTTATCCACAAGCATATCGCCAGGAAGAGGGATCCACATTCGGGGTGTCGTACCCACTGAGAGGCAGGTAGTAGACGGAGACCTCCCTGTCACCAAACTACCTGCACAGAGCGCCTTATGATTCTGAGCAAGACAACAGACCTCTGGGTGGTGTAGATTTGAGAAACAAAACTCTGAACCATATTTCAAAGAGAATATTGAACATGTTTCAGTGGAGGGCAAAAAGTTTCCATTGCTATCAGCTTCCATTTGGATACAAATAATTATTGAGCAGCTGTCAAACGATCGTTGTGCATCAAATCAGGTGTTCCTTTGGTTATTTCCCATTTTGTCACGTTAGTTTGGGTCTAGCCATGCCCTGAGCTGTTCCTTTAATAAGTCAGTCTCCTGACTAATTGAGACAGAGTCTTCCCAATTTAGTAAGCAAAGCAAAATGCATCGAGGAAGTGGCAGAGCTCAGAGATGAATAATCTAGGTGCAGCAGTCAGTCCCAGATCCCTATTTGCTACGAGGTTACCTTTTTTCTGGTCTTGGTTTCTACTTGTGTAAGGTGGAGGTAATAACAGAATCCGCCTCCTAGGGTTTTTGTGAGGTTTGTGTGAAGGACCACCTGTTGAGTGCTCAGAGCTGTGCCTGGCACAGTGGAAGTGTCCATCAGTGGCAGATATTGGTGCCCATAACTACTTAACAAGCAATTTCCAGCAGATGTTAATTGTAGCTCAGTGTGCAAATTTGTCTTAGAGAAGAGAAAAATGCAGATTAAAAATTCAGCCTTAGGTTGAACAAACCTATTTAAAAATCGGTAGTATTTTCAAACTCATAATGTTAGTTCTCTCAATTCTATACACCAATAGTAATTTTATCACTTCCATCACACACACACTCCCGCCGTTACACGTTCATAGGCTCTCCATGTTCATGGAGAAATATTTAAAATGAGGCTAAATGGAAAGTTACGTTGTTGGCTAGATTTCCCACTAATTCTATAAAAGTATGTATAGTTACTATTACTTATGGTTTTAAAAGATGGTATGATAACAAGGAACTATTCCAAATCTAGTATCTCTCAGTTATGGTCTAATGAGGAAATTTTAGGAAATAGATCCCTAGGGAGAAAGAAAGTATGGAGAATAGGGAATAAGTGGCAGTAGTTCCTCTGACTTGTGCATCTCTAACTACTCACTACCTTTCCTCTTCGCTCTTGTCTACTCCCTGCCCAGTGACATGAGTGGATATGGAAGAGGATTGGATCACGGGAACCAGCTGACTTGTGGTTAGGAAGTTAGGCCTGTTTGGGGTAGGCAGGTCACTGGGCTGTGACCTGCAAGGGTGCATCTTCCTGCTGGGCTCCTCTCTTCATCTTTGCTTCCTGGCTGCCATGATGTGAGCAGCCTTCTTCTGCCCAGGCCCTTCCACCACTCCTTCTTGCCCCGGAGCCAGCCAACAGTGGGCTGAAATTTGTAAAAATTGTGAACCAAAATAAACCTCTCCTTCTTTACATTCTGGGTATCAGATGTTATATCTCAAGAATGAGGAAAGTGACTAAAACAACCAAGATGAATGAGATCATGATGAGAAGCATCTTGTGGATTTAGCCAGAATTGTGGAATACAAATCCAAAGATATGTGTGGAGATAATGCTACGGTGCACTGCAGTGCGTAACAAACCTCCAGGAGTAGAGAAGCCTTCCGAGCAGAAGACATGAAAGTACTGTTATTGGCATTGCATTGTCCATTGGATCTTTTAATGGACAGCTTTCTATTATTATCTCTTCACCTGTTTTTATTTCAGCCATATTGAGAGCTGAATTGTGATAAAACACAATTCTTTAAAGCAATGCCTCGTTTCTCTATTCAGTGTATTTGTTTTGTTTGGTTTTGTTTTTTGGTACTGGGGATCGAACTCAGGGCCTTGTGCTTGCCCGGCAAGCACTCTAACCACTAAGCTAAATCCCCAGCCATATTCAGTGTATTTGAATTTGTATTGTCAACACATCTTTAAGATTTTTATCCTTTCATTAAACGTAATCTAATCATTGAGACTTGTAAATAACATTTCTGGATATATTAAATGACTACATTGGTCCATTTTGTGAGGCATTTGTGAGGAATATTTGTGAAGTATAATGTTGGAAGACAGCCAGTCCTAAACAAGCATTCATAGCCATCCACATCTCCTCCATATTATGCCTGCAGGATTTCTTCTCAAATTAACCCCCATGGAGGGAGTCTGTGTAAACGAACAGACTTCCAACCTCACCCTAAAGGTCAATTGGCAGTTGCTCTGTGAGGACAGCAGCAAGTCCCTTAGTCAAGGCCCTTCCTGTAAGAAAAGCTTCATCTTCATTCCAAGTCCAGAGTCAGGAAGTAGAGTGGCTTCCACCACAGATGCAGCCAACAACTAGACTGCGAGGGATTCGTTTGCAATGACAACGACGGCCGTGGTGGGAAGTGCCTTGGCCCTTTCTGAGGCTCTTCGACCTATCTTGTGGAAGTTTTTTGCAATCCAAACTTAAAACACCACAGAGTGACGAATGTAAAATAGTTCCCCAAAGGAAAACAAAACATACATAATGTGATCCGGATTCCTGGATTTCATACATCAAATGAACTTTAAATTATGTTTGAATGTATCGCCGAAGGATCTAATTTTAACATTTTTCCATGTTCAATGTAGAATAAGAATACCAGCAACTGTGTTTCAGGAATCCCAGAGCTCACAAACCATTCAGATATGATGTATTTTATAGCCCTTCGTTGATTCTGCCGTCAGAATGCTCAACAGGAAATGCATCCCCCACAGATAGCTGTTGGGCAGTGATGCATGCTGTAGCACCATGATTCTGGGAGAATCTGCCCCCTCCAAACACAGGAATGTCGTTATTTCCTGTCCCTGTTTTCACCGAACCCTCAGACAGTACCCATTTTATGATCTTAAGTGGAAATGCGTGCTGCACTGTGTGCTTGACACAGAACAAAGTATGTTTCTGAACAGAGTGCCTGCTGGATCTTCTCTACAAACACAGTACGGTTCAAAAGAGCTTTCTTCGAGGTCCGGCTAATTTTCTTTCTTTTTCCCCCTGCAACTATTGTTGTCACGTCAGATGGGGAATCTCTCTCATCTCCCAGATTGATGGCATCGTCGAGGACTTCCCACATAGACAAGATAAACGAAAGGCTTCCACGGACAGGTATGTAACTGTGGAGACAGCAGCCCTGCAGAAGACGCCTCCCGATCCGAAAGAATGTCTGTCCCACAGTCAACTTTCTGCTCTGCAGTCACCTTTGACATGACTTGCTGAATGGGAGTTTGTTTTCCGATTTCCATGGTTCAGCCGTAGGCCATGCAAAGTAAATACTAGTAAATGAGCAACAGTAGGTTCAAAGGGATGTAAGAGTAGAATCCCTCCTCCTTTCGAAGACGGTTTGAGTAGCATTCACATGTGAATCAATCTGTTTGGGGTCTTTGAAGTGACTTTGATTAAGAGTTGTGGCCCAGTGGCAGTGAAATGGGCGGGGCCACCCAAAGAATTGGCAGCTTCAATATGGCACTCAGTCAGTGGGCTACATCCAGAGACAGCCCAGGTAATGGTCCCGCGATACAATGCTGCCTGCCTTGGAGAAACAAACTAGGAACTCGCTCTTGGTGGAAATCTGCATAGAAGTGGCTTTTGAGTGACGTAAAGAAAAAGTGTCTTAAGACTTCATGCTTCTACAGGGCTTTGAATCACATTAATTCACAACACATGAGACCCTTTTTTGGCACCCTCTAACATGCACAAAGAATTAACTTCTTTCTTAAAAAGCACACATTTTATTTCCAGTAGACACAAGTTATCTAATTTTATGAATAAACACACACAAAATAGTAAAAATAATAATAATAATAATGATAATTACTGTCCCAAATTTTGGGAACCACATAAAATAAAACGCAGTCTACTAAACGTTCCTTGATTGTATTAGAAATGCTAAAACTAATGAACATTTAAATTTGGTAAGTTTATCAGAATACAACAGTCTTTTGGAAAATAAAAAAACAATTCATGAAAATATTAAAATCTGTACCTAACTTCACCTCAATAAAGGAAACTTGAAAATAACTCAAGAACCCGTGCTTCGTTTTTTTGTCTTTCAGTCCAAGTCACTGTAAAATTAGTGCCTGTTTCCCTGAAGTTCGCAATTCAACACATTCTTCTTCTCACTTTACCTTCCCTGTGCTCTTCCACCCACTAGCTTTTCTTTCTCAAATAAACATAGATTAATTCTGAAACTCAAACAAAAAGGAAATTTTAAAATGACAGTACAGTGGGCATCATGGAAAAAGACACAAGCTTTGGGGTCAGACAGAAAAGGGCAGCCATGTGTCCTGGATGAGGCACCACATCTTTCAGGGCCTCGAATCATGTGAACATAATACCTCTTGCTGAGTTGCCAAGACCAGAGATTTTAAAAAAGTGAACAATTAACTATGCAGTTAGATGTTCATGATTATTATTATATTTCTTAAGTCAAGTTTCTGACTTACCAGTTCTATTACTGGTTTCCTTTAGATTGCTGTAATTTTTGTCTCAGGGCAGCACTACATTTCATATGCTATTTCTGGTTTGTCTCACAGAAACACACAAATACAAATGATTTTTAAGTTAACTTCTCTCATGTTTGATGATGTGTACTTTTAATGGCTCCGATGATGGTTTTCCAGAACAGTAATTTAAAGTGGATATGAAAAGCAGAACCATATAATTACTGGTTTAGGGTACAATAAGGGCAAACATATTTCATCTTAGCATGAATACTGAGCTGTTGTCTGATCCGACTCTGAAGGAACAGGAAGGGCATCTCTAGCTGTCATGGGAAGTCGCAGTCTCTCTGTGCTGCAGAGATCTAAAGTTGGTTCTATTCTCCAGTCCTACTGATAACTCACAACATTCCTGGCACCATTTCTGGCTGAGGTTCTGCTCCTTTGCATTTATACTCGAAACGATCAAACAAAAGAAAGAAACCAACAAACCAATGAACCCCTGCAGTCCTCAGCAGATTTTATTATCTAAAACTGGAAGGGTCTGTCCACAATGTAAGAAAATAGATCGATAGTTTAGGACTCGTTAGGAGCTGCTACAGGCCCCAAAGGACGACTACTGTGTATAATCCCGCGGCGACTGACAAATACAGCAAGCCGTTTAGATGTCGAAGCTTTGGTCCTTCTGAGTCTACCGAGAAAGGACCTAGCAGAATGGTGACTTAGGTCTTGACACTTGTATAAAGGGGTCAGTGGCTATATGTTTGCGCTGAATTTATAAAAGATGGGAAAACTTGGGACACTGGAAACTATTGTGCAAAGTGAAGTCATGATGGCACTTGGGTGCCATGGCTGCCACTGGGGTTGCCTCCTTATAGCTCAGGTTGTCATTTGTCCCCTTTCAATGCAGACCACCCCAACCAATGCTGGCTATCAAGTGGGTGAATTCAGACTGAATCAAAGACTAATTATCTTGGGCCCTAACACTTCCCTTCCCCCCAAATAAATCTTTCCTCTCAAGAATTAAAAATATCTGCAATTTGCAAAGCCTTCCTGTTGGTAGACTTTTGATTCATTATAGATGGCAATACTGCTTTTCATATCTAGATAAGAGGATCTGTTTTCTTCTACCCCAATGCTGTACTTTAAAAAAAAAAAGGCAAAATAAAATTTCTGTGAACAGTTTTAGAAGGAAAAGACAAAACAATGAGGAAGAGTCATCCTTCCCACCATTCATAATGACATAAAAAACTGCAGGAAACTCTACTCTTACATGGCAGAGTCTAGATGGGGAAGATTCAGGAAAGCAGAGCAGTTAGAGACAAAATCTAGTGAAGCAAGTATCAGAAGAAAGCCAAAGGGGTTGTCGGTACTCACGATGACAAGACAGGAGACTAAAGAGAGGATTTTTCCACTGTGTGGCTCGCAGTCATGTGGTAAAACTAGAAAAATAGGGCCAAACCCTACGGAGGGAGGGAAGGCAGAGAGGGTGCCTTTGACATGGAAGGCCATAAACTGTTCCAGTCACACTGCCTGTCAGGAAGATGCATATGCTTGTGCACCAATTCCCCACATGAATGTATTTATTATGTATTGCAAACATACACTAATTTTTTTATTTTAATGGTACATTTTAGATGTACATAGTGATAGCATTCATCATAGGGGATTTGTACCTGTACATGACATATCTTGTTGCTTCTTTTTTCCCATTCCCCTCCCCCACCCCCTCCTCCCTCCTTATTTACAAAAGCTTCGTTTCCATTTTTTCCTTCCATTTCTTATTCTCTTGTCCCTCTGTTCCTTTCCCCCTCCCTTGTTCCCTTTCCCATTTGACCACTTTCTTCACTTTCCCAATATAATACATTTTAGTCTCTATTTACACTTTCAGTTTCTCACACCAGAGAACCAATGTGGTATATAAACATATGTGTCCGATTTATTTCACTTAAGAGTATGGTCTCAAGATGCATCCATTTACCTAGGAATATCTCAAGCTTATTCTTTATGGCAGAGTAGTACTCCATTGTATTAAAAAAAAACCCACATTTTCTCTATCTATTCCACTGTTGATGGGCATTTGGGCTGTTTTCAAGATTTAGCTATTACAAACTGTGGCGCTATAAACATAGGTGAACATACACTAAATTTAAAAGGGATAAAAAAAGACAAAAAGGCTGAATTTTGTCTTTTTGTATTCATTTGCTTCATTAGCTCAGTGGATATTTCTATCAAAATTTTATTTGGCAATTACAATCATTATAACTAATATTGATAATTAGTGAGCACTTAAAATATGCTATAAAGCAACATTATAATAAAAGAATCTCTGATTCCTAGTGATCCTTGATATATCTGGCTTTTTTAGAAAGCATTTGAATTTGAAACATCCAAACTTGACCTACGTTCTCTAAAATGCAGAGCTGATTACACTGGATTTGCTCTTTGGTTCAGATGTGGCTTCCCTCTGAATATCACAACAATCAATAACAATTCATCTCGATTTGTACAATAACTCTTTGTAGTTTACAAAGTTATCATGTGCTTTTTTTTCCACAGTGAGACATAGATATCCTAACTTGATTAAAAAAAAAAAAAAGTAAAGTCAGGCACAAAACAGGACTTAAAGTTGGGCTTCTTGTTCCAATACTCCCTCCTTCAACTAGTATACAAATCAAAGCACCAGATCTGACTCCTGTTTTTCATACGTCTGCAAAAAATGTACAGTGACTGCTATATATATATATTGAATATACAAATTGTATAACAAATTCCCAGATGACTTGCTAAGTTGATCCTGAAAACATCTTCAAGGATTGGGAAGGGCCGCGATCCCTCCAGGCTTGAACGCTGGGATGCCACTGATTGGCACAAAACCAGCTCAGCCCTCAGGAAGAGTGGGGGGAGGACATGCCAAGTCACAGTCCAAATTAGTGCAACCGCTCCTGCAGCAAGGCGAACACAATGTGGCCTTTGACTAACCTTTCAAGGCCCCGTGTCGCTGGAGCTCGGAGGGCGGTGCTGAGCTGACAGCCTGGAACACTGACCGCCACACTGAGGCTGACGTGTAAATCACCCTCTGACTGGGGGTCCCGAGTCTGCAAACAGAAGTGTCATCCTGGGACCTGGCCCATCACGCATGGGTTCGTCCACAACTGTCCCCACCAAGTGCCACAATGGACACAATGTAGATAGAGAAAATGTGCTTGGAGTTTGTTTCTCAGACTGGCTATTAGTATTTTAAACACTCCTTTTACCTGAAATTGAGCCACAAGGTTTTCGGTAGCATGCTGAGTGGTGTCTAGCTAATATATTGAATATTTTCAATAGACCAAGAGTTTGGTTTTGGGGTCAGCAGGACCCCCAGTAACTTCACCCTCAGCAGCAGCCTCATCCCTGCTTGCCATTGTTTAACAAATAACTAGGTAGCCCTTCCGGGGCCTTGGTTCCTGGCACCGCCAGCCTGCCTGACCCTCTGGGCATGATCTATCTCCGTCCCCACTTTCCTGGCCTCTGTCTGCCAGGAAGAACACCACTCACTGGCTAGGCGCCACCTTCCTGCCCACTCTAGCCCACCGCTTCCTTGGAACGGTCTCCCTCCTGATGCCATCTCCACTCACCAGGCTGAACTTCCCCCTGAAGCCTCATGGCTGCCACGCTTGGGGCCACCTCGCTCCATATCCTAGTTCTATACCCCTGTGCTCCTCACTTGGTCTCTTCCTCATGCAAGTGACTTGGCCAAGCCATTAGAGTGTCCTGAGCCATTCAGTCTATGTATGTAGTTTGTCATTTGGCTTTTCCATGTCCTTTGAGGAATGTCACTTTTACTAATGAGTGAGAGAGGTGAAACTAAAAGCCAGCAACACACAATGGTGATTTATTAGCACTTCCTGAAAATAGTAATAAGACATCAAACTCTATGTCTAAAATGAAGCATTTTGCTTTCCTACTTTCATTCCCATTAACATGGCTAATCAGGAGATGTCAGTGACTTATGTTCATATGAATTTCCTGAATACTTTTTATTCTGTAGGACTCACAGAAGTTGGTAGAGAAGAGAATGAAGGGGGCAGCTATGACAAAGTTAAGACAGTTCAGATTCTTACAAATACACTGGGAAAAATAGAACTTACACTACTAGAAATTCAATCATTTTTAGGAATTTCTATTAATTTAGAATCAGTAAAGTATCCAAATAAATTATTAAATGTGACCCAAACTTCCTAATTCTTACTTTCCTTAGTTCACAAATTAGATAATTCTTGAAAGCCTAGTGTGTAAACACAGCCCAAGGCTCTCCTCTTAGGACTTACTGTAAGTGGGATTCAGAACGGAATTGTGAAAGAATACAAGCCATATTGGAATCAAAATCATCGAGAAACTGAACACAGTCACAGAGTTTTCATTTCACTCCAAGGGGCCTCCCGAAGACCACTCAGGCCAAGTCCGCCCACCCTCAGCGTGGAAGAGTTTTCCCACAGAGTAACCATGCGTTATTTAGAATGTGGAGCACACTGACCACAAGCAGCTACCTCTACACAGAGAAGCGTTCTCATTGCTGCTGTGAAAAGCCATGTTTTTTGTTAAACGAGAGCATCCTATTAAGTCTTATCTTAATGTTACATTTAGTTTTCGGGACACATATACAATGCTTTGGAATTTAAATTGTTTTTCCCTATTAAATATTTTTATAACTTTGTACATCCCAACAACCTCTCTGTTTTTAGGTACAAAATTGAATCTTTGTGCGTGCGTGCGTGTGTGTGTGTGTGTGGTATGGTGTAATGCCAGGGATTTGCACATGCTAGAAATATACTATCACAGAGTTACACCCTCATCCCACAAAACTGAATTTTAAACCTTCATCTGACCTTTAAAAATGTGACCAATTGGAACATTTCTAAATGTTGCTGCCATTGGAAAGATCTTGAATCTTGTATACTCTCTCTCTTTCCCTCTTTCCCTCTTCCTCCTCTTCCTCCTCCTTTTTCTTTCCATATGTGTATAGTTTATGGCTTCTGCCTACCTTAAGAGTGCCTTGCACCTACTTACCATTTTTGTGCATCTTGCATTGCAATTACCCATTTACAAGTCCGTGTTCTTAATTGACCTATTAAGAACCCTATTGATGGAGCCACCACTACACACTGAGTTCCAAGCCGAAAGTGAGGCACACCTAGGCCCACTGAATCATGTTGGGCCCACTAAATCATGCTGATTGAATTTTGTAAAAACCTCTCAAATTTTCCCCTTTTTTGATCCTCCAAAATCTCGTCTGGGCAATTAGCACGGCTTCCTCACATGGTCTAGGTCTCTTTCTGATCTCCCACCGCCGGCTTCCAATCTGACATCTACGTGCCCGGGGGACCATTCTAAAATATCAGTCACTCTTGTTGCTTCTACTTTAGTGGATTCTCATTACTATCGTGATAAAATCCAAAGCAGTATACAAGTGCCACAAACACACGCATGGAAATACTGCATTCTGTGTATGTCTTTCGATTGACTCTGCATTTTAGTACAACGTAAGGTTCTGTGGTCACCTGCAGTTGGATTTCTGTAGATTGGTTTAACCCAGTATGTCTCATATTCGTTTAATTATAGAATTGCTTCCTCCTGGTAACTCTGGTCGGCTTCCCTGAAGCCAGCATTCTCTAGGACATACTTCGGTGAGTTTCTTGTGAGCTGAGGCCAGTCGGGTCTGGGAGTAAAGCTCTCACAGAAACCCGCAACTTCTTCTCCCCCCAGAGTGCCTGCACTGAGTGGCTGAGCTTCATTAAATAACTGATTGGGCTCCAGGGTTCAGAGCTGTGGGAGACTTTTTAAATCATTGAGTGCAGTTCACTGATTTTACATTTAAAGGGAATGGCAGTTGGAGAAGGAAAGACTTAAGGTCACATAGATGAGAAACTAGACATGGAATTATGTAAAAAAGAACTTAGTACCAAAATAGCAACAACAGCATTGGAGCCAGATTCCTCTGTGAGTGCTTTAGGCAAAGAGCCATATCACATGTCATCAAACATGGTCATTGATTGGAATAGCCTCATACTGTATAAAATGCAAAAGTAGGGCAAAGGAAGATTCAGCTTTGCTTGTGTTTTTAATCCACTATAGGATTAATATAATGTCTTGCATATAGATGAATGAAAAAGAAAAGGAAGGAAAATAAAGAAATGAAGACAAAACTAAAGGAATCCGAAGGAAAAAAATTTTGAAAGAAAATAAAGATAACACACTGAGTCAATGGACTGGGGAGGAAGTTGAAAGCTAAGGTGGAGTGAAATGGAACCAAGCAGTATGTGGAGAAAACAGAAAGCAGCCAGCGGTGTGACCCAGGCTGGCCAGGCTTGAATATCCTGACGCTCAGCATTTCCCCTCCGTCCTCAGCACTCATTCCTCAAGCACCCTCTGGATGGCTACCTCCAACTATGAGTTTCCTTTTACTTTTCCTTTGAGAGTAGGGAGTTTGTTTTCTGGAGAGATGTCAAGGGGCTCTGTGCTGGGATTGGAAGGCAGGCCGATTGGAAATACAGCAGGGTCAGGGACTGGACAGCAATCTGTCACGAGCAGAGCCTGTCACAGACAACCCTGGAGAAGCAGACAAAGACGCGCAACCATTATTTTCCAGAGGGCGACTCTAAAACACCTTGGGGCCAAAGCCTGCATGGCCCCTGAGCTTCTGTGTTGGACCACCCGCCGGGACTGTGTGTCAGGGCTGACCTCTCCCAATCCAATGTGAATGACTTCCGAGAGGTAGACCCCACTGAAGGGCAGCGGCTGCAAGGAGTGAAGAAAGAAGAGAGATTTACAGCTTTAGAGTATCTCTCCCTTTTGAAAATGAAATGGCACATTAAAGTGGGGAGGCAGGGACTTGGCTGAAAAGCACAACCAGTTCAACATTCATTATCCAGTGCAAAAGTGTGAATCGGTCCCTGTAAGTTGTCCAGGAAAGAAAGGATCAAGGTTAGGATTTCTTGGACCCACTTTTTAAAATCCTTATGCAATGTCATTGCTTCCCAGAAGAGAATTTTTGCCCAGGGCCCTTGTGGGGCCATCCCACCAGGACAGGTGTGGCCACATAGCAGCATGTAAAAACTCATCATGTTCTTTTCTCAAATATACCGAGATCTGGAAAAGAACTCAGTGTACCATTAAAAATGCTCCTCAAAATCAACAGAGATCAAGATTTTCTTTTGTGATCGTTTTGATTCTTCTAAAGTCAAAGAAATTGTCAAGAATCTTGTAAACTCTAGTGATCCCCCTCCTCCAGTCTGCCTTTTGGTACTGGGATTGAACCCAGGACCGTTACACCAAGCTGTATCGCCTGCCTCTTTTTACTTTTTTTTTTTTTAATTTTAAGACAAGATCTTACTAAGTTGCTAAGTTGCCCAGCCTGGGCTCAGAACTCGCAGTCCTCCTGCTTCAGCCTCCCAGAGTGCTGAGGTTACAGGCATTCGTGTCACTATGCCAGGCCCTGATGATTCTTCTAACCACCAAAATTAGATGGTTATTTTTTGAGGATCTTACCTTTTGAAAAATAAGACGCCAGCCTCCCCTTTGGGGATCCTGCCTGAACCCATATTACTTCCAAGCTATCTCTGCTTTTTGACACCTAGTGGGAAAGTAACAGAATTTCACAATCTGAAAATATCCTATTTTTGATGGATGGTATCTTCTAGGGAGTTTTGAGGGACAAAGAGGAAGACTGGGCAGAAAGACTGAGGTTACATTTCAGAGTTCCAGCACACTCACATCAGAGGCTGTATGAGGGACATCCGTACACAATGAAAACACAGACAAGGAAGATTTGCACAGCTTTTAACTTAGGTCAAAAAAACATGTAATTTGTTAAGTAAGAGGGCACGAACACGTGCCATGTCACGCTGGATTTTCTTGAAAAATAAAAAAAATAACAAAGTTAAACTTTCAGTCAACCTGAAAATATTCGCTTTTTATGGGGGCAGGGCAGAACGAATGGAACAGCACAGCCTTGGGTTGTGTTTTTTTTTTCTTCTTCTTCTTCTCCCTCTCCCTCTCCTTCTCCTTCTCCTCCTCCTCCTCCTCCTCCTCCTCCTCCTTCTTCTTCGATTGCCCATTTTCTGAGTTTTCTCAGAGAAAGGAAATAGGGACAGGAGAAAATCCTGGGGGAGTATCTATTAAATACAGCTACAGAGCCAGTGCAAAAAGTAGACCTCGATTACATGTGACCTGAGAATCTGGTAGTCATAGTGGTGGATAAGAGGGATTTTTCTGAAATTGAAACTCGAAATCTTTCAACCAAAGGGAAAATTCAGTAGCCTATGGTATATTATGGACAATGCAGGCTGAAGCAATATTGTATCATTTCTAACTCTGAAGGGGCAGATTCTTTTCTAGATGTATAAATCACATGAGCTTAAGAAGTTTTAATTACAGAAAATTTCCTCTTTAAAACACGAACAACATTTTTTTTGGGGAAAAGCGGTTTATACACAGCATAATAACGATCAGGATGCAGTGGGGCAGAATCATTTTTATTAACCAAAGCTCTGCCAAAAAAGTAGGCTACAACCTGGGCACGGTAGCACACGCTTGTAATTCTAACGCTGAGGGAGACTGAGGCAGGAGGATCTTAAGTTCGAGTCCTTCTTGGGCAGCTTAGTGAGACCCTTGGAAAGCTGGAGATGTAGCTCAGTGGTAGAGTGCCCCAGGCTGGCTCTTTAGTGCCAAAAAAAAAAAGGAGAAAAAGGGGGGTACACACACACACACACACACACACACACACACACACGCGCAAAAACACTGTCAGAGTTTTAGGAGGGATTTCCACTCCTAGATCCAGCTACTCAATGCTTATTACAAGCATTTGATTGTAATAAACAAAAGCTTATTACAAACTTTTGATTGAAATCTCTTAAGTAAAATTTACATCACCGGGTTTGAGGATTTAGCTCAGTGGTAGAGTGGTTGTCTAGCAAGCGCAAGGCTCTGAGTTTGAGCATCCTCCCAAAAAATTACACCACCAAATTTTGGACTTTTCTCTATTTTGACTTCTTCCTTGCCATTTTTTCTGAACATTTTATCCTTTCTCCTCCGTAGACCTCCTCTCAGACCACAGGCAACAGTTACGTGTTTCTTAAAACTGATATTTAAATGATGAGGATGAGGATACTGACATTGAAGATAATGGATTATTTAACCCCCCCCACCCCGGCCTGCGAATGCTGGTTTCTATTACAAAACAGACTCAAATTCTTTATCGTTGATTCCTAAAGTCACAATTTTGAATATGCCAGCTGGACTTGGAATAGAAAAACTTCTCCAAGAACGTCGTCACTTCTGTTGATATCTCGGGTTTTACTTTGGGACATAAACGGTGGGGAAGGCTAGGCCCATTTATTCATTATCTTGCGTTTTTGAGGGTCCGGGGAGGGCGCACGGTGCCTGCCCTGCAGTGTGGAGGCGCGCTGAGCCCCGGCGTCCCTCCGTCCGGGAAGACTCCTGACCGTGACGAAGGTCGCCTTTCTACGTAGACCGCCTTTGTGCGCCGTGTGGGGGTGATGTGCTGTGCTCGCCTCGTCCAGGGCAGCAGCTGAGCGACTTTCACACAGGCAGGCAGGTACAGCGGGGTCTGGTAACAGATGAGGAGCCCTGGGGAGCCCTTCACTACGGAGAATGAAAAATCAAAAGAAACCATATTGGACACAGATACAAAGGGAGTCCCTGCTCCTTTTCTCTCCTCCCTTGTTCCCTTTCTCCCCTTCCTTAGTTCATGAATGTGGAAAGCAGCCTTCCCCCTGGAAACCTCCAGGGACTCCAGATGCTATTCTGTGCTAATAGTTTCCAGCCTTTCCCCCTGGGAGGCGCGACTTGTTCTTTGACTCCTCTGCAAAGTGCTTTGGTCTCTTCTGGGAGGCAAGGACAAACTAAGAGAGTTAAACACTTTCTCAATAACCAATTTCTCTGCTGCACTCTGTAATCAGCGGAAGTGCATTTCAGGGCTGAAGCTGCCCACATCTGAGTATCAAGGGCCAGATCTTTTGGGGATTGGGGTGGGGAGGGTATTGTGGAACAAAGCTCAGAATGAATCAATGAAATGACAACCTTTGAGTGTACTAAGTGCTTTCCTCAAATTTGGAATTAAGGGGTGAATACATTTGAAAAGGCTTGAGCCCCCAAATTACGTGACTACTTGTACTATAATTAAAGTGTGTATTTCACTGTCAAAGCGTATCCACCTACCCTTTCTGATTTGCTTTATTGTTTTAAGTATTACCTTTTATGAGTTAAAAAAACATTTTATATGCTCTGTTTATCATGTCACTAAAATAAATACGAAGAATATTAACCTAGTGCCAGGATTCTGAGGTAGTAAGTTGTAATTACGTGACCTATTTTGGTGAGGGCAAATCATAGCTGAAATAGGTGTCAAGAGGATTCCTGGAGTTTGAGGTTGGATCTCTCAGGCCTCCTCAACCTTTCAGCCCAGACTGATAGTACATCAAAATTAGACATAAAACTCAGATATTCAAATGCATTTGATGGACACTAAAATGTGTAGGAAGTACTTTTTCTCTGTGGTGCTGGGAATGGAGCTCAGAGATCACTAAGCTACAGCCCTAGTGCTTTGTATTTTTTTTGTTTTGAGACAGGGTGTCACTAGACTGCCCAGTCTGGCCTCCAACTTTCCATCCCTCTGCCTCAGCCTCCCCAGCTGCTGGGACTCTGGGGGCATACCACCACATCCAGGAAGAAGTACTTTTCTAGGTATTATGTGGCTATCATATATCTTTGTTTCCTTAGTATACATGAATCTAATTAATATTCTGATAAAACAGAACACATTTTTATTGTATTTTAAAATTGGGATGATCATACAAGTTTTTTACTCCTCCACTAGCATTATTAGTTTGCTATTCTATACTGATCTTACTCAATAGGAGAAATTCACCACCTGGAACTAAATCCATCCTTCAAGGAAATGAAAGTCACCTTTGCTAGATCTGAAATGCACACATATGCAAGACAGCCTGTATCTTGAAAACAACATACTAACAGGGAGTTTGTGATACATAAAAATTTCTTGTGCTGAAGTTACAACAGAAATAATGCTTCAGTATGGATTCATCTACAACCCCATCCATATGTGTATGTGACTCTGAAGTTAACACAGCTGTGTAACTCTGTGTGCGTGTGTGCACACGCGCACCTGTGTACACGCATGCGCGTACGCATGTGTTTTCCTTCTTAAAAAACAAATGACTATTTTTAAGAACACTTAAAACAGTGGTCAAGAAATTTACATTCAGGTTCCAGATCTAATTAAACACTAATGGACTAATCTAAAGACGCATGGGCTCCCTCCCACTCCCATAGCAGACATCAATGATCAGTCATGACACTTTGTGCCTGGCTACGGCCTCGGGATCTTTCTAAGCAATGTTCCAAAGAATCACTACCATTCGATCAAGCCGGTGCACAGGATGCCCTCTTAGTTAGTTTCTCCACCAGAGAAATCATCACAGGCTAATTAGAGGCCCACACGGATATAGGATTTTTAATTTTTGGAATAGATTATCAAAAGAGATAATGTATCCTTTTTTGAAAGTCAAAATAGGACAGATAAGGCCAATATAGAACAGTTGGAGGAGTTAGTTTCATTTAAAGATAAGTTAAACTCTGCATAATATCTGAAGACCTATTCATTTTTAGGATTTAACAGGGCTGCCTCACCTCAAGAAAATGGTTCTTTCATTGGCTATCAGAATGTGTACTAAATCAGAGATTTACTACAAGTAGTTTCACAGGTAAACTGCATTTGCTGCATAAACAAGCTAAAGGTGTTACTACGGAGCAGTTAATTCCTCTGCTCTGTGGTCATCCACTCCTCGGGAACCCTTCCTTTCTCTTCCTAGGTTATCTCTTGCCTTATTGCAGGTCTTGGTTGAAGCGGCAGCCAAGGCTGAAGGCTTCTCCTCTGATCCAAAGTAAATTGCCAACACTCCTATGATTTTTGTCTCTTAGCTCAGACTACCTAACAAAATTCTACAAACTGTTGGTTGGCTTCAACAACAGAAACTCATTTCCTCGAAGTTTGGAGGTTGGAAATCCAAGATCGAGGTGCCACTGGAGTTGGTGTATCTTCTCATTTGTCCTCACATGTTCTCTCTGCAAGTCATTCTGTATCTTCTTATAAGGACATAAATCCTATCAGATTAGGTCCTCATCCTTATGACCTCATTTAGTTTAATTACCTCTTTAAGGCCCTATCTCTAAATACAAACACATTGGGGATCAGGGCTTTAATGTATGAATTTGAGAGAGGGGTACACATCAGTGTATAATAGGATATAACCCAGGCATCTGTGTCTTTTAAGAGCTTTTTTCCAATGTACAGTAAAGACTAAAAAGAAAACCCACTATTATATAGAGAACAATTATTAATATAAACTTTTCATAACAAGCCTTAGGGTTTTGTTCATGTTAGAATATGCAAAATAATTTTAACAGCTCATTATATAACCCTTTTAGGAGCTGTACTATATAAGTCATAGAAAATATTATAATCTAATCTAGCACTATCAGAAAGGGGAACATGGAGGCAGGTACACTGTGCAAAGACCACAGCTGCTGCATGCGCCACATTCATCCACAGGCCTGTGAATGGACTGAATTCAGAAACAAAGCACCACTCTTTTCATGAGCCTAGCGGTTGCGAGGGATAAGTACAAAAGCTGGGCAAGTTTTATGCTCATTCACAACTGGGGCCAAGCTGGTGGGATCATATCTCTGGAAATTGTGGTTAGAGGCGATTAGAAACAGGAGGAAGATTTAAAGCTCTTTGCCTCCTCGATGTTAATTGGAAGGGAGTGAATGCCAGTGCAGCCACCTGCCCAGAAGACAAGTGTTTAGGGAAAGAATTTATGCAAAGCATCCGTTTGCCACGGATCCCAGTGAGTCTCCAGAGCAAGTTGTTAGACTTTGGGTGGGCAGCCCAGGGCAGAGCCACAGCACACTGTGTAGGAAGGACACTGTTGGGATCTGTGTAGGGGGACACAGAGCTGGGGTCAGAAGAGACTAATCTCAGACACTGCAGTGACAGTCACCTCCTTTGTGACCACAGGCACATTATGCATTCTCTGAGTCTCCATTGCCTCAATTTTGTAGTGAAAACCATTGATCTAGAAAGATCATCCTGAGGGTCAGCTGTAAAGCCCTATGTAAATGCTGATCCTAGAGCGACATCCCTCTGCGCCTCCAATTTTCCTTCATAAAGTGAAGGCAAGATTCACTTGCCTTATCTACCTGAAGGAGTATTATGTAGATTACCAAATCACATCATTGTGCTGTTTGGAAATAAAGCCTTAAGAAACACTACTTTGTCAAGTTATTCAATAAGGATCTTTGTGATTGGGTCAAAATCACAAACTAAATATAAGCTCCAGTCTCCCTTTCCTCCCTGAAACTCAATAGCAGAAACACTAATAACATGACTAACTCAAAAAACCCCAAAGCCACTAATAACCTAATTAATAAATGAAGAAAGGAACAGAGTTGACATTTCACCAAAGAACACATCTAAATGGCCAACAGGTGTGTAAAAATATGTTCATCATCACCAAGCACCAGGGAAATGCCAACCAAAACCACAATGAAGTATCACCTCGTACCTATTAGGATGGCAAACATCTGCAGTATATACAAAATCTCTCTTGGCAAGGATGTGGAGAAGAGGGAATCCTATACACTTCTGGTGTACAGAATTGTACACAGTTGGTGTACAATTACAGTATGACGTTTCCTTGAAATATTAAAACTAGAACCATCATGTGATCCAGTTCTAATTCTGAGTGTATTCAAATGATTGAAATTAGAATCCCAGAGAGAGAGAGAGCTGTACTCCTATGAGCACGGTAGCCTCCGTCATAATGAGCAAGACAGGTGAGCAACCTAAGTGTCCACTTATTGTTGATAAAGAATACATAATATATACCATGAGATATGACTATATGGGATGTTACTCAGACACAAGAAAGAAGGAAATTCTGTCATTTGCAACAACATGAACAGACTTGGAGGACACTGCAGTAAACGAAATAAGCCAGACACAGGGAGACCAAAAACTACACAATCTTGCTAACATGAGGAATCTATAATAGTCAAACTCAGACAAGCAGAGAGGAGAATGGTGATGGCTATGAGATGGGAGAGGGGAAGAAGAAATAATGGTTTGTCTACATAGTGAAATGCTCTGAATTCAGTGAAATGTCACTGGGGAAGTTCAAGTGACATAGAAAAATGCTTGTAAAATGTTAAGCAAGAAAAACTGTGTTCAGTATGATACTAATGAAGTTAAAATGAATAAATGAATCATAAAATCAGAAAAACAACAATACTAGAACATGTATAAATATTAGTAATTTTAAAAATCTTTAAGGTTTTCTTTTAATAGGTCCAATCCTGGGATATATTTACTTATAAAAACTCAAAATAATGGCTCTTTGCTCTATCATGTAGCTTTTGCACTTTTTCTTTGGGCTTTATAACCAAGCCACAACCCACAACCTAATATTTTAAGAGCACGGTGGTAGACAATTGGCCACAGTGGAATGCAGCATGGTCAACCTGGGTCAAAAATTGTTTACTGAGATGGTTCATTTTCTTCTTGCGTGGACTATTTGGAATCATGGAGAGAATGGCGCTTCCAAAAGGCTACAATTTGACTCAGAAGGTGCCTCTATGATATGCTGGATTAAGTTCTCAGCACACACTCCCCATTTGGGAAACCTGCCTCTACCTCGTACATGCTGTACCCAGTTTCCCACACCCTGCGTCTCCCCGGCTCCACACAGTCCAAATCCAAATGGCAAAGCCAGTACTCAGGGTCTTCAAGATCTTGGGGTAGCACTACCAGGGTCTAATTTATTGTCCTCTCCCTGGTGGAGTTTGTGTGATAGCACTTCTACAACCCACCCAAGGGCAGCCTCCTTCCCTTCACCTTGATTTATGTATTTAAGTACATTTTGTAATTACCCATCAAATCTTTTTGAGAAGAAGTAGAGAATATGAAATGTATTTGTTGACATAGATGTTACATCCAAGTCACTGGACAAAAGCCAGAGTCCCTAGCTTGGGTGGTTATTGGTACAAACCCAACAAATTAGACTGTTGTCCACTCGTGGAAAGACCATAGATGTTATCTTCAGAGAGAAATGGCTTTGAATGCCATCTCCTCAAAGTGTGAATCTGCAAATACTTACCTTCCGTGAGCTTAGTCCTTAGACACAGTAGATGGCTAAAATAATACATCTAGGATTACAAATAACTTTTGAAATATTAACGTGTTGATATCCTCCAAATTTCCTTCCTGATTCTACCCTCTGTCTCCAGCCCATCTCACTGGAGATGCTCCTTACTCACTTCTCTCCGGACAATATCATGCCTAATGGAAAGGCTAATAAAGTACAAACTCTTAGCTTTTGAGTTTCCACATGAACTTTGGAAACTCAAGGCACAGGTAAGACTATGAGAGAAAGGGATATGGAGACACAAAAACTAAAGCCATAGAAAGACTGGATGTAACTATTTTCTATCAGTAATGGGCTAGGAAAATACAAGGTCTTCCCCTTTTTGGAAGGAACAAAGATCTCCAGGACAGGAGGGGGGAGAGGGAGAGAGAGAGAGGAAGGCCAGACCATAGTGAGCATCCTTTATAGAAAACCATGAACTCTGTTCGCAACAAGCCACAGATGGCATGTAGTGAAAAGATAGCACCTCTGTTTCTATCTTCCGGAGTCCCTCACATGGTCACTGTGTGGTAGCAGTGAGGTTCAACGCTGTGTCTAGACATAGGTCTGAGACAGCCCTGCAATGATCATGCACATTTCCTTGCCCTCTGAGAGGAGGCTGGAGTGGTTGATGAGGACTGGTTGACCTCAAATAGTCTTGTGGCCAAATTAAGGAGAGCCTGAGGTGATCACCTCTCCTCACCATGCATCTCCTCACTTCCTTCCCACTTGATAGTCAGCTGTTCACTGGTGTGACCAAATACCTGAGAAGAAAGAAGGGCTTATTTAGCTCATGGTTCAAGAGGTTTTAGACCATGGCTTCTGGGCCTACAGTGATGCAGAACATCGTGGTGGGGACCATGTGGCGAAGCAACGTGGCTCATCTCACGATGGACAGGAAGGAGAGAGTGAGACTGTGACGATGTGAGAATGTGCTGCGGAACTTCTTCCTTCTTCCACTTTTGTGCCACCCTGAGACTATTTGTTGGTGCCACCCACTTCAGGGCGGGTCTTCTCCCCTCAGTTTGCTGTCCCACATGCCAATCCTCTCTGGAAACACCTCAGCCAAGATGTGTGCTTTACTGATTTCCTAAGCATTTCTCAATCCAATCCAGTTGACAATCAAGACTGACACTCTCTCTCTCTCTCTCTCTCTCTCTCTCTCTCTCTCTCTCTCTTTCTCTCTCTCTCTTCCTACCTTGGGACTCTTATTTAGTTTTATGATACACAAATTATAATAGGTAGTGCAGTCTAATGATTAAAAGAACGAAATTGGAGCCAACATGCCTGACAAAATCCTAGTTCTGCCTTCTCCTAGCTGGGGAGGATTAGAAAATATTCCTCACTTCTCTGTGCCTTCGTTTGCTTATCTACATAATGGGGAAGCCAGTAGCACCTACTTAATACGACTGTTGAGAGGCTTAAGTTTGCTTGCCAGGATAGAGGGGAGCAGGGAAAGGATGGGGTAGAGAAAACGAAATAGATGAGGGGAGGAGAGGCAGACAGAAACACACAGAGAGAAAAAAGAGAGAGACGATAAATGGAGAGGGGTATGCTCCTATATGTTATAAAGGAATAACATGTGAGAACTAAATGTTAGAGGCAAAATTAGATATTACAACTTTTATTTCATTGTGAGTTTGTGTACTAGGAGGGAAGCGTAAGTGATCAAAGATTTTTAATGGGGGTGTGTGTGCATGTGTGCCGTCTCCTGCCAGGATCGATAGGTCCTTACAGCACTTAGCTGTACACTAAATAAATTGTCTCAACTACTTTGAATGCTCTGAGCAAACTTGCCATTTTTATTCATGGGCCTGTGAGCCAGGCTCCCAGTGGATCCACGAAGATTAAATAAGTTATGTTTCTGATCACTAGCGAGCTCCACTCTTTTCCAGGGCAAAGGTAGGTCCCGTATTCATTTTGTGGACAGAAGCTCGGCTTCTGTATTGGGCAAATGAAGATTTTGCCTTTACCCATTTTGATCAAGGCGGCCATGCACTGGAAGAAGAGGAGGCCTGGGCCCAGCCTGGGCAGGGCTGGTGGGCAGGGCCAGGGCATGGGAAGGGGATGGGGGCCATTCCGGCAACCAGAAACCTGTGGCTGGAAGAGTGGATTCTGGTGGGCGTGCTCACGTCCCTCTGCTGCCACTGCAAAGCGAGAGGAGCGCTTCAGGGTTCCTCATGGAACACGGATTCCTACAGGAGGAGGGGAACAAAAGCCTGCCCGGTGTCACCAGGAAAGATGTGCAACCCCGAGAAGGCCCTAAGTGCCTTTCCTTGCAGTCGGTCTGCGCATCTGCCTTGTCCCTTCCATCTGGTGATGACCTCAACCCCGGACCAACAATCAGGGTCAGCAGGGAAATGGGAACTCTATTCTGAAGACTGCTACTTTCCCTGCTCGCTCCCCCCACCTCCGGCCTCCTCCCAAAGGTTTGTTCTCCTGTTCGATGTCAAGTTGATGATTCTAAACCCCAGATGTGTCATGCTCAGTTAGTGAATAACAGACTGTCAAATGGAGCAATAAATCTTCTTGCTCAGTGACTACCGTGTGGAGCTGCCAGGCCACAGCACTCACGTACCCTCTAATTCTGTGTGATGAGTGAGGCTGGCGGCAGCCCCGTGCTCTCTGGGGACTGGCATCAAGGTGCAAACATATTGAGATGGGCTGCCTGCTTCCCCAGCCCCTCAGCTCATGACTGGGAATCCAAAGGCAATCTGCCATATAAGCTCTGTTAATGATGTTGGCTCGATGCCTCTTTGGAATCTCTCTCCTTCCTGAGATTCTGATGACTTTCTCAGGGCATAGCGTGGTCCTGGCAAACTGGTTGTTTGGACTGTTGAGTGAGGATGGTTTCTGCTGCAGGGATTCCTTTGTTTTTCTTTATCAAGTGGTAGAAACTGGAGCTTTCCTTTGATCCCCTTCCCGGGGATGCACCATCCAGAGAGCTGGGGATTCCTTTTCTGTCCTCTGGGGTTAGATCCTACAGCAGTACTCTGGAAAGAAAGTGTTGAATTGGCTTTCATAAGCACTAGGGAATGGAATGAACAGATTCATGGATCCGGCTCCAAAGATTCCTAGTGTCACAGTTTTTATACCATTGTATTTTTGTAAGTGAAGCTGTCTCCAGGGAAGGGAGACAGAAGCCATATTCTACATGGCCGTGGCTAGCGGTGACAGGATGAGAATCCTGTGCCTCTCCGAGCTGTAAGAAATGAAGGTCTTATCTGAATATTCCTAAGAGTGTGACATCTTTCTCTCAATGGCTAAGAGCAGAGAATCTAGACAGACTACTGGTGTTTGAATCCTACCTCTACTGTGGTGTGTGTTCCTCCTGGAGCCTACTTACAAGAAGAGTGTCTATAACAGTGCCTCAGTTTCCACAACATGATTAGTAGTTGCTATATAAAGTCTAATCATGTGGGGCCGGGGATTTACCTCAGTGATTAGAGTGCTTGCCTTGCAAGCACAAGGCCCTGAGTTTGATTCCTGGCACCACAAAAAAAAAAAAAAAAGTCTAATCATGTATCAAATGACATGATGTGTGTGAAGTATTCCACCTAGCACCCAGTAAGTGCTCAGTAGGAAGTATTAGAATAATAACATTGATGATCAGGATTTCAGTGTTAATGTTTAGTACTTGCGGTAAGCTTATTTTACCCCTGACAATCATTTACTGCTTCTCAGGGTGAATGTGTATGTGAGATGTTTTGTAAGATCAGAATTTCTCTCAGAGTTGTGAAATAAGCAGCTGGGATTTGACTGTATTCACTTTTTGAGAAATTGAATGACTTTCATATTCAGCCTGTCTAAGTCTTATTTAGCTGGAGGCTAGTATGAAGAAATCCCTTTAAATTCTCACAAGATGTTTGTTATTTTGCTTTTTCTCCAACTCCTAGAAGAGGAGAAGTATAACATGGAAATGATGTGGAGAAGATAACATTAGAAACAGCACTAATATTTGTCCCCTCTACGAGGTAAGAGTTTTGCTGTGGGTAGGGAAATAAACATCCAAACACAGACTTTTCTAATTATTGATTTCATAATTTGTTTGGGTTCCACAGAAGCTGTTACAGAGGAAACACAATGTATTTTAAGCCTCCCAATTTGATTTCCTGGAAAGTCTTTGGTGATTTACATTATACCTGAGTCCAAAATTGGTCCTGTTTAAGTCAAAATCTTTAGTTTTCACATAGGATCTCTTGTCAACATATCTCCAACTGTTAAAGGTATTGCTCCTGAAGTCCCAGATTCCTTGCTCTGTGATAAATTTTGCTTGCGCTCATAGCTCCTACATCGTTAGGAAGTCAGAATATGTCTTCTGTAGGTTCTCTACCGAACTGATTATGGGTAGGGATCTGAGACTCACAGTTAAACACAAAATCTCAAAAACATGGTGTACCTTGTGCTTTTCCTGAAAGCCTAGATTCTATTCTGGCTTCCGATTTTCTATTATGACATCCTCTGGGAAAGCAATTACTCAAAAAGAGCACGAGGTCAGTCTACACTACCTCTGTTTACCAGAGGAATCCAATGCAGATGCTCAGCTCTGGACCGTGGAATTCTGACCACAGAAATTCTGTGATTCTTGTAGCAAGAGAGCTACCACTGTGATTTCTTTTTCAGTTTGCCCCAAACAGTGACAGATAAGAGTGTGAACTTCCACAGCTGTATAACCCTGAAAGCCACTTTATATTCCCTGAAACTCTTTTCCCTCTTCTGTGAAATGAGGAAGTGATAAAATATGGTGATAAACTGATCTAATATGCATAATTTCTAGGCACATAGGAGTAACTCAATAAATAATAGCTATTATAAAGTTTATTATTCAGTAAGCAATAGTTACTTTAGAGACCAAAAAATAGTTAAGTCAAGGCAATGACCTGGCTTTTCACTTATGCAGTGTTCAAGCAACCATTAAAATGCTTGTTTGATGTGTTTACATGCTTTATGTTCAGTGAGGACTCTGGGTTGAACACTCTTACTAAAGGTGAAAGTTTCCTAAGAAATAGAAATGTTTCATTTGGCAACCATTTTATCTAATGTCAGGATTCTCAATTCTTTAGAAGCTACTTCTTTGAGGAAAGGGACTTCTTAATAATTGATGTATAAATGATTCTGCATGTTGGTTCTTTGGTATGCCCAGTAAGATGAATTCATTTCACCTGGTCTCAAAATCAGGATTGTTCATACAATAACAACATAATACAAGCAACAGAATATCCACCCGCAAAAGAATGAATAAGTAAATTATGGCTTGTTACTAGAATGGAATATTGTAGTCCTGTTAAAAACGAACAAGCAAGATTTATATGTATTACACAAAAGATACGTCGAGCATATAAAGCCAACTGTAGAATGCTAAAAAAAACCAAAAAACAGTTCCTATGAAGGTTAAAAACAAAAGGTTATACAGCATATTGTTTATAGGTGTATTAGCATGTTGTGAAGAGGAAAAACATACCTTGAAGCTTACAGTAAATATATGAAATCATGTGGGGGAGGGAAATTCATTAACTGTAGGAGGCTGGCTACCTCCTAAGAGGGAGGAAGGACTTTTATAGGGAATGTTACTTATTTGGCCTTGATTATATTTCAGGTATGTGATTTCTTTAAAGCAAAGGTTTGGCATACAAATAAGTTGTCCTTTAGCATCTATGGGAGATTGGTTCCAGGACCCCATGAAGATGTCAACTTCTTTAGGAAAATGGCAGATACCCTCACACACCCTGCTGAAATAATTTAAATCATCTGTGGATTACTTACTAAATGCTAATGCTGTGTAAATAGTTGTTACACCATATGATTTAGGAATAATGACAAGAAGAAATATATATATTCAGTACAAATGCATTTCTTTGAATATTTTCAATCAAAGTTCCTGGAATGCAGATGTCAAAGTGAGGAAAGGCCATCTGTAAATATTTTAAATCAGAGAATTGGAATGAAAGACATAATTTTTATGATACTTTTAAAATTATTTTTGAAGATTTGTTTTATGGGCAGAAATAGCACTCAATTTATTCTAAAAGTTATGGTCTGTTAAATGTCTACCTTCTTTTTGTGAGATATCTGGATGCAAGTGACAGAAGGGACATAGGAGAAACGGTAACCACTTTGGGGTCAGAGAGAGTATCAAAAGCTAGAAAAGTCAATTTCAAAACCATTCAATGTCAAGCTACCTCACACCCTGGCCCAAAAATGAGCCCTGAATATATAGCAGAATTTTACAATGAATTATCAATGTATATTTGACTCAAAAGATTTTTTAAAAAGTTGACAAAAAATAGTACCTAGAAATTTCTACATACCATAAATTTTATCCTAAATCATGCACCATCTTTCAGAATATGTCAATTGGTGATTTATACACCTTCATACAGAGATGTTTGAATAAAAGTTTCTGTTGATTGGAACAAACTGCCCAATTCTATGTCTGATAGTTCATTGTGTCTATCAATAATTTAGTTGCTCAGTTCATGAGGACAAAATTAAAAAGCCAGTGTCCTCTTGATGGTTGTGTGCCCCACTTATACATCAGTCTCTGCATCACTCTTATTCTCGTAAGTTAAATCCAACAGAGAAACTGTTAGGAATTGTCGATGACTTTCTTTAGAAATCATGTTGAAGAATAATAAATGCCGATCAGTGTGAGTCAACAAAACCACCTTGACCAAGGCCGACAGCCTGAGCTGTCATCTGTCTAGCTGGCCTAGAGATTGTTTGCTTTATTTTGATATTGTCAGAAGACACAGCAAATGCTTAGTCATTATATATTTATACCTGCATCTATGTCATCTATATCTGTACCTGTATATCAACTTAAATATGCAGATCCAACCAAAGGGTCTCTGTTGCTCTCCTCTTTAGAGAGATGAAATCTCTTTGTTTTTGCCTTTTCTTTACCTTCCTCTTGAGCACTCAAACATCAACATGTGGGATGTGATGACAAGCTATCTCAGCATCGTGGTATCATGAATTCATACCCATTAATGGTATATGATAAAGTTGGTGGAGACCTTTGTTTTAAAGGATTAGTTTTGGGACTAGTGTGTAGATTTTTATATTTTGGTTTAATTTGGGTTTCAGCAAATTTGCAGAGCCCAGAATCCTGTCGATTTTAATTCATAGAAAAAAAACGATTGACAAGCATATACTATTAAGACAAGATTTTAGGAGTCTAGGCATCTACAAAGAGCAATGCAGAATTCTTATATTTAAATATTTTAAATATATTAAACTTAGAATAATTTTTCTCTTCTCCTTCATGTTTGTTTCTTTAGAAGGCAAAAATAAAGGAAAGAAGTCTCTATATATGCAGTATTACTCCCTCATAAATTTAACTTGGAACTATGCAGCAACCCATAAGTCACTCAATTTCAAATCCTGGTTCCAGTTCAGCCCTGATAACTTGCCCAGATTCATAGTTTTATGGAGACTTGTTTACTAAGCATTGCAGTTCTCATCTTTGAAGGAATTCAGAAGTAAAAAGAATATGTGCTCTCAAGAATTAGCCAGCTCCCTACACTGCTACAGGGACAGAATGGCAAAAGCAAGTATCTTCCCAAATTCTGATTTTTATAACAGGTATTGATCTAACAAAACCCATCAGGGTTCACCTTCTCCTCATTCCCTTGACTTTTCAAGGGAATCGGATTACGAGAATTGATACCACAATTACTTGTGAAAGTAAATAATTGGAGAAGGAAATTTTCTACTAAGAGGTTACTCATCAAATAAATTCCTACTGTTTGAGGCTGATAAAAACGTGATCTACTCCTCTGGTCTGACGTGGAAGGTGACTGTGATATGTTTTTGACCTCTGACCTCATCTTCCAACATACCATCCATTATTCATGGCCTGTTAGTCATACTGATCTTCTTTTGGTTCCTTAAACCTGTATGATTATTGCCACCTCAGAGCCTTTTTATCTGCTTTTCCCTCTGCTTGGGGGACGATCCCCAAGACTGTTACATGGTTGCCTCTTTCTCCTCATTCTGAAATCTCTGAAGGTGGTCTTTCTTAGCCACCTGGGTAAGGTATTCATACTGTGCCAACCAATTTCCAGTAATCTCATTAGCATCATGCATTTTCTTCATGGTGTTTGCTAATCTGAAACTAGTAAATAGGCATGTTTGTTTATAAACTGTGTTCTCTGGCTCCTGCCTTTACTAATTCCCTGTGGACAAACTTTTGGTTAACTTCTTCACCACTTTGTCTCCACTGGTTGACAAAACCACCTGGCAGGAAGTAGACATTTGATCGATATTTGTGAATCAGTTAATTAAAGAGTGTTTGAATAAGACCTTGGACAGTTTGCTTGGAGTCCTCCATTTCCTCACTGATAAAACAAAAATATAGCACTAACTTCATGGTGATACTGTAAAAATTAGATAAGAAAATAGCAATAAAATATAATACAGTGCCTGGCATATAGAGCTGTTTGATAAATGCCAGTACTTTCTCCATCTTTTTATCTTGATTTTCAAATTGGGCCTCCCTGGGTTAGCATGGAATGAAAACATTCCTCTCTCCCCACAACCCAACATTGCCCTTTATTATGACTTGTATGTGTTGTCCCCCCAAAACCTCATGCACTCATAGGTGGGGCTTTTCAGAGGTGGCTGGTTCTAGGGTGTGCAATGCTGGGATTAAATTGTGTGATGCCAGGACTGAATTGTGTCATTTTAGGATTAAGGGTGCATGATTACTAAATTAGTTCACTGATTGGTTAAGCATACCTCTGGGTGTGGATATTGAGAATGTGCACCCTGGGTGTGGGTGGCATCACCCAAAAGGTGGGTGCTGCTTCTGATGCTGCTTACTACTATGCTGCTTGCTGCCTTTGGCCTGCCTTGGTTTGCCATGAGCTGTTTCTCCTCTGCCATGCCCTTCTGCCTGCTGCCCCACCTCAGACTCAGCTGAATGTGGAATGAAACCTCTATGAACTGTGAGCAAAAAAAAAAAAAAAAAAAAAAATCGGGTGTTGGGTATCCTGTCTCAGCAATTAGAGAAGTAAGACACTCTTACAGTAAATATAAGCCTTATTCTACAAGTTTAAGATGTGCAAAGACATAATTATATTTTTATAATTCAACATAATTTTTATTATGGACCTACATTTCTACCGGATGGGAAAGATTTATCACAATCAACAGAGGTGTTAAATTCTCCTTTTACTTTGGGTTGCACATAAATTTTGAGGGACGTACAGAGTGCAGAAACTGGTAAAAGACATCAATTCCTCGTATTATTATTAGCCAGGTAGATGTCTTCTTCTCCATCTTCTGCAATGGGAAGTGAAGAGATTCTAGGACCTTAAGGAGGGGGTGAGACGAAATTGCCAACAGATTTACCTGAGAAGTTAGGGAATGGGAAGATGATTCCTAGTTATTTAGCTCAAATAATTGGGGTGGTTTTTTTTTTTTTGGTTCAAATAATTGGATGTACGAAGTGGTCATTTAGTGAAATGGGAAAGAAAATAAGGAATTTAATGCTGGGCATATTAAATTAGAAATGGTTCTGTGACACCCAAGTGAAGTTGTCCAATAGATGGTTGGTGTTACACAACTAGAGTCTTCAGTGTGTGGGAGGGACCTGGCTGGACAAGCACCACCTAAAGAAAGATGGGACAAAAGGTACACGAATGAACAGACGCCTGAGTTAATAGTGCCAGGTGCAATAACTAGATGCACCTGGAAAAGTATTTGTGTGACCTTTATTGAGTCATTCAAAGCTAGACACCCTATTATTAGCCCACTTTGTTTGTCTTCTGCTACTAACTGGCAGTTCTCTGCCCAGCGACTGACTCAGGCCTGTAACAAGCACTACTTCTATTCATCTGGCTGTGCTCAAAACTCAGGATAAATTCTCACCTCAATGATTGCCATCATCAACATAGACTGACCCTCTGATTAAGTCAATGCAAAGACTGAATAAATTCTAACTGCCAAATTACTAAAATCTGTTATCCTGGGACCTTCTCAAAAGGGTAAGTCAGGAAGCATCTTTTCTCCACATTCTCTGAAGGTCAAGGCAATAAGAAAGTGGAAGAGGGATTACTAAAGGGCCAGGATCACTTCAAGAGTCAAATTCAGAGAAGTCTTCCTAGTGGAAAGTAGACGACTTTCCCACCCAGTTGAAAGTGGTGTTCACAGGTCAGATAAACAGGTTAGTTGTGAATAAACTAAGGAATTTGGTTATCTAGTTTTCTCTGGAACAAACTGGGCTCTCAGACAAAGCCCTCATGACTTTCCCCAGCCACACGCCTGCTGCCCCTTTCCAGAAAAAGGGTTATCACCTAACTAAGCTTACTTGGGACCTGAGAGGGACCAAGGTTTGCGTTCTCAAAAGTATTCTTTTTATTAATGGAATCCTGGTGTCAAGAGTGCATGATGGACATTTGTCTTCTATTTTTCTCCCAATAGATCGACCTAAAATGAGAATTATAGTAGATGAAAGACAAAATACATTGGTTTATGGTCAATTCAGATGCAATCTGGTGGTATAAATAATGACTAAAATGTGGTGAGAAAGCCATCTGTCACTTTAAGGCAAACATACAGTTACTTTTAAGAAAAGAAGCTCAGAAAGAGTAAATTTATCCCAAGGCCCTTGAGCTTGGAATGCATTTGGAGAAAAGTGGCTGGATTTTTCTTACCCTGAGGATAAATCATGTTATCATGATTCCAGGTTTTTGAGATATATATATATATATATCTCCTTTATCATATATACATGATAAAGGATCATTCGGCTCGGGGCTGATACCCTTGAGAATCTTCCGGTTCCACTCAGGTATATCATTTTTGGTAAGGCAGCGCATGGCCAGGTACCTTCTTTGCTACTGTGCACCTATATACGTGTGTGTTTGCTATATGTAATAAACACAGATGTACACATACACACCCACACACACCATTTTGGTTCTAAGACCAAATGCTCTTTGTAAATTAAGTGAGCCTGGAGGGTTGGAAACCCAACAGCGGCAAAAAGCTGGAGCTTAAAGCCACATATGACACAAAACTGGATTATAATGTCATTCACTAACTGACAGATCATTTAGTGTCTTGGAAGAGCCTGTTTTCACACTGCTGAAGCTGTCACAGGGGAATTCCGTGTGGGCTCCTTATTGTCAGAGCTATTTTTCACCCAATTTGTTTCCAAATGATGTCTAACCTGAGGTCTCCCCGCTGAGAGGGGTTTAAGCCATGATTAATGAGGAGTGTTTGGCCAGGCCCACCTGGGAAATGGCCCATCTGCAAACTCAGGTAAGACGCGCAGAGCCTACAAGCCGTCAACTTGTGCATGCAGGCAGCTGCCTGCATCGCAGGCCGGCTCCCAGCAGCCATGAGGTGTTGGTGGTTAGCAGAGTGGTGAGGTTTTGGGAGGCACTGGAGAAAAGAATCACTCTGCTACCGTGTTTTCCTGACGTGCTCACAGGGAAAGCGCACTGAGTCTTGGTATCAAAAGGGAAAAATTGCCTGTTCCTCAGATTTGTTTATTCTCTTCCAAGCTTTTGGGCATATGTGTGGCAATATAAACAAATAGACATGTACACAGAGAGTTGGTTTGCCCTAAAGCACGAGAACATTCAGCAAGACTCTGACGTAGACTCATAACTCCATGGCCAATTTTGACATAGTACCTCAACCTATGTGATCATTTTAAAATTTCCTGTCCCCCAAATAAACTGCACCCTGTATATTCAAGTGCATCTGCTATTTTTATGCATGAAACTTACTTTGGGTGAATCCTTTTCTCAATAAATTAAATACTGGAATAAAAACAATAACAAGTCAGTAGGTACTATCAATCCTCTAGTAATGTAAATAGTTTTAGCGTCACTGGAAAGGGATCTCCTTTCATCAAAGGAGTAGAAAACATATTAGTAATAGGTAGAATGTGAAGTCATATTTGTTCTAAGACAAAATCTTATAAGCACAAATTCAATAATGAATTCCCAGTTCTTTTCAAATACTTACTAGAAAACAATGAGGGATGGGTGGAACATAGTCATTTTTGTAGCCAGCTTCATTCCTTCCTTTATTTTAAATGCACTTTCTAGGCACCTTGTCTCTCAGACCGTCATTAACTATGGTATCCCACAATGCTGTCTGTCAGGACTGAAATCTAACAGATCCAACTGTCTCCAAATAAAACAGATTGTTTGCTGGGAACATTTATGACCCATAAAGAGTGAGAGTTTATTCTGGCAAAACATTCCTTCCTGTAAACAACCAACATTCCCTGAATCTCACCAGCTGACTTCAAATCCATCTATTTCTCACTTGGCATTTGGCTTCATCCAAAGCCTTCTTTGGTGGTATTTTGTCCCCAACTGTTGTGCAAAAGATGCTTTCCATGGAGTCGATTCTATAGTCATACACCAAAACAGTCCCACACTTTCTTTAACTACTTCTGTTGCCAGCAACATGTTTACCATGATTTAGATGTCTATTATACGCATGAATGACTTGTCTACTTAATTTCATCAAAAAAATGAACCCTCATAAGTGGCACAGATGCTGGTATGATGGTAATCAAATTAGTTTTTGGACAGGTTTACGGCTACTTGCTGTCAGTTAAGCTCTCTTTGGCTATCTTCACCCCTAATACAGTTTTGATGGTGATTAATGGCTCCATTAATGCATAGTTTGTGTTATGATAGACCTAACATTATGGTCTCATTCACTGACCACAGATGACATATACTTGATAAGATTCAGGTGCACAAAATACTTGGCTGTGCATGTTTTACTCTTACTTCTTGGGTCTAATGTGCTTATGGCTAGACATGAGCGAGGGGGGCACTCTATTTATGCCAAAACTTTTTTTAAAAGATAAAATCCTTTGGCGTAGTCATCCTCTTTCCTCTTTATTATAGGGATGTAGTTTCCCTAAATTATTCTTAACCCTGTGGTTGCTCCATATCAGTTTTATTTGCTTCTACTTTGTTTTATTTGCCTCTACTTCTAAATTCTTTTAAGACTTTGCTTTAATGTATTTAAACTTTTTTGCTGTTTTCCCTTATTTTTTCATATTTTGACTACTTGCATAATTTAAAAAAATCTCTAATTATGTCTTTGGACCATTATTGTCTTTACCTATTTTTTTTTTTACTCCCAGACAGTGCACACATGCCAGTCGTGGCTTCTCCATTTTTCTTCTATTTCTCTGAGAATAAATTTTAAAGCGAAATCTCTTGTGAGCGGCACAAGTTTATTTGCACTCATTCAACTGGGATGGTAAAAGCATGAGAACACAATGAAAGCCTTGTAGGCTGAACTGCAGTAAACACATTTGGATTGTTTACACAGCTTTTTTATGTTTAGACAAACATGGTTTTTTTATAATGAAATTGAGTTTCCTCCTGCCCGTATTTGATTTTTATGTTCATCTGTGCACTTGCCTAAGCCCCACCCACTTGCTGCTATGCAAATACAGATTATGCAAATTTTTGTTTTGAATTGGGTGAGCTGAGCAGATGCCCATTTCAGCATAAATAGTCTTTGAAAAACTGCCTGAATAGACAAATATCATGGTGAAATACCTAAAGGGACATAACAATTTTTTTCCCCACACAAGCAAAAATGTTAAGGGCATTTCTTTCATTCTTCTGAGAAGAATCCAAGGCCAATTTATAATAAAGCTAAATGCTGAAATTCAGTTTCTCACTTAATAGCAAGATTCTAGACTAGATCCAATCCACTGTAGTGGATCTTTGAAGCTATTAATTTATTGTAATCCCCCCTTCACTTAAGTAAATATGACCCCAGCTGTCTAGTAAATTGCCTTTATCTAATGCTGGTGTTTCTGTTGCCTGATTTTGTGGGGGTCTTTTTTCCTTTTTTTTTAAGTTGTTACTACATAAATTTACTAGTACATAGTTTCAACTGTATTTATCTAATGCAACTTCTTTAAAAGACTTCAAGAGATAGCAATTCTCTTTTATTCTGTTTCAAACTAAAATGGATAAGAATGGTAAGGATGCGTTCATTTCTATTCATCTGATTAGAAACAATGTAGGTTTTACTAGAGTAAAAGAAAATGAGCAAAAGGGAGTATTTGGGCAAAGGGAAGATTCTTTAGAGTGTGAGAGATTAAAAAGTCCACAGGAGGGAAATGTACATAGGACAGAACTGCACTGACCTGGAAACCAGTAGGAAGCCTGATTCCTGCAAAGTTATCACTCCTCTTCTGGATGTGAGGGTGGCGTCTGCTGAGGGTCACGGCTTTGCAGAGCTGTCTGATGAACAGTGCTAATGCCGTGTTTTCGGTATCTCAGCCCCAAAAACTGGCCAGAGGATTGAGAGTCGGTCAGCCAGAAGACATCGGGAAGAAGCAACTCAGCACTCTATGGCAAATTTTCTCTACCATATGCTATAAATTACGGCCTTTCCTTCTTTTTCCATTTGTTATGGTCGTCATCAAATTCTAAAAGGCTCTGAAAGACAGACTCTCTTGGAAATTTCCTGAGACAGACCCCTTTGAATTACTCTGTGGCAACGGATCTCTATCTCTAGCTCATGTGTTTTCATGTACAGTAACGGACCACAGTAGATGCTCAGTGAATGTACAGAGGACACGTGGGTATCAGAGAACAGAGAACATGTCTGATGCACAAGGTGGAGTCTCTAGTGGGTGGAGGGCTCCGGAGTCCACATCACTAACAGCAGGAAACGTTGGCAGGCCCGAGACCCCCCTAAACAGTGGTGGCTGACCTGCGTGCTGCAGTGCCTGTTTGCATCCCTGCAAACTCTGCAAGGTTCACCAGTGCGGCCTTAGGCTGTTGCCGCCCGAGGATGCGACATGGACCGGCCTTTGCTCTCGGTCACCCAGGACCCGCAGGGTGCTCCAGAGGGTCGGGGTATGTTTCTTAATGCCCTTCTGATCTAGAACCAAAAGTTCTCCAGGGGTAGCCGGACCCTGGGTTAAGAACTTATTCATGCATCAAGCAAATTTTATTCTGGTTTTTTGAGGGTCTGTGTCAACATTTTCAGTCTCCTTGTTCATTTAGTCATTCATCTCAGTAATAACAAAACATCAACACCAGGGATTTAAAAAGGAACAGGAGGTGGTACCCACCAACCAGGATGCAGTGTTGAAGAAAACTCAGCAAGCAAGCTAATAATTTGAGTAGGGTTCATTTTATACTGGAGATGCCTGTCAGTTTCAGGAAAAGGGAATAAATCCAGCTGTCTGTGGGGAAGTCAAGGTACTTTTCCATTGAGCAGAGAGCAAGCAGAGTTCTCCAAGTAAGAAAGGCAATAAGGAGAATGCTCGTTCCACTTTCTCCTTCCCCATGAACACCCTTGAAGATGCCAAATCATTCATATAAACATCTAGGAATTCTGGTTAAATGAAGGGCTTGATCTAACATTGCCATATGTTCTTTACATTTACATGATGTGGTTAAACCCAACGGGCAGCCCTGATCTAGACTCATCTCTCTGACCTACCTCCAGAGTTATAAACTGATGATGCCTTACAAGTTGATAACAATGATAGAAAATGGTCTTCTCACTGGCTCACTGTCATACTGCAAGTGAGTAACAATTCAAGCTTGTATGTCTCATTTACCTGACAAATCCCATCAAAATGCCTCAATAGGGACTTGTCGATTTGACCTGAAGTTTCTGGTGCCCCATAGGTTAGAATAGGTTAGAATAAGCCTGTTAAAAGAATTGAACAGACGTTCACCAAATGATGCCTTAATGACCTGAAATTGTTAATGCACTTTCCAATTTCAACTGCACAGAAAGCAGAAGTAAATTGAACCCTAATTAACCTAATTCAAGTTAATTAAACCACTGAAAATAAATTGAAAAGTAAAGTTAAAAATATTCTTTCCATTTAAAAATTACTGTGGTATAACCATATTCACTATGTTGGTTCTTCCTACCCAAGAACATGGGATATCTTTCCATTGTCTGATTTCCCTTTTTAGAGTGCTGTAGTTTTCAATGAAAAGGTCTTTAACTTGCTCTGTTAGATAGATTCCTAAGTATTTCATTTTTTTTTATGCAATTGTGAAAGGTATATCTTCTCTTATTTCTTTCTCAGTGAGTTTGTTATTGGTATGTAGGAATGCTATTGACTTTTGGGTGTTGACTTTGTACCCAGCTATGCAACTGAATTTAGTTATTAAATCTAGAAGTTTTTTGGTGGAATTTTTTGGGTCTTCTATGTAGAGTATCATGTCATCTGCAAATAATGATAGTTTAACTTGTTCCTTTCCTACTTTATTCCTTTTATTTTTTTTTCTCTTATCTGATTGCTCTGGCTTATGTTTCTAGAACTACATTGAATAATAGTGGTGATAGTGGACAACCTTGTCTTGTTCCAGATTTTAGTGTGAAAGCTTCCAGTTTCTGACCATTTAGTGTGATGTTGGCTGTTGGTTTGTCATAGATGGCTTTTATCAGATTAGATATAGACCATCTATTCCTAATTTCTGTAGAGTTTTTATCATGAATGGGTGTTGGATTTTGTCGAATGCTTTTTCTGCATCTATTCAGATGATCATGTGATTTTTGTCTTTGATTCTGTTGATTTGATGTATTACATGTATTGATTTGCAAATGCTGAACCATCCCTGCATCCCTGGGATGAATCCTATTTCGTCATAGTGTATAATCTTCTTGATAGTTCATTGCATTCTGTTTGCCAGTATCTTATTGAGAATTTTTGCATCTATGTTCATTAGGGAAATTGGCCTGTAGTTCTCTTTTTCAGTTCGATCTTTTTCTGGTTTTAGTATCAGGGTAAAGCTTGCTTCCGGGAATGATTTTGGAAGTACTGCTTCCTTTTCAATTTCATTAACGAGTTTGAGGAATAGTGGTATTAGATCATCTCTGAATTTCTTGTAGAATTCAGGTGTGAAGCTGTCAGGACCTGGGCTTTTCTTTGTTGGTAGGTTTTGAATTACCTCTTCAATTTCAATGACTCATATTGGGTTATTTAGTATTCTTATGTCATCTTGATTCAGTTTTAGTAGTTCATATGTTTCTAAGAATCTCTCCATTTCTTCAGTGTTTTCCATCTTGTTTGAGTATAGGTTTTGAAGTAGGTGCTGATGCTCCTTTGGATTTCCATAGGGTCAGTTATGACTTCACCCCTTTCATTTTTTATTGCATTGATTTGGGTTTTTTCTTTCCTTTTTTTTTTTTTTGATAAGATTGGCTAAGGATTTGTCTATTTTGTTCAATCTTTCAAAGAACCAAATCTTCGATTCATTGATTCTTTGTATTGTTTTCTTAGTCTCAATTACATTAATTTCAGCTCTAATCTTAATAATTTCCTCTCTTGTGTGAGCTTTGAATTTGATTTGTTCTTCTTTTTCTAGACATTTGAGGTTCAATATTAAGTTGTTTATTTGAGCTCATTCTGTCTTCCTGATGTGGGAGTTCAACGCAATGATTTTCCCTCGTAGCACTGCTTTCATTTTATCCCATAGGTTCCAGTATGTTGTATTGGCATTATTATTAAACTGTATAAATTGCTTAATTTCTTCTGTGACGCAGCTGTTTTTCAGGAGGATGTTATTTAGTTTCCATGTGTTTATGTGTTTGTTTTTTTTTTTTGGTTTCTGTTACCATCAAATTCCAGTTTTATTGCACTGTGGTCTGATAGTATGCATAGGATAAATTCAATTCCCTTATATTTACTTAAACATGCTTTATGAGCTAGGATGTGGTCTATTTTGGAGAACAATCCATGTGCAGCTGAGAAGAATGTGTATCCTGCTGTTGTGGGGTGGAACACTCTGTAGACATTTGCTAAGTCCATTTGTTCTCACATTTGATTCAGCTCTGATATTTCTTTGTTAATTTTTTGTCTAGTTGATCTGTCTATTTGTGACAGTGGGGTATTGAAGTCTCCCATTATAATTATGTTAGTGTTTATTTGATCTTTCATGTTCGTTAATATTTGTTTTATGTAGTTGTGCACCAATATTTGGTGCATAAATATTAATGATTACTATTTCTTCCTCTTAGAGTTTTCCCTTGAGAAGTATGTAGTGACCTTCTTTGTCCCTCTTGATCAGTCTTGGTTTGAAGTTCACTTTGTCTGAGATTAGGGTAGCTACTCCTGCTTTTTTCTGGATTCCTATTGCATGAAATGCTGTTTTCCATCCTTTGATTTTCAGTCTATGGATTTCCTTTTGGGTTAAATGTGTCTCTTGTATGTTGCATATTGATGGATCTTCTTTCTTAATCCATTCTGCTAGTGTGTTTCTTTTGATTGGTGAGTTGAGATCATTTAAATTGATGGTTACAGCTGTTATATATTGACTTACCATTGTCATAGATCACAGAATTAGAGAAAACAATCATGAAATTCATCTGGAACCAGAAGAGACCAAGAATAGCAAAAACAATCCTGGGCAACAGGAATAAGGCAGGGGGCATCACAATCCCTGACTTGAAATTATACTATAAACCTGCTGTGATAAAAACAACACAGTACTGGCATGAAGACAGACCCAAGGACCAATGGAAAAGGCTAGAAGATACAGAAACAACTCCAAACACATTCAAATACCTCATCTTCGACAAAGGACCCAAATACCCTTACTGGAAGAAAGCTAGCCTCTTTAATGCATGGTGCTGGAAAACTTGGCTTGCCACATGCCGGAAACTAAAACTAGATGTTTCTCACCATGTACTAAGCTAAAATCAAAGTGGATCAAAGATCTACACATTAAAATAGAAACACTAAATATACTGGAAGATAGACTAGGAAGAACTCTTGAAGACATAGGTGTAGGAAAAAAATTTATGAACAGAACCCAGACTGCATGGGAAATAATATAAAGAATCAGTGCTTGAGACCACATCCTATTAAGAGACTTTTGCACAGCAAAAGAAATCACCAATAGAGCAGTGCAAAAACCCACAGAGTGGGAAAAAAGTTTTTCAGCTGCCCCTCAAAGGTCTAACATCTGGAATATATAAAGAACTCAAAATAATCACACCCCCCACATTTAAAGACCCAATCCAAAAATGAGCATCTGAAATGAATAAACATTTCTCAGATGAAGAAATAAAAATAGATATATGAAGAAGTGTGCAACATCATTGGTTATTCGAGAGATGCAAATCAAAATAATGCTAAGATACCATCTCACTCCAGAAAGAATAGCTATCAAGAAATCAACCAACAACAAGTGCTGGTGGGGCTGCGAGGAAAAAGGTGCTGTCCTCCACTGTTGGTGGGAATGTAGACAGGTCCAGCCGCTGTGAAAATTAGTGTGGAGATTTCTCAAAAAACTACAACTAGAGGTTCCATTTGACCCAGCTATTCCTCTACGTGGTATCTTCCCAGAAGAATTAAAATCATCCTATCACAGTGATATATGCACAACCATGTTCATAGCAACCCAATTTGTAATAGCTAAGTCTTGGAAACAACCTAAATGCTCAATGACTAATGAATGGCTAAAGAAGATGTGGTTTTTCTACACAATGGAGTACTACTCTGCCATACAAGGGATAAACTGGAGACATTTGTAGGTAAATGGATGCACCTTGAGAATATGCTCTTAAGTGAAATAAATCAGACACTCATAAGTGCACATTGAGTTGTTTCTCTGATATGAGAAACCATAATTGTAAATAAGGACAGATAGGTATAATAGATACTATGTAAATAAAAAAGTATTCAAAAGAGAGGAGAACTAGATAGGGAGAAAGGGGAAGAGAAGGAAGGGAAAAAGAAAAGAAAGGAGAAAGGGAAAAAATGTGAATAAACCTGCTGCAAATAGGGAAGGTTGGGGGAACGGAAGGGAGAGGTGGGAAAGAGGGGGGGAACCAAGATATATCATGTACAGGGACAAAATAACCATGTTGATTATGATCATTATGTATGCAATGTACATTGGATGTTCTTGGTAGAAAATAAAAAATAAATTGCTGTGGTTATCAATACAAGCTTTAAAACCTATGAAAAATTCATACCGAGAAAGTTATTAAGTTATGCATCAGCAGGTTATGAAGAAAACTTCTGTTTCCTTCTGAACAAAAGGAGAAATGTCGTAACTAATAGTGTATATGTATTAACTCAGCACATTTCATCAAAAGCTTGTCATCATTTTCTTCTCACCTGTATTCACGCACATACACTGGTGACAGGATGATAAACTTCTTCATTTCTACCCTTTGCACCCATCTAAAAATAAAATATTTGTCTCCCACTTAAAATGGTGTTTATTAATTTGTGTTCCAGCAGGGCAATGAACGGGTGTTTTCCTATGTTATTAATTACTGTTTGATCAGTTGGCGGCTAAGTCTGAACCTGCTCATTCTCATATGTTGTTTCTGGCTTTGGTTATTCTCCTGTGAGAACGACTAATCCAGAGAGTAATCAGAGCTTTATCCTGCTCATCATATCCAATTCCTCTTGTTAAAATCCACAGTGCAGTGAGAGAACCTGTCGAGATGTGATGAAGTGGTCTTAGGACCAATTATTCTTAGGGAAGCTGCTCAGAAGAGATTATGGAGCAAGAAGAAGAAAGTCTTACCACCTTGTGCTGCATTCCTTGACTCTGAAAACTCTACTGAGATGGCTACACTGTAAAGAGGTGAGGAACTGTGACTGCGGAGCGCAATCTGAGGCCTCCCTTGAGCTAAGGTGATGGTGAGTAATGGACCAGACCATTAGCGGCACAGTTCACACCTTTGTGTCTTCACAGCCATCTGAGGGTGCTATGTGAGTGTGATGAAGTTGATTGAATAGAAACCCGAAAAATAAACCAATCCCACAAGACCTCCAGGACTTCCTGGGAAAATAATCAGCACCTGTTTAGCCTTCAGGAGGACAAGGATGACAGAGGGCCTCCTCTAGCCTCCAGGGGAAGCAAATAACCCTCCTCAGGCTCATAAGAGAGGCTCTGTGATGATGGCATTCTGACACCCTCAAGACCTAAGATCAAAGTCCAAAGAAGAAGGAATTTCTCTCAATAAGAAGGAAGAAGCGAAAGCTGCTATGAAGGGCAGAAGTTCCTGTTAGCCCCTCCTACGTGTGGTGATTTGGTTACACCTGTGGCTTCCCAAGACAAGAGCTCAGCACAGCCTAAATCACAAGACAAGGAAGATGGAGCAGCCATAGGCTGTTTATCCAGGGACCCAGAATACTGCTGAGGAATAGCATAATACCTTGACATTTGGAGAGCATCTAGAATAAACAACTGACGCATTCAATGAGTTGAATTCATACATTGTTTACAGGGCATTTCTGCCTCTTGGTATCCCATGCAAGTTAGGAGCAGTGGGTATGTGTTAGGGCTGGTAAGTCATAGTGCCTAATCCTTAGTTCTGTGCCCCTCTTTCTGGATCCTCTCACCATCCTCCAAATAGCTCTCTTTTCTCACCAGCAGAGCCCCCTGTATTCCTCTGCTCATCAACTACCTCCCACCCATTCCGATTAAAGCAAAGTTTCACCTATTCTCTGTAGCCTTTCTTGGCCTTTCTCAGCTCACCTCCCTCTTTCCAAAGCTTGGGTGGCATGTTTTTTTCAATGCTTTCATTTGACATTAACCACGCACCCTTTGCCCATTTTTATGATTTCTAGTATGCTGTAAGTTTTATGCATATGCTCTCCAATAATATTGTGAATTCTCTAAGGTCAAGATTATATCTTCTATGTGATCTTCCTTCCCATGTGGAACAATTATGCCTCTCTTCAATAGAAATTTCATTCCTGGCAAAGTCCAGATTACGTTTTGATTGGCATATCCTGTGGCCACATGTGTATAATTTGACTTCCAAAAGCATTTAATAGCACTAGGAGGTTGGTCTCTGGCAGCTTTTAAGGAAATTTGGCTGCCCAAAGAAATCGATTCAAAACCTAAACCTGTTTCCCTGGTGATGTGCCAATTGTGTCAGAATTGATGTTCTATTTAATTCATTCTCTGTCACCCAACATTACTTCTAGGCTATGGATTAGGTTCAGGTTTATTAAATCTACCTTATGAAAGTCTGGCTCTAGAATGCATCACTGGTACTTGTCTTAGTTACTTTTCTCATTGCTGAGACAAAAGACCCATCACTCACAAGTTAGAAGGGGAAAGGTTTATTTCTGTTCACAGTTTGTACAAATTTCAACCCACAGTCCTCTGGCTCCAAGGCAGGTGGCATGGCAGCGGGGCATCACAGAGGAGAAATAGTCCATGGCAAAGCAGGAAGCAACAAGCAACAACCAGCAGCAAGCTGCTGTCTCTCTCTCCCTTTATATTCCATCTGGGCTATAAACCTATCGATTGGTACCACCCACACCCAGGGTGGTGCTTCCATTATCCACATCCAGAACTGTGCTAATTCTAATCAGTGGATTAATTTAGTACCACACATGTGTAATCCCCATATCACACACACTAGACCCAACCAGCTCTGAAAAACCTCAACAATGAGCCCATGAGGCTTTGGGGGGACATCTAGACACAATTTGTAACAGGTAGCTAGAAGGTGGTATTGAACTTTTCCAGTAACCCATCCCAAGGTGACATTATGAACACCATTCAAGTCCTTGACATAGACTTACGCTGAATTCTTCAAAGATGCTGTCAAAAGTCATGCTAGAGATTAAAGATAAATCTCAGACCCAGCATAGTTATGGGTTGATGATGAGCCTAAAGGCATCAGTGTGCAATCATAAAGCCTTTATTCAAGAGATGTTTCCCTTCTGCAGTGATGAACTAAATTTATTGCTTTAGTAGTACTTGGACAAATGATGCCAACACCAATCAAGAAGTAAGAAACAGAATTCATGGGATGCGGTCATTTGGTTTAGTCAAATGACATAGCAATAAATATATGTGACTATTACTTCATTCAACACACTCATTGGAAAGCAACTCTCTTCTGGTTTCTGCAGTTGCAAAGTAAAGCGTTTTCAAAAGCTCTGACACGGCTATTGACCAAAAATACTCGAGAGCTATGTGTGCATAATATTTCATAGACTATTTTATTAACCTTAACTCTGAAATTTCCTCTTCTTGTATCAAAATTATATGCCGCATGAAAACCATCCATTAACTTACTTCTATTACAGTTTTCCTTACTGTTGCTCCAATCTGTGTTCTTCATAACACAATTCAAACAGGCATCCCCATTGTCGCTGAGTGTAAATAACTCTTTAAAAACTGAAATAAAGAACTGGCCCTTTCAGCACATAAATTATCTGAGTTTTCACTATTTAATTCACTATTCTTTCTCATTTTCACAAATGAAAAATGAGATCATTTTCTAAAATGAATCATTTTTAAAATTCCTCTTATTATTTTCCCTAGAGTTAGATATAATATTTAATACAGTGATCTCTGATTATTTGCTTCAAAAGCATTATTGATAAAACTCACTTGATTATATGATACATTATATATACAGTTAAAAACTGATTTAGAAAGTGCTCTTACTATATATTTGCTTTTAATTAAAATATTAAGTACTTTACTTACATGCTTACTGAGCTTTGGGTTAAGGACCTTCCCATTTTTATCTAGTATATTCGTTTTTCAAAAAAAGGAATTTCTTTTGGAAACACTACTTGCTTAAAACATCTCAAGCTACCTGGGCTTCATCATTTCTTGGGTTACTGGCCTTAATTTAAGGAACCTGGTGTTTGGCAATCTCTTCTAACTGACCTCCAGACCTATCAGTGGGAATTATGTGGCCATCAAAGAGTCTATGGAAGTGTCCTTCAGCTTTTAAATTCGTTCTGTTCTCCATGGAGTATTCAAACCATCCTCTGATCAATGCTTGAGATTTGAATTCTTTCAGGGATCTATAAAATCAGCTGGCATCATTTTGAAAGTCTGTGAGTACGCATGTGTTCAGTCACAGCTGATCTTTTAGCAGTAGAGACAATCCTCATGTCTTGGTCTTGTTCAAGAGTGGGAGCTTGGAGGTAAATTCAGGGAAGAAGGGCACAGCCTCCATTGTGCAGACTTCTGCCCCATGGACTGAAGCCCTGAAGCCGGGCTTCCACGAAGCTGGAGTTGCTGGTCCAGCAAAAGATGTGAGGAATGCAAAGCCTGGAAGGAGAGAAAAAATCTTCAAGATTTTCTGGTGCGTGTTGGGGAACTCTACAAAGGACATTTTCATTCCTCCTTAGTAAGATTGCGTGTGTCCTATAACTGCCAATATTTGGAGTGCATGCTTTAAGTGTTGGCTTTTATAAAAACACATACCTTCTAACATGTTTGTTTATCTCCCTAGTGTCTACAAAAGTAATGAACAATGATAATTTTCAAATGCAAAAGAATTTTTTTAAATCTTTCAGTATTCTCTACCTTACTGGCCTTTGTTTTGCACTTAAGTTTTAAAGGGCTCAAAAAGTAAAGGAAACTATTTTTCATATGGCTAAAACAGATCTCATGTTTGTTGCTAACTTTTATGCTTTTTTTCCTGAATATGTAATTTAACATTATATTAGGCATGAGTAGCAATTGATATTAACAATTCATGATTTAGGAGGTTGATGGTGAGGGAGATTTATGTGTTTAGATTTGAGTGTTTCCTGGTTGTCTCTGAGCTAAAGGCAAGTGAAGAACCACGATCTAAGTGTATATTTGATGTATCATTCATGTCCAGATCTGTATGTAATACTACGAAACAATTAAAAACACCTATTAAAGTCCAGAGAAACTCCTCTCCAACTGCACCAGGCAACAAACGCTTTAACTTTTGGCTTTCCAAAGATTAGTTTTTGCTCCTTCCATTGTTGGGCCTGGTGGCTTCATCTGTAATATGTATACTGATTGTTCGCAGCCTGGCAACAGCTCTGAGAGCGAGGGGACTGGAAAACTATAGCCCCTTGTTAGCCGCAGCCCCAACTTCAAAGGCTTGGAGAACACTGAGCAGACAGGTTTCAGCAGCCGATAAAGCAGCCAGACAAACAAAAGGCAGCTTCCCTCTCACCGAGGTGTCTCCTGATTCAGGAGATTTTCAGCCCACTTTTTTCTTTTATTTGCCACGAAACTCCTGGCAATGAGAAAGACTCATTCTGCCCATGGTTGTGTGCCCCTTGCTTCGGCGTCAGAGAGAGAGATGGGCATTTATGGCACCATAAATCAAGGGAGAAACCATACATGAGCAGCTGGCACATGTGCTAATAACTATAATTATTAATCATGTCAATTTCACACCCTTCAAATTTATGCTGTGCTTTCTGTAGGAAAGCCATCCCTGGCGCCTTGAGCTGTTTATGGTATGAAAATATGATGTGCGGATGGTCTTTGATAATTGTCTTATGACAGTATTGATCTGCCTACAATTGGGTTTGTGGGGCATCGAAGCCCTGCGTAGTGGTTGTCCTTGTCTCCTGGTATATATCATTGTCACACATTCCCCATTGTTAGTGAGTGGCGTGAATTACTTTCCACATTTGGCCAAGTCTCTAGCTGCTAGGTCACCATTATTCTATCCTTATGTCACCGTGAGGACATTTACTTTGATGTTTCCTTTGTACCTCTTCGAAGGCAAAAATCCTTTAACTTCAGAACGGTAGCCTGCGGCAGGGTTGTGAAGAGAAAAGACAGCACAGGTTTAGAGGGTGGGCGGAGGCCAAGAGATATGGAAAAATGTGTTCCCCCTAAGAAAGGAGATTTTTTTACTTTCCTTTCCATGGCCTTGTCAAGTTTTGCCTGTATCTGAGGAAACGTGGCAAACGGGAGCTGGCGACCCCAATCAATTGCCAAGTCTCCTGCTCATTAGAAGCCTCTCTGCAGATACCCCCAAGTTGCAGCCACGCACCGAGTTAGGAATCTCTGCTGTGGCACAGATGGTCAGGCTGAGAAATCAGGGTGGCCCTGAGCAAGCAGTCGCCCCGGGCCCAAGTGGCCGGCGCACTCCCAGCGATCCATCCACTTTGAAGCCATCCTGTATCTTACAAACAAGCCCCTGGAGAGCAAGCCCAGGCAGCACCTTGCCAATCTGAATATTCATTTGCCCTCGCGGCCGCCGGCTGTGGGCCGCGGCCGGCAGAGTGCAGAGTGCGCGGGCCTCTGCCCGCGGGTCGGGAGCCCCGCGCAGCCCTCGCCGGGCAGCGTCAAAGCCGCCCCCGCTGTCTGCACAGCTGCTCGGTTCCAGCGGCCCCCGGAAGGTTCTGGGGATTGTTCGAAGAGATTTCTATTAATCAACTACAAACCGACTGTTACAATTTCACACTTTTTTTTCCATCGTTTCACACATTTAATGAATTTGGGTGTCTTAAATTCAAAACATTTACAATCAGGCCAAAAAAAAAAAAAAAAAGAAAGAAAAGAAAAGAAAAGAAAAACCTCTTTAACACAATAGGCAGCAGCAGCAGGAAGACAGCAAATGCCGCTTCAAGACGCAGCTCCTGAGCTGGCCACTGAGCTGACAGCGGCTGCCCTTCGGGGGACTGGAGGAGGGTCAGCCGACAGCACTGCGGCGAATCATCCTCCAGGAAACAGTTTCCGTTTGTGTGCAGACTGTCGTTAGTGGAGTAGTGGAGTGACTTACGGAGTCCTTTTCTGCCTCGGACTAGAGTTCAAAATTAAATCTTGCCTTACTGAAAAATGAGCCCCCGAAAAGCCACCCGCCCTGGAGCAGCCGGAAGGAGACTTGGCCGGTCCCGAGAGACCGCCGCCGGTCAGGGACCTCCCCGGGCGGCCCAGGAGCCACGCGGCTCGCGGAGAGGCAGAGGAGAAAGGCCGACCGCCCTACGCCGCTTCCGCGACCTGAGCTCCGGGCGCACGGCGGTCGCCTCTCGGTGGCCTGCCGCAGAGCCCGCTGCACCAGCGCGTCGCTTTCCCGGGCTGCTCGGCTGCACCTTCGGCGCCTTCCGCCCCTCCGCGGCGCCCCGCCCGCCCTGCTCTCCGGCGCCCCCTGCCGGTCCGTACACCGAAGGCCGGAGACGACCCCGGAGGCTTTAACGCTTTGCCCCGCGGAGGGAGGAGCGCGAGTCAGGGCGGAGCGCGAGCTGAGAAGCCCTGGACGGGCTGAGCGAGAGTGCTGCGTGCTGGCGAGCTTTCACCAATGCAAGAAGCTCCGGGTTAGGTTAATGAGAATAATATTCTAGCTGTCTCTGGAAAGCCGTCCTGGGTTTCCATAAAAGTCTCAGACTTCATTATAAATGACAAGCTACTGGCAACAAGTTTTTGCATTACTGGTTTCCTAATTAGAGATTTTATCTCCCTTTCTTATCTTGTCTCTGTCTTCAGAGTTTGCGTCTCTGCAGGACCCGTATTACTTTCGTGGAACCTGGGTGCTTCTGCCTTGGTAGGCCCTTCTGCTCTAACAATAGCAACACATTATTGCATAACTTGAAACGCATTAATTTTTTTTTTCTCTTTTAGGCAAACTAGAATAGGTTCTTGTGGGCTCCTAAAAGTGTCAGGGGCACTGTGGCTCTGTGCCCAATGGAGAAGGCAGTCTGCTTCTCTCAAATGTCCCCCAAGGGTCTGGGGCGCTTTCCTTCTCCAAGGTGCCTTTGTATCTGAAGACTTTTCAGCCCTGCTCTGTTTGGTAACCTTATACTGGATCTAACTTACACTGTTCCAGCCGTGTCCTCGTATACTACAGCATATACTTTTTAAGCAAGCCGTTGCTAACTGGTGAGGAAGGCGCCCCAGCAGCCAGTTGTGAGTTTGTGCACAGCTGGGTTTGTGTGGCCTCTTCAGTTGCTGCACACCTACAGATGTTGGTGCAAAGCTGCTGAAGGGCACACTCGCATTCATGAACATACATCACCATTTACATCCATTAATTTATTCTGAAAAATGTCATTTCCCTTCCCTTTATTTCTCTCCAATGAAACTGCTACCTCTAGGACTTAAAAAAGAAACCAGGAACTTGATTTCTTGGAAGTTTTCCAAATGGAAGTCAAGGATGCGGCCTGACTGGCTATCTGAAGGGCTGCCCTTCCGTGAGGAGCACTTGACTTTACTGCGATGGGACTGTGCTCCTGCGAGTCTGGATTACAGGTTCCTGCTCCCATTCAGCAAGGCTGGGCCAGAGAGGGAAGGCAGAACCATTCTACCGCTAGAAATCAGACTGCCAAATGGAACAGGGACTTTTTTCCCTGCTCTTTTGAGGATGGCTCTCCCTGACAAGAAATAGCAGAGAAAAGCACAGCCTCTCTCAGCTGGCCCCTTCTGTGGGTTTTCCCACGCGAAACTACACCCAGGCTCTGCTCTGCACTTTGTTATTATGACAGGAAAAAATGAATTTCTAATGTGCTGCTTCTACCAGCTGCAGGAGCTGGGGATCTTCAGTCACAGGGCAGCCTGAGGGGAGTGAGCCTGAGTTAGGGTGCAACAGATTCTTTAGGTTAAAAAGAAATCCATTTCTTTCCTCTGATGGAGATGTTCTTAAGAACACAAATTTACAAACATTTACAAACAAATTTACAAACATGCCTTGGACGGGAAGGAGCAGGCACCTAACTGTCACAAACGTTAATTCACTGACCCTCCCCATACTTTCCAATAACATGGAAGAGGGGTGCTCATTTTTTACATTTGCCGAAACCTCTCCAAAATTGAGGCTCCATGGAAGCAAGCAGCAATATGAAAGACTGAAAGACAAGAAAAAGGCTCTTAGAGGTATTTCAACTCTTATTTTATCTCCAAGGAAACCTTAGCTGACCTTACACATCTTGCATTTGAATGTTTGCCACCGCTTTCTAAGTGGTCGTGTTTTCACACGCAGGTGGAATTTTTTAAGCTAAATCTGATCATCTCTTTGTTTACCAAATAATTCTACTATGGTTGTAGTCATCCACAGAAAACTGCTCTTTGTCCCTCAAATCCCTTCTTCCTGGACTCCTACACCCAACTCCAGTCCTAGCTAGAGACTACATTTCCCAGCCTCCCTTGTGGCTGTGAGGTCATATGACAAATTCTTACTAATGGGAGGAGCTCAAGTGATATACACTTTTTTTTTTTTAAAGGAAAATTGCTGCCCTGATCTTTCTCTCTTTTTCTCTTGTCTCGGATCAGCTTCAACTACACATGCAGCATCAATGCCCCAGGGGACCCTGGAGCAACAGGACAACAGGTGGGAAGAAAGCAGTCTCTGAATGGGCATGTGGGCCAAAGCCACCATACTCTTTTAACTAGAAATAACTTCTGCCTTCTTTAAGCCACCCTTGTCCTAGCAGCTTAATATTGAAATGATACAACATTACTCTTCTCAATAGGATTTCTGCTTTCCTTTCTATCTCATCAGTGGTGGCACCTCTGAATGCTTCCTCCCCTCCAGCTGTAAATTATAAATTTTCCGATTCCATCATGAGACCACACATAAAAACATTTTCCAGCCCCCCGTATGCAGGGCATCACTAACTGTGCCAGTGCCATCCATTCTCTTTTTTCCTGACAATGTTCTGATGACCCTTTGAGGACCTTAGCTCTCCCCCATTTTTAGCCATGAGATTAGGATGTGGTCGGTTCACCTGCGGTTTTGGTTGGCTGAATGCCTTGAGATATATCCCTTAACTGCGGATCAGAAGGGACACGCCCGAAGGGTGGCACTTTGGCAGCCTGAGTATTTTGAACTGAGGCAGATGGGAAGGGCATCAGAAGGAAGAAGTTCTCTCTGACCTTCTACCAACTTCCTTTTTCCTCTACCCATTTCTCCCGAAGCAGGTCATACAAATCAGAACTCTTCCCCAGTGTCAGTCACGGAATCTAGAATTCCTCTGGCCCAAAGCAAACCATAAAAATCTAGAAATGTTGCTCTCTGCCTTCTTTTCTAGTCTCTGAAGACTTTCTTAAGACAGACGTCCTGCCCTTTATTTCTGTAGAATGCTCTACAGAGGCCAAAAACAATCTGAACGCAGAGGCTTTGCCAGTTGTCCTCCCTTCCATCATATCAGATCCAGTCACATTTCTGCCTGGTTGTCTGTTCTTTAGCAAATCTGCTCATAAAGATACAGCTTTCCTGAGGTTCTTTGTCTTCATTCCTGAAGGCTCCCATGTCGTGTAAAACCTCGTTCAGTAAATTTGTTATGTTCTTCTCTTGCTAACTCATCTTGTGTTAAAGGAGTAGCAGCCATAACTTTACACTCCCCGTTAGCTACAATGACAAATTCAGAGATGGGTACATAACCCAGTTAGGCCTAATGAGCAAAACTGAATCCTGAGACCTTGACTGAGTTTCCCTGAGAGTGGTGGGTCCGTGTGAGGGGTCTGGAGCTGCTGCTGTCATTCTGCCGCCATGACCACACCTGGCCTGGAGATGGAAGAAGGCAGAGCCAAGACAGTAACAAAAAAGTGGAGACGGACACCTGATAGAATATTTGGCCCTTAATCAATCTACGCCTGAAGACAAACCTACTCATATTTTGACCTTGGTCCATTGGCGTTTGGGAGCCTGTCACCTTCAATATAAAGTATTCCAACATATTTTGGAATTGGTCGTCCCTTTGAGCTGTTTGTTTTTGACACTCTTCTCCACCAGCGAAACTTCTATTCATTCTTCAAGGCTTAGGGCATCAATTATCTGTTCAGTGAACTTTTCTATGACTCCAACATCCTTTAGTGCTAGCTGCTTCTCTCAGTGCTTCGGAATAGCACTGTGTAGATTTTTATCATTTTTATAACTTTTTGCAATTATTCATTTAAAAGCCTCTCCCCCCGCCAGAAGAGCCAATGACAGTGAGCCATTTGAGGTCACAAGAGTATGTCTGTTTTTTGCCATAAAATTTGGTCTAGCAGGATGCTTGAAATACAAGTTCTCAACAGGTTTATGATTCTGTACTAACATATGAAGGATACAGCAAAGCTTATTTCTATTCTAGTGAGAAGACAGGGACTTAAAATTGGATCTTTTCACAATTAGGAGCTGTTAGCTGGTGAGACGTGAGCTCTCTTCACTTCAGGAGATGAAGCGGGTGCTGGGTGCTCTGTGACTCCAAGGCGGGGGCATCTTGTCATTCTCAAACTCTCTGCATGGCTCTCACTTTAACCCAATAGATTCTGTCTGTATTATGCTTGGTAGAAAATCAAAGTGAGCATAAAATCAAAAGAAGAAAGTACTAGACGAAAGTGAAAATAAGCTCAGGTCGAAGGTACTCTTTAAAATTGCGCATTAGCCCGATCTTCCATGAAAACGTTGATCTTTCCACTCACGTCTTCTCTCATGACGTGGGAATATCTAGTTCTATGCATGAACTTTGCAATTTTCGGCTTTTCTAAGCAGTTAATATCTGCTCATCTGGGACCATTTGAAACCAGGATATCTCAAAAATGGGGAGTCAGGCACAATGACCAATGAAGTTTTATTCCTTGAGTCTCGGATTGTATCATTAAATCACTGACAGATACACAGTGCTGCAAGATTTTGGGTCTGTCAGTCAGCACGCAGGCTGGGACCTCGAAAACCCACAACCAGGGAGCAGATGGGGATCTGCTGGGCAGGGGACCAATCAGAGCCCATCCTGGGGGCTCAGTTGTTCAGCATGATTCAACCCCAACCAGGAGGTCCAGCTGCTTGGTCCAGGACGGCAGAGGAAAAACGAGACAGATAACACATTATGAAGCCCTGTTGTTCTACTAGTTCTGCTGACATGTGACCGAACTCCAACCAAAAGGCAGGATCCTGACTTGGGAAAGACAAGACTAGAACTGTATCCCAGCCAATCACGTCAGGGTCTGGGATAGAGTGTTGGGACCTAGTGGGAGACTGAGCAGAGCTGAGTCCCTGCAGCGACAACCCGGAGTGAAAGTTGAACCAAGCCTGGAGTTGGGATTAGTGCAACCAGAGATAACTGGGCCCCGGCACTCAGTGCGGAGTGTTGGCCAGGGGTGCAGTGGATATGCAGAGGTGAGGGACTTGGGCAGCCACATGCCCCAAACCTCCCAGAAGGTGTTTAGAGGGTAGAAGACGGCCTACAGGGCCACAAGTCCAAGTTGGATCAAAGCGCACTGCCTGAAAGAGTGAACGCCCTGGCTCTCCTCCACCCTGTACTCCGGTTTATTGCTTATATTGGCCCTAAAGTCAGTCATCCAACAGACCACCCTGACCGTCCCATGTTCTTCCCCATCCCCTAAATAAGTTCATGTATAGATGGCCTCCTTTTGTCCTGTGTCCTAGCCTCTGGGTTCTATCAGTAGAAAGCCACAGAAACTTTAGTTTGGGCTGCCTTGATCAGACTCTCTCATGCTGAGGACTCTTGGTGAAGGGGTAAGTAGAACTTGACTGGGACTCCTGGGGGACTCTGGAATGAAGCTTGCTGTGTTTCAAAGTCTTTCAGGGGTTGGCTTTTAAAAAAACAGGTTGGGCTGGTTCTGTGTAAGGTATGGGGCAGTAGATATATTTTTGCAGAGCTGAGTTAAGACTAAAGTAGAAAAAACAAAAGTGAAGGCTGACAAGAACTATCCTGATGGAGAAATGTAGAGATTTCCTAAAGATCATCTGATAGGCACATTTGGTGATCAGCTGATTATACTTCATAGGGTTTTGGTACATCTTGATACTGGCAAGAATATTTTTCTTTTCTTTTTTTATTAGTGCATGTTTGGAGCACATAATGATTACGTGTATAGTGAGAAGTTGGTACATGCACATAACATATCTTAAGTTTTTTTTTTTTTTGGTTTTGTCCCCTAACCCTCCCCTCCCCTCCCGCCCTGCTCCTTCCAACCTCTGGACTCCTTCTCATTTGCAAAATCTCTATTCTCAATTTTTCTTCAATCTTTTCTTTCCATCTCCTTTCCCTCCCTTCCCCCTTCTCCCTCACTCTCCCCATTCATTTGAAAAAGATAGCCCTACTTCCTATTTATCTATTATTTTGTTCTCTCTCTGATTTCTCATATAAGAGAAAACATTCAGTATTTAAGCTTCTGTGCCTGATTTATTTCACTTAGCATTATGGTCTCAGACCTCAAATTTATCAATCTTTATGGCAGAATAGCACTCCATTGTGTATAAATACCACATTTTCTTTATCCATTAATCTGCTCAGGGGTATATAGGCCACTTCCAAGATTTAGTTGTTATAAATTTTACTGCTATAAACATGTATCCCTATGACTTTAAATCTTTCAGGAAGATACCTAGAAGGGGAATAGCTGGGTCAAATGGCATTTCTATTTTTAGGTTTTGAGGAATCTCCACATGGATTTCCAGAGCGGTTGTACTAGTTGACATTCCTACCAACAGTGCATAAGAGTTTTTCTTTCCCCACATCCTTTCCAGCATTTCTTATTATTTGATTTCTTGATGATAGCCATTCTTTCTACAGTAAGATGGTATCTTAGTGTTGTTTTAATCTGCATTTCTCTAATGGCCAGAGACATTGAACATTTTTTCATTCATTTACTGGCCATTTGAAATTCTTCTGAAGAAGTCTCTGTTCATTTCAGTTGCCTATTTTTTGATTGGATCTTTTATTTTGGGAGCCTACTTTTTTTGAGTTCTTTATATATTCTAAATATTAGCCCTTCATCTGAGGAATAGATGGCAATTTTTCCCATTCTTTAAATTATCTTTTCACTCTGTTGGTTGTTTTCTTTGGTGTGCAGAAGTTTTAAATTTGATATGATTCCATCTGTTGATTCTTAATATTATTTCTTATTCCACTGGGGTTCTGTTCAGAAAGTCCTTGCCTATGCCTGTATCTTCAGGAGTGTTACCAATTTTATCTTCCAGTAGATCTTTTTTTTTTTTTAACATTTAGATCTTTGAGCCATTTTAATTTTAATTTAGTACATGATGAAACACATGGGTCTAAACTCAGTCTTCTGCAGGTGGATATCCAATTTTCCCAGCACCATTTATTAAAGAGGCTCTTTCCCTCAGTGTATGTTTTTGGCTCTTTTGTCAAAGATTGAATTCTAGCAACAATTTTAAATTTAGTATTAAATCATCATCCCAGGAGTCAGTTTTGTTATTAAGCCATAGCCAAAGTATTTATATCAAATCAAAGTGGATATCCTACTTCTGCTTTTCCTTCAGTGTTGGGCTAGTAATGTGCATTTTGCACTGACCTCTCTACAAAATAGTAGAGTCCTGGTATAGCAGACTCTGTTGAGATTTTTCTGAACACAATTCAAATACATCTAGGATCTTCTGTCGTCATGTAAAATCTTACACCCCTCTCCCCATAACTAGATAATCAATTCCCCATTAGTATATGCACCCTATAGGGGGAGATTTTTTTACCAATTATTTTAAGAAGATAGAGTCCAAGCCTATAACGTAGTACTTGCTCAAAAATATTTTCTAAATGGGTTTCCATGTTGGCACTTGGAAAGGTTTCTTTCTCATTCCATTCTCTTTTGTTTTCTTCTTTCACTGACCTGTTTGCTAAGGTCCATTTTAAGTATATGAGATTTTTAAAGGCCTAGTCTTACTTCAAAATTATTTTTCATTGATTAAAAAAAAAATTAGGCACTTGCCAAGAGTAAGATGTCAAGCCAGGCACTGGAAGGGCTATGCATATGAAAAAGATATGGATGCTAGGTTTGTTTTTTTTTTTAAGATTTTATGGTAAAAAAATAAACACACACACAAAATAAAACTCATAAATTACTGGCACATAAGGGATTATGAGCTATGTGATAGAAGAAGGGGCATGTAATGCACAGAGTGATCTGGGAGATGAGTATAGTGATGTGTACATATGAAAAAAGGCACAGCACTGTGCAGTTAAAATTGTAAACTTTATTTCAGATTGAGCTGTAATCGATATGACTCAAATAAAGAGGTGCTAATTAAAGGTTCAAAGGTATAGAGAGTGCATGACGAGAAAGTCTTAATTCATTAGTAGTTTGTCTAATTAGGCAGCTAGTTGTTATGACTTAGTTTATATTTGCTTGATATTAAGGTTTCAGTATTAAATTAAACATGTTTGCCATGCATGAAAGTGCTTACTGTGTTGGCCTGAAATACCCAATATTTGATTTTAAAGGATGAGCCACCATAATTTTAGGTAAATATCTAGCAAATGCACCATTGATTGGCCTGACCCTGGCTGGTTTTAATATAGTGGAATAAAAGCACCAATATCCTTAGTACTTCTGAAGGTGGAGAGTTTCCTAGAATTAACTTGCAGGTCTTAGCAATAAGAGCCATCCCAGGAGCTAACACCTTGGAAGCTGAGAACTTAACTCCCACCTGGGACTGCCGGCCAGCTGTCAGGCCTGAGTGACTGACTGCCTGTTGGCTGGGTCCCTGCAGGTGGCTGTGACAGTGATGGAAGATGATGGATGACCCTGACGCAGCCCCACCCCACCCGCTTACCCATATGCATGACAGAAGGGCTCCCATCCCACCGCCAGGCCTAACGATGCCTTCAAGTAGGCTTTCAGATGCGGAAAAACAATAGTCAGATCCTGCAGCGATTCAGCAACCAATATGGAGGCATTTAATGAGTTGCTAATGCGAAAATAATTTTCTTTTTGATTTTGAATTGTAGGAATAAAGACACATAGAAAGAAGCCATACAACTGGTAATGACTCTGCTGAAAAAGGAAAGCAGCTTTCAAGAAATGTAAAAGAAGTGGAACTGGCCCTGTCAGAGTTGATAAGGGTTTATTGACACACCGGCCTCTATTTTTCCTTCCACTCCCTTCTTCTTGCTTTGTGCCTGTGTTTTTACTAGCCTCTCCTTCCTCCAGTCTGAGCTGAATTCTCTCGACTTCTTCGGTACACTTTTCTCTCCTTCCCGGTCCCCATCATTCATTTCTTCCCTTGCTTCTCCAGCAGCCTCTTCTTCCATTGTCATCTCCCTATCTCCTAACCCCAATTCCATGAAAGTGTTCTCCTTCCTTTATTTTTTTTCATATATGATTATCATTTTTCAAAAGGGTTTCAGGGAAAGTGTGCATTTAGAAATCAAAGTCAGGAAATTTGGAATGTGAAAGAACAAGAAAACCAAGGCAGGGCTTTTTCAACCTTCAGAGCTACCTTGAGATAGGGCAGAGGAGAGGATGTGTTGCTCGGGAGTACACTTTCTGATGTTTAGCTGAGAGACTTGAGGAAGTCTTTCTAGGTGGTAGTCATCTGGCTGACATGTTAAATAAACTGATGCTTACGTGAACTCTAGTATGTTAAAAGAGAAAACCTGCATGTAACAGGAAACTTCACTAATGAGAACTAATTTTCAGCAAAGTTCTGGCTGAACTAAGGCGTAGTCTGAGTTCTGCAGCATTTCTAAAGGAACAAGCCTTTATTACTTTCAAGTACATACATTCACAGAAGTAGATGTTTCTTTGATGGCAGCATATAAGGGTTTTGTTGACTAGAGATAACCTGTTACCAATAGAATCTGGTGGTGAGATACCAACTGTACGTAAATGAGCATTTCTGCTAAGACTGTTTCAGTGTTCTGTTTTTCACCTGCACAATTAACTGAAAAATTCTTCCTTTAATTTTGTTTACACAACTGGTGCATTTGGCAAATTTTCTGTTAGACAAAATATCAGGTTAAATATTATCCCAGGTACTATTCCTAACAATCATAAAATCTAATTTTGGGAGGCCTGTATTAATGTCTTTATTATCTTTAAGTAACTTTGGGTACTAACACTGATGGACAAGAAATGTTGGTTAAAATATCTGTAAGCTTTAAATTACTGGAAAACAAGTGGAACCATGTGTTACGAATATGAGAACCAGTGCCAAACTGTTATGGGGTAAGTTCCGATATTCCTGGGTTCTTCCCCTCCTCGAACAAACAATTGAACAAGGAGGGGCGAAAAGTAGTTCTACAGGAAGCCGCAGGAAGCCACGTGGTCAAGCCAGACGGTGACCCACCCTGGTGGCTGACACTGACAGAGGAGCTGAGAGGCTCTGCATGTGGTTCCGAAAGTGATGTCTGAGGAGCCTAAACTGACCTTGATAAATGGCAAGAGGCCAATTTTGATTAACATGGTCTCACTTTAACTTGGTCTTAAACACCCAGCAGAAAAGTATAACAATAAGATACATAAAACACTACCATAGCTAGATGTGGGTTCTTTTCTCTGACCTGCCTTTTTATTCTAGTGCCATGTTTTGGTTATACATGCTTTAATTTCTTAGAAAATTTGTTTATTCTCAACTAGAGGATGCCAAGCTTCAAGTGATCATGCAGATGGAACCAGCTACAAATATGCCGGGCTCCTTTCACTGGGACCCACTGGACCGACTTGGGAAGGGAGTTCATAACTGCTAGACTGCAACCTGACTTCTACGCAAGGCCCATCAGATGAGCTCTCCAGAGGTCACTGACTGCCGTCTCCCTGACACTGACCCTTCTCAGCTTGAAGCAGCTAGATGGAAACTTTGCCCATTTTCCCCTAACTGCAGTTAGGGTTACCTACCTCTTCAGAGGGGGAAATATTATAGATAGCTAAGGTAAAAATATTATAGGCAGTCAGACAGGGCCGGGTCCTCAATGGAGTCAATACACAAGGGGAGAATACACTACAACTATGGCTGGAGGGGCATCCATTGAAGGTCAGGCCTCAAGATAAGGATAAAGAGTGAACTGAAGATTACACTCATCCGCTCTGATAAAGTCTAGGTCACCCAGGTGGGTGACTGAGACCTCCAGATCCACCCCATCTTGGAATGTCTTTATTCTTTCCATGTTCATTTGCTATGTGACCTTCTTCCCCATTGGATCACTATTACCTAAGCGAGTACACTTGTAATATTATTGGTTAACCATAATTTTGACACACATTGTACCCACCTCACGATTTTACCCTATAAGACCCCCTTCTAAAGAGTCGGACTCTTTAGCAGCCCACTCAGGTCCCCTCCTGTCTCTCAGGAGCTCTCTTTTTCTCTCAATAAATGTCTTAACAACAACAACAACAAAAGTAGTTCTAAAGTTTTATTTAAGACTACAGAGAGAAGAAGAAAAGGAAAGTTGAGCACAACAACAGAAAGAGCAAAATGTGTACTGCGGCTAAAAGGCTCGGTAGAGGTTACCATGAACAGGTACAATAGCCTTGGCGCTGGGTACACAGACATTGTCTTTCTGAGGGAGGGAGAAGGGAGAGCTCTTTCCCTGGCAGCACCTTAGAAAGGAAGAGAGGGAGAGCTTGCTTCCGGTGTCGCTTCTATTTATAGAACTGAGTTCTCCTGGAAACTTGCAGAACTCCCTACTGTCCACGTGAGAGGGACAGAGCTTGAATTTGGGGCCTCTGGCTGAGTCAGGTCCAGGCCACTCCCCCGAGGCTGACATTGAGTCCAAGCCACTCCTCCAGGCCACACCCCCTTGCCAGCCAGCCTTAGCCACGCCTTATTCCTACTTCAATGCCTTTGAACTTCTTGGTTACAATCTACTCAATAGTTATTTTTTAATTGTCCTTCTGCATAATACGGGGCGCAGGTGACACTTTCAGAATGAGTGACACTACCTGCTGGCTGCGTCCTGAGGTTGGCCCAGGAACCTAGTTTATTTTTGTCTGAGTATTGGGCATCCACTCTTCATTTGGACTTTAGAGAATTTTCTTCCCAATCCTCATCTCCAGCTGTCACTGGGATACCACCAAGTCACTGGGAGTTTCCAAAAGAAACACGGAATAAGCAGAGTGTAAACTTGTTGCTTTGGGCCATCAGACAAAGAAGAAGAGAGGTTGACAACTTGAAGGAGGCATGGAGGGACTCTTGTGGGCTAATTTTGAAACCTTTCCTGTAGATTCCAAGAGTGAAGGGTAATACCTTTTTCTTACCATCCAAGGTTCATGGCTGGCACCCTCATAACAAAAGGTAGACTCACAGTAGAAAAACATAGCCAATTATCTAATACAGGGATCTTCAGAATAACTCATCGAACCAAGAAGAACTCTGGTTTTTTTTTTTTTGTGGAAACTAAGGTAGAAGTGTGATGGGAGGATAAAAAGTATATGACCTAATGGTGATAAACTGGGTGGAACATAGCAAGTGCTCTGTGTTCAGATTCTCCTTGACCTCTGGGGTCTCCACCTGGAATGACGATCTGATGGTTTAGTTTCAAGGGAAGTACATCAGAGAATTTTTAATGAACTGCTTCAGGAGAGTGAGGAGGGAAGTCAGAGAAAAAAGAAATAGAGGATGAAAGAGTGACCTTCCTGCTTCTGTGGTTTTCCCAGTTTCCTTTAGTTTAAAATTCTCAGTATGCCAAGGGGCCATATCTTCAAGTATTGTGTTCCTACCCCAATGTGGTGGAAGATGAGAGGAGAGGACACAGAAAGGATGTAGCATAAGAGAGGATGAACCCAAGTTTTTCTTTTTGTTAACTCCAAAAGGCCCTAGAATGGATTCATAGAAGTTGTTCTTTATCTCAGTGGTTGTTGGCTGCTGAGGGTCTCCTTGTCTGTGGCCACCTGGATCTGCAGCACACGGAGACCCCCTGGTACAAGCCAAGATAGTGGAGCAATGCCAGATGGGGCATCAGCATAAAACCATCAACTTGGTCCATAAGTTCAAATCTCAGCTCCACCACTTACTTGCTACGTGACTTTGCACAAGTAACGGCTCTGTGCCTCTATTTCTTCATCCCGGAAGTCGGCTAGAATAGATAAAATGGTATGCAGCCCAATCTGTGAGCTGAAGACTGGGGAGGGTGACCTGACAGCAATAAACAACTAAGCCAAAATTGGCCGAGAATGGGCAATTGTCAAGTTGGGTGGTGGGTATTTGAAAAATTATCATACTGTTCTTAACACTTTGCTTGAAACTTGTCATAATGAAAAACTTGAAATTTTCTAAGGACAAATGTTTTAAAAAGTGGCAATAACTACTCACCTCATAATGTTGTTTTAAGAATTAAATGAATCAAATTGATTCCATTAAATGAATCTAGGTAGTGTTGGGCTAATGTTTAGTAAACACTGTACAGACATCAGGTATTTATGCTACTAATGTTGTTATTGTTATCATCAGGTAACACCAAGACAGCTATAATGCTAACTTCAACAATATTAGATGTATCTGCTCACCCACAGAATCTCCCCCACCCATTTCAATTACCCAATATTTTAGTTCAAGACCAACTTTTTACTCTCGCAAAGATTTTTAATAGCCATCAAACTATTTCCCTGGGTCCTGTCTTTCCCTCCACCCCTTTTAATGCAGCCAAAGGTAGAACTGAACATAAAAAGGGAGTCACAGGTCAGGCATCTCTGTGGGCAGGCGTGGCTGGAATTTAGGATGTGTGGAGGAGGAAGAACTAACGAGGCACCCCGAGGCCAGGTCGTGGGCTGGAAGGAGAGTGGCTGGAAACAAGGCTATTTGGAGATTATGCTACTTCTTCACAAATAAGAATATTTGATGGTGAGAAACTGAACTGGGATAGTGGCAGTAGAAAGGAAAAAAATCTAATGGGAGAGACGGTGCGGGGAGAGCACTAATGGTGAGTCAACTCTGTTTCAAGGATAGACTGAATGATGCAAGGGCTGAGAAAGAGAAGAATCCAAATGAAGGTCCAGATAAATGGGAGGATGGTGATGGCTTCAATCAGATAGGACCACAGAGTAATATGCAGACTTTGAGAGGGCTTGAAAATACAGCTCTGTCATGAAGGGTGATAGAAATGAGGAACTGGCCAGAATATAGGGATGTAGGCAGTTGCTTTTGAGTTAAGGAACTCGAGAGACTCAATAACAACAATAGCCCAATTTTAAAATGGGGAATGATATGAATAGACAACCTCAGAAGAAATCAAATGGCCATAAAGTTTAGAAAAAATGCTTAACATCATGGCCATCAAGGAAATGTAACTCAAAACCACAGTGAGATACCATCTCACCCAAATTAGAATGGTTATTATCAAAAAGACAAGAAATAGCCAGGTGTGGTGGCATGTGTAGTTTCAGCTACTCAAGAACCTGAGGCAGGAGGATCACTTAAGCCCAAGAACTTGAATAAATGTTGGTCAGGATGTAGAGAAAAGAGAATTCTTGTATATTCTCAGCAGGAATGTAAATTCAACAGCCCCTATAGAGAGGTTCCTCAGAAAACAAAAAATAGGTTCACTGTATGATCCAGCTATCCCACTGATGGGTCTGTAGACAAAGGAAACTATATCAGGGTATCAAAGAGCACAAGATCTGAGACACAGGTCAGTCCAGGTGCCCATTAACAGATGAATGAAAGTGCCACACAGATGCACAGTAGAATATTATTCAGCCATAAAAAGAGTGATATCCTATTATTTGTCACAAAGTGGATGAAATGGGTGGACATTATAATACGTGAAAAAAGTCAGACACAGAAAGACAAATACTGCATGTCCTGTCTCATATGTTGGTATTAAAAAAAAGTTGATCTGAACATAAAGTAATAATTACTAGAAGCTGAGAAAGGTAGAAGGAGATACCTGTAGAAGGAGGTTGGATAATGGGTATGGAACATAACTAGAGGTAGTAAGTCCTAGTGCTCAACAGTAGAGTGGGTAACTAGTTCACAAAGTCCTGTCGTATTTTCAGGAATAACTAGAAGAGAGGAATTTAAAGGTTCTGAAAACAAGGTAATGATAATAAGTTAATAATAATAGATAATAGTAGTAATAGATAATAAATTAATTACTCTGATTTGTTGAGGACATATTATATACATATATTGAAATACCACATTGTACCTCATTGAATATGTATAATTATTACATGCTACAATTTTTTTTTAACATTTAAAGAGATAGAAATGTTCTCTACCTTGATTTGGTGTTTACATACTGCCTGCATGTATGAAAATATCACACTGATTCCTATAACTGTACAATTAAAATATAATTTAAAAATTTTAAAAAGAAATGATGATTCAGTTCCTCATTGGGGCCTGTTTTTTATTTTTAACACATAATGTGTTAAAAATATATAACCCTCTTACGGTTGATGGCAATTAGAATAAATCAAATACAGAAAAATCAAAGATTTAATTAAGGAAGTTCTCAATACATCAATGCTGAATAGAATTGAATCAAGAAAGAAATTCAATTCTGGGAAATATGCTTATAGATAATAAATTGAATTGGGTGCATACATGTGTGATAGGAACATACAGACTCTTCTCTCTTGCTCTCAGAAACTACCTCCCAATTCATTAACATAGCAGAGAGAATCCGTGGTGCTGAGGACGAAGTGGATGATCACATCCAGCCTCCTGGTTTGATTAATAAGTGACGGACTCATGTTCCTGTTTTGGGGGAGATTTGCCATCATGGCCACCGTCTCTGGAGAGCTCCAGGCTACAAAGCGATAACATCTGGTGCCCATTATCTCCCCAGATCTGTTGTGATTAGTCCATATGATAAGCCTGGCCAATTGCTGTGGGCAGGGGATCGCTACATTCCCCCCATCAGGGCACTGGAGCTGTCACTTCTGGTTTGTGGCCCCTGCTAATTTGCCACCACAATTTCCAATATCTGATAGAATTCCACAAGGAAATCTCAGTGTCTTGCAGGAGCAATAGGTTGTGTGGCTGTAGACAGAACACTAGCCCTGGTAATCAAAAGGAGAGGTTTATCAATTAGCCCAAGCAGCTCTGTGTGGACAGTGACAGGCAGCCCACCCCCACTTCCGTTGTGTCGTGCTGATGAAATGGTCCAGGAAAAATTCAGATCTGCTGATGATAGAGGCAGAGAAGTAACTAAAAGCTAAAAAAGGAAGAATAGGTTCACAAACTCTTTGCTATTTGAATAAAACACGTTTTCTGGCTTTCCAAATGCTTTTCATTTTCCTTCCTTCGTCCTTTCTCTCAAGCTCTGAGACCCAAGGATAATAAATGAAAGCCATCCAAGTGGCAGAATAGCCTGCCACTTCAGATGTAAAAGATTCAAATCTCTAAAAAGGAAGTTATGCTACATGGTAGAATTCATTAATATTGAAGCCGGCTACTGTTTTACGTGTCCCTTTAAAATCTGACCTGAAGAACACTCTTATACAAGCTTTACAAGTTTCTTAGAAACAATATGGACTGACTGCAGAAATTGTGTACAAATGAAGTCAATCGAACAATTGTAACTCTCATGAAACTGATAATCACTGAATAAGTTTTCACTGAAATGAATACTAATATTGTCATTAAATAAGTTCTGAAGATAAAATTTGGAACATTTCCCCAAACTAAGACTGAAAGAGATAGAGATTAAATTAACTCTTTTCTATGCATTTTTGTGACCTAAGTAATCATTTAAACATTATCTGCTTCAAAACCTTTTTGAAGCATATACTTGTTTTGATTCTTTGGAAATAATTTTGGCTAATAATTCAGAATATGAAATAAAGTAATAAAATATAACAATTTTTTATCCTTGTTCAATAGACCCTATAGTTTCTAACTAATCATATGCCAAGTGTTGTGACTAAACATTATCACAAATAATTTATGTTCACATGTCACTTAAATTTGCATAACAAAAATAAAGTTGTCAATTTATCATGTGAGGAAAAGACAGTTGTGAGGGGTACTGAATTTCTCCTCTGTTAAAAAGGTGTTTTGCCATCATTCAAACATGGACCTAAGACCCCAAACAAGGAAAGATTACATTGGGACTAATATCAAAGACGTTAGTTGGCAATAGATTGCCGGATGCTGAGCACTGTAAGCAAATGTCAGATTTGTACAGGCAGAATCATGCCAGTACAGATGGTGAAATAAAATAGTGGTAGAAAGATAGAGGGAAAGTTTTCTAAATTTTCAAGTAATTATATCTTAATCGGTTTTGTTTTGTTTTGTTTTTTATTTGCTCCTTGTTTTTTTGTTTTCCATTAGCAGCCATGCCTGGGAATGGAAGTGGAAATGTTAGTTTATGGCAAAAACACAAGTGTCATTCAATTTTACTTGGTTTCAATTTTACTTGGTTTCGATAGCCTTTTTCCTTTTTTGTAAATCCATTTTATGCTTTCTCATACTGCCCAGACCACCTCTAACCATGGAAACTGGCGTCACCTTAGCGGACCTTCATTCCTTTTGGTCCATCTCTTGCCTGCCAACCTCTGGGCTGTCTCCAGGGCTGAGACTCCTCCTACCCTGTGCCAGGTCTACCTGGTAAGGGCAGGTGAGTTCAGTGCTGAAGTGCTTGTTCACTGAGTTGTGGCACCAAACGATTTCAGTTCCAGCTGGATTTAGAGGCCTGAGTATCATCTATTAGTCATGTGCAAGTGAGATTCCCTCAGCACTGAACTTTCAGCCCGTTCACCGTGAGTGCTGGTATCTTAACTAAGAGGTACCCAGTCATCAAGTCATTGAAGAGAGCAGCATGAAAACTCTGTCATTAATGAAATTGCCCCCAAGGTAGGTGTAGAGTCAGACTGTGCCTTGGACCAAGACAGAGCTGAAGTCCAGTAATGCATTTGGATAATTGAATCTCTGATGTCTTTCCTCTATCACGAGCCTTTTGCCACTGTTTTTGAATCATATATTAATTTATCATTTCATTCAGAGAGGAAGTATCAGAAAAAAGTTTTTGCTCCAAACATGGGTAAATTGAAGGGTAAACCAATGGACTGAACTGTGTAAATGGCATAATAATAATGAAATCAAAACACTACATTTTATTTCCTTTATGTTTCACAAAAGTTAAAAGCTACTGACTCAGCATTGCATTTCCGGTTTTCTGTGCAGGTATTGTTACATTTATGTATTTTTGTAATATTACCCATCCATCATAGAAGACTGACGATTCCTGCACAAAGTTAAAAGCCTATGAATCAGAATACTTTGCAAGCTTTCATATACATAAAACAGATTCTGGAAATGGCCATGCTGACAAGGTAGAAGACAACCCCACTGTCTTGCACATAATTGCATTCTTCATAGGCTATTATAGGTAATTTTATTTGAGGCTTTGTAGATGCACCTCTCTTTTCTTTAATATTTCCCTCCCATTACCCTTAGTTTTTTCTTCTCTTAAAAAGAAACAATTAATTTAGCAACTTTAGCAAAAATAAAGAAAACCTAGAAGTTATTTTCAGTGACTCCAGTAACATTGCCGTTTTCCTAGCAGTTGCATTTTACCCAGTCTTTCTTGGCCTCTACTCATCCACTGCTCCAGGAAGCAAGGCTCAACTTTTAGAGAGTGGAGAATCAATTTGGTTAGTGTTAGAGCCAAGACAGTTTCGTATACGAGCATTGAGGACGTGGCCATTCTCCCGGTTTGAAAGATTTTATGTAGACAAATCGAAAATTTACAATAATTTTTAAAAGCCATGTGCATTTGGGTGTATTCGAGTACTTACCCAACTTTGCTAAATTCATTCTTCAGAAAGTGAAAGTGGAGCTGCTAGTGCCTTTGCATGTGATGCGCACTAGTGGCGGGAAAGCCCCCCCGGGAACAAGAGCCACGGTGACGACCCCGGCACGGCCCTGCTAGTCCCACTTGGCTGGGCTGACGGAGGCGCCCCCTCCTCTGTGAGAGGTCAGACCCTCTCCATTGACACTAATGGACCATTTTATGCAAAACTGTTCATTTTCCTGAAAGGACCATGTCTGACTGGTGGAATGATTCACAAAAACCACTTCATTACATGAATACTCTTCATGCGTGGCCTTATTCCCTTTAATGGTGTAGATCCTGGGAGCCACGCATGGGCACCCGAGGAGGGGCGGGCTGCTCTCCAGGGCGTGAATCAACCACAAGTCCCAGGGTTGCGCCCAGATAATGGAGGCCTGTGACGGGCACCCAGCCAGTGCAAACCTGGTGACCCCGTTGGTCCCCGAAAACCCCCTTCCTTGCAGTTGAGAGTTGCCCATGACATTTGGGACATCGGGGCGCTTCTTACTCTGCACAGAGCAGCCAATAGTGCTGCTCACGGCGAGCAGGGCCACCGAGACTCCAGGCCTCCATAAGACGCTCTGCACTCCTGAGAAGGCACGTACGAGTCCAAAGCGTGACCATGCAGAAGAAGGAGGAGCAGGGTGTACTGAAGAGTGGGAGGCAGAGTAAGTAAGAGGCGAGACATTGGGGAAAATGCTGGAAGACTCTGGTCGAATTTATCCAAACCTTTTGAAGCTTCTGCGGACAACGAGATTCTTCCTATGGGGTCCTGTTCTCCTGATGTTGCCTTGCTTGGTCTAAGTCAGTGTGTCTCCCCCAAATCTGGCTGAATGGTGACTCTATTTCTATCATTGAGATCCTCCCTCCCCTGCCCATTACATTTTGACTTCTACATTGGGGCTAGTAATACTACACTTCCTTTAATGCTCAGAGTCTAAACTTTCAACCTTTCCAAATACTAAAAAATGATGTCTTTGCCTTTAAGAGTGTGGTGACCAGCAGGCTGTGAAAGGTCCGTTTTTGCTGTGATTTGCACAACCCAGTACTGCTCAGAGCTCAGCTGCACCAGGCTAATTTCCATAAGCATCATGTGGTGTTACAGAAACCACATTTTGCCAAGCTGTCAACTATACAGCCTTCTCTTTGCTAAACAGACTCCCATTAAAACTGTCTGCACAATTTGTCAGTTAAATGAGGTACAAGAGGGACGCTCTATTTGCCCCTAATTAGCTGCGCAGACTACCTTTGTCTGTTTGATTAAGCATTCACATTATCAATTTTGTTTAATCTGATTCATTTCACACACCTCCCCTGGGACTCAGCCCATACGGTTAACTAATCTCTGGTATCATCTCTCATATCGGGCAGCTATCATCTCCCCCAGAATACATTCTACCCACAGGCAGCACGATCATCACGCTAGACAGAGGGGAGTTGGTCTGGTTCTGGACAGAAATTTAGCTCCGGAACTGGAGCTGAACCCAGACATGCTTAACGTAGAGCAGAGAGCAGCTTTTTCCTCAGGGCCATCTGTCTGCGGTCAGCCGTCCCCTTACTTGTTCCTATCGGCCCATTCCCTCTTTCAGGGAGCAGACATATTGTCTGCCTACTATGCACCAGGGGCTGTGAGGGAGTAGGGAGGGACACAGGCCGTGTAAAATAAGGTCTGTGCTTTCCGATTGCTCACGATCTCAGCCCCTGAGTACTGTGAAAACTGTCATAGATGGTGCACTCTTCCTGAGGCCAGTTCATCTAGTATCTGTCACACATGGCCTATTCAGCCTGGCTGTCAAACGACTCTCCAAAGAGCTTTCTGGAAAAGCATCAAACACGAGAGCATCTCTCCTCTCACTCCCAGTTTGGCAAAGTGGTTAGCAATGGTGAGGGAGGAGTTTGAGGAATCAGAATCAACAAATCACTTACTAATAACTAGTTCGGGAATGTTGTTGCATCTCAGATGATTGAAGTTACACCTGTATGAAACTAAGCTAGTTATGCTCAAATCAACATCAGCAGTACATTAGCAAAGAGTTTATTAAACATTAAAGGAAGACGAATGAAAAATCTGAGAGAAAAAGTGATTGGTTTGGTTCAACAAAATTATAAATCTATTCTGGGAAGGGGAGCAGTAGAAAAACATACAGATATTCATGGCACATGGAATATTTGTATATTAAAATAATATTAAAATAATATTAAAACCTTGTGCTGATTAAGATTGCCACCTCAGAAATGTGTTCTCTGTGAAAAGTTTTGGATCCTGGCAGGTGACAAGCACTGGAGAACGGATGTTGGAACTTCAGCTTGGATCCTGGCAGGTGACAAGCACTGGAGAACGGATGCTGGAACTTCAGACTGGGAAGTGCACTCTGTGGAAGTTGTCACATGCAGTTCTCCGCAGTGTCTGGGAACTTCCCGGATAACAGGGCACACAGGGAGCTGGGGCGTTCTGTAGAGTCGGCTTTGTAAGTGGGTCCTGCCATTCTGCACAGCTGCCTTCTGATTGGTCAGTTCTGACACGTACAAGCTAAGTGAGATCCCAAATCCACATTCCGTGACTGCAGGGACTGGGTTCCTGTAGGCAGGACCAATCTCTTCTTAATACCTTTAATATTCAACTCAGATTTTCTTTCTCCAAGCACAGAACCTGCAGTTCTCTCAGCAGCCCTTCATGTAGTGGTTTCCAGTACTTTCAGCTTTTCTTCTCCTCCTCTTCCCTACATTCTTTGCTTTCTTAGCCTTCCTCTCAAAGTGCGATCCCCAGGACTGAGTCCCATATCCACGAATGCCTGATGTATGGAAACCGGAGCAGGATTTAACCTAATTCGAAGGATATAATCTAAGACCATGTTGGCTCTCAACAGCCTCATTATTCTGGATTCATACTGGCCTGAAACCCTTAGAGTTTGTTTACATGTTGCTTTATTCAGATCTCACACTGGATTTGCTCTGTTATGCAGCTTTATGGTGATGTCTGTTACATACTGTCTTATCAACATCAATTCATCATTTTAGCTTGTTGATTAATATCTGGTTCTGCCCTTTCAACTTTGTGTTGCCTCCCAATGTGACAAAGGACAGCATCACTGTCTTCATATATCCTCGATTAAAATGGCAAAAAAGTCAAGAATGAAAGTGGGTAAGAAAGCGGCTGAGGTTTCTAGAACAAAGTGAATACAACTACTGGTAAGATATATTGGGCAATTATATAAGCCAAACACTGCACTAAGTGGTTTATTAGTCTTCTCCCACTTAATAGTCACAAAACTTTATTCAGTATCATTATCATCAGATTATAAATGAAAAATCTGAGAGTAGAAGCCCAAGAAAATATCTGCCATAAAGACTATAGTTAACAATTCTGTGGAGGGGCGAGGGGCATAACTCAGTGGTAGAACCATGTGCTTAGCATGGGCAAGGTCCTGTGTTCAATCCCCAACACCAAAAATATATACAGATAAACACATATGCACATACACACACACATACGTAATTATTATGTGGGACTAAAATTTCAGTCGAGCACTGGCTGATGCCTGAGCCCCACATATCAACACGTTACTACAATTACTACCTTTTATCACTAAGAGAAAGACAAAGATAGTGACAGAAAGGAGAGTAGGTGGTTATAAACCTTGGCCATGTAGCCCATATCCGTTAGCTCTCCCCTAAGCCCCCTCAGGTGAAAGGGATCGAATCTGCTGTACTTGTATTCGAGTCATACTAACGTTGTAGCGATCCTTTCATATTTCATTTATTTGTTCTTTTGATCCCATTTTCCATTTCCATTCACTCTCCCCATAGGAAAGCTTTCCAATGAGTTTGATCTGTAACCTTGAACCTGTATCTTTGTAAAATATTTAGTGTTATTGTTTTGGCGGTGCTCTTTTATATAAAATGAGCTATGGACCACTTTCTGTGTCTTATTCTTCTTCCTGAGCACTACATTTAAAAAAAAAATCTGTCTTGCTGGGCATATATCTAGTTCGTCTCCTGTAACTGCTGCATAGTATTCCCTAGCGTGCATCTTCCAGGTCTCTCCTGTCTGTTTCAGGCACAGAGATCTGGATTGCCTTACTCTCTGCCATTACAAATCAGACCAAAGTGAACCTAGAGGACAGTACGAGTCATGTAAGCCGAGAAAGACAAATACTGTAGCATCTCACAAAGAAGTGCAATCCAAGAAAGTCAAACTCAGCAGCCAAGAGCAGAATAGTGGTTGCCAGCAGGTGGGAAATGGGAAAGCATTGGTAGAAGGGTACACGGTTTCACTCCGGCAGGATGAGGGAGTTCTGGAGCCCTAATGTACAGCATTTTGACTAAAGTTAATATTGTACTATATGCTTGAAATCTTCTGAGAGAGTAGATCTCATTACTTTATAAACATGTACTTATCTGATTATTAATTAATTGGAGCATCAGTTCATATTCTTGTTCACCATTTGAGTTTCCTCTTTTATAGGAAAAGTGTAGAATCTCAGCCCATTTTTCTGTTTGGTTTCTTATATCCAAAAGATACAAAGTTTAACTTAGCAAGAATAAATCTGGGATCTATTATGCAGCAGGATGACTACAGTTAATGATAGTGTATTTCATGTTCACAATTGCTAAGATGGTAAATTTCTACTGTCTTTCTGCATAAAATCATAAGTAAGTAAAATGATGGTTGTTGCTTGCTTTAATCTTTCCACAATATAAAGATACACTAAATATCACACTGACCTCCACAAATATGCAAAATTATTTTCAATGAAAAATAGTATTAATAATAAAGAAAATATAAAAACTTGTTACATGTTGTTATTTTTGGTTGTGTTTCATTATAGTAAATAACAGCAAAATGCTCCAGAATGTTCCACCTCTCAGCTCTGTGTTAATGACTCAGTTCTCTGGCATCCCTTCTAGATGGTTGGTCCAGAAATTCGATGTCTCGCCCACACATCATTTCTTTCCTACCATCTATCTTTCTTCATTCTGCATAAAATCTGACTCCATGATTCTATCTTCTACCCAGCTGTTCAAACAAGAAACATCCTAGATTCCCTTGGCCACGATTTCTCCTTTTTTCACCACAACTGGTCAACACATCGCACATGTCTCCCCTCATCTCACTTTCTCCCCCATCCCAGTGTGCATTACTCATTGTGGTAGTTCTCAAATGAGCCTCCACATGGACCTGTCTAGTGAACGCCCCTGCACATCCCACAGGGCCCTCAAGATTCGGGACAAAAGCGAATATGCAGTCTCAGTTGGAAAGACCCAGAAGTTCTGAGAATAGCTGGTGGTGAGGATCGCACAGTAGCGTGAATGCATTGAGAGCCACTGAACCCTCCACGTAAGGAAAGGTTAAAATGATATGCTTAATACTATGTGTGCTTTGCCATAATTCAACAATAGATGGGGTGAGTCATCCTCTGCTAACAACCCTCCTTACTGTAGATTCCTTACTGTTTATTACAGGAGCCCAAATGTCTTTGGGGTCTGACCCCAGCCATTCCCTCCCGGCCATCCTGGCCTCATGACATTGCACACATGGACACCATCTCTGCTCCAGATGTGCTTCAGTCTGCCTGGTCTGAACCTTCCCTCGAGTCCCTCTTCAGTCCAGCCAGCTATTTTCTGAGGCTACAATTTTGTCTATCTAGAAATTCATAAAACTGAGTGATAAAGGATGTAGTTTCTGTATCTGACTTCTTTTACTTAACATGTGCACTTTAGATGCCTTCTAATTGCTAAATAGCTTTCCATTCCATATGAATATATAATAATTTATGAACTCACCATTTGACAGACATTTAGTTGTTTCCAGTTCGGGGACATTATGAATAAAGCTACTATGAACATTCACATACTCATCCTTTATGTGGCATACTTTTCTGCTTAGATTGAGCAAATGCCCATGAGTAAAATTACTACTTCACATGGCAAGTACATGTTTGATGTGATAAGAAACTATCAAGCTATTTTCCAATTGTTCCACTATTGTACATATTTACAAGCAATGTATGAGTTCCCATTTATTTAAATCCTCACTAACACTTATTAATAAGTGTTGCTAGGAATATCATTTGATTTTGAATGAATACTAATTTTCTGTTGAAATCCTTCAACTTTTATTCATTTTGTCTGTTTTTATTCTATTTTCTTTAACAGATTAATTATAAATATTTTCCAGTCCTTTTCAACTAATGCTAACATCTTTTTAAGGGTTTTTGTTTTGTTTTGTTTTGTTTTAACATAGACTGACTCTGAACTCATTGTGTAGTTCAGACTGGCCTCAAACTCACAATGTTCTTCTTGTCTCAGCCTTCTGAGTGCTGGGATTACAGACATATGCCACCACACCTGGCTTCAACTACGACCAACATCTTGATCATCTCTGTGCCCATTTCTGTTGATTATGTCTTCATTATTAGAAAATTTCATTTCTTTGCCTTTTTTAGTTTTTAAATTGTGTGGTAGGAAATTTGGATGACACATTCTAGAGACTCTGGATTATTTTATCTCATCTAAAGAGTATTAGGTTTCTTTTTTTCTGATAGACAATTAAATTATTGTTTTATTATCTTGACCTGTCTAATCCTGTTGTTGGTCTTTACTAGAGTGGTTCATTCTTAGTTTTGTTCCTTTTCCTAGCACACAGTTCTTACTCACAGTACAGGTACTGTACTTAGGTCTGTCTCTTCTGACTGCGCCAAGACTCTCACATCTCCAGGAGCTCTGCAGCCTCTAAAGCCTCCACAAACCACTCCAGGCTGCGGTAGCTCTATTATCCTGGGTCTCCGAATGTGCTGGACACGTGCAGCTTAGTACACTACTGAGACTCCTCATCTGCTGCTCCCTCCTCTAAGGTCCTCAGCTCTACATCCTGCGGCCGTGCCAGCCCTGAATTCTGCTCTCTCTTCCTTCCACCCGGCAGCACTCTCACCTCTTAGGAAGAAGGCAGGACAAATTCTGCTCACCTCAATTGTTTGTCTTCTAAGACTGCAGCCTTGAGTTAGTTGCTGTCCAGTGCTTGTGAACAATCCACATATTAGACATTTCCAGATAATTTATGTTAACTTAAAAAAAGAAAATCTGGTTGGGGATGTAGCTCAGTGGTAGAGCACTTGCCTCGCAAGTGTAAGGCTCTGTGCTTGATCCCCAGCAATCCCTCCTTCCAAAAAGAAAGAAAATCTTACCTTACAGTAGATAAGTCACCATGATTGAGTGGGGAATAGTTTAACTATGTAAATAAATTTAGCATTAAAATATTTATAAATATAACATTCACAATAACAGGTTAAAGAAGAAAAACAATGATTACTCCATAGATGCAGGAAAAGCCATTTAATAATATTCTACATGCATATGTAATTTTTAAAAAGCACAGATATATTTTTAGATGGCTTAATATTTAAAGAATTTAACATCAAGAATAAGACAATGATGTCTGGTATTACTATTTCCATCCAATTTTGAACCTAAGCTTAGCTAGCGTAGGGGAAAAAAATTAAAAGATATGAAAGCAAGTAAGTGATCCTTCTGCCTCAGCCTTCCCAAGTGCTGGGATTACACACGTGCGTCACCATGCCAGGCTCGGTTCCATTCCTATAACAAGCAAAAAGTAACTGGAAAATCAATTTTATGAAGCCTTGTAAAGAAGTTCATGTGTTCACATACATAAAATGATTCCTTTCTGACATTTTTCATACATTGTCCGCATTGCCTTTTTCCACCAGAAGTTTGAAAAAATGTCTATCGAAATGTTAGTTATGGTTTACACCAGAGTCTTGCCTGATATTTTTGTCTTACCTTAAAAAGATTTCTATATTGTTGACTTTTCTAAATGCATTGATTAACTTCATCTTTGGGATTTTAAAAACACTATGCACAATTTATTTGTAAAACCACACTTTTACTTCAACTCTTTAGAGCTGACAGAGAATAAAATTAAACATGTGCCTAGGAGTTAATGTTAGTGTCTCTCCCCAATGCTTCTAACTGGTGAGAAAATCTACTGGAATAGTTATTTAATATCATAAACTGAAACTATGGGCTCATTAACTTATTTTATCTTAAGAAGTTTTTTGAATCTCTTCGAACATTTAAGAATCATCCAATTACCCAATAAGCATTTGTTGGAAATCTAAATAACCTAAACAAAAATAGTCCTTTCATTCCTTGGTTGAAATGACTAAAAGACAGGTTTAGTTTAGGGATTTTAGCTATTACTTGTTTAGAAAGTATGTTTTGGGATCATTTAAAGATACCAAGTAGAATTTTATTCCCATATTTACTTTATTCTCAGTGTTTTTCTAATATGTGCTTGTATGCCTTAATTTTTAATTTAAGTATTTTAAGATCTCTGATTTCCCAATAAACAAGCTGAGTGATTTACATCTAAGACCACTTGTGCAGAGCTCCGACCTCATGAATCACTTGATTGTTCTTCCAGGTATTAAACTTCTGTGAATAAATATAACTTGGAATGATTATAAGCATCAGAGAACATCTGGCCTGCAGTCTTATTAAAATAAACCTTAAGTTTTTAATTTTTTAGTGGGTGCCCAGAAAAATCTATCTTTATATGGAACTGCTTTCCATCCAACTCATAAAAAAATTGCAACAATTCCAGGTAGAAAATTAAATTGTTTTTAAAAAGTAAATTCAACAATAATTCTACATATTACCAAAATGTAAGTCAGATTAATGGAAATGTGTCATTCCATAAATTTTCATGAACTTCGTAACAGTGGCTTAAACTAATCAGTCTCTCGTTTACATGAATAAGTTTTTTAATAGCTCTGTGTGCTCTGCTTTGGGAATCATTCTGTCTCATTAGTCTCTTTCATTTGATGCCATTAAGTATCAATACTCGTGCTCATTGGCTTTGCCATCAGTTTTATATCAATCTAATTAGTATCCCTATATGTAATCATGTTAATTAAAAAGGATATCAAGTCTCAAAGATGGAAATTTTATTCTCCTTCATAATGTTTGGCTCAAGAATGACAAATAAGTATGGCTAAATCAAGGATCTAAATTAATCCTGCCAAGAGAAGCAAGTGCTGGAAGGCAGCTTGCTGCCCTGTGCCTCGAGGAGGAAAGAAACCTGTGGAGGAGGCTTTGCCATGTCCTGCGTTGAGACATGAAAATGTGGCTATTTTTTGACTCATGAAATAGATGTACCAGCCCTAAAATAGAGATAGGCTTTTTACTCCCAAATAAGCTGCAGTGTATTTTTATTAGTCCACATTTGCAGTACATTATGATTCCATCCATTGTAAGGTGTTGGTACATGCACACAGCACATCCTGTTTCTATTGCTTCCCCTTCCTGTTCCCTCACGCCTCTTCTCCCGCCATCTCTTAACTACTGGTGTGTATTTTTAATTAAAATTTACTAAATAATTTCTGGATCCTTCCAGTTGCTTTTGGCTATTCTTTCACTATTTTATTCACTCGTGATTAATTGATTCATTCATTCCATGAATAGATTTATAATGACTATTTACTAGAAAGATGGTCTTTTCAGATGGTTGAGAACGTATTCTGTTGCGACAGACATCCTGGGTTACATGCTGCCTCTACTGCTTAATGTCTTTGTTTTCCAATTTTATCATCTCTAAAATGAAGATGATGAAAATGGGGGAAAATAATAGTAACATCATGAATGAGTTCATCTATGTTAAGTGTCTATCTCCACAGCTCTCATTGTCAGCCTGTTATATTGAATTTAATAAACAGTTACTATAAAATGTGCTAAGTGCAATCGACCTACACAGTACTTAGCACTCAGTAAAATAGTAATTCAAACAAATCCGTTTTCACTAAAGATTTAGAGATATTTTACTGTAATTAATCCTTCTCATGTGTTTCTCACGTAAATTCGTCTTGGTATGCACTCATATGCATGGGTTTGTTTGATGAGAGTGTTTCCATCTTTTATTTCTCCTAGATTAGGAATTTCTTTGTTCTTGGGTTAATGAACTAAGTGTCTCAATTCTATGATTTAAGTGAGTAAATAGGGGCTGGGGATTTAGCTCAGTGGTTGGAGTGTTTGCCTAGGAAGCACAAGGCCCCGAGTTTGATCCACGGCACCAAAAAAAAAAAAAAAAAAAAAAAGAGTAAATGAAAAGTTATTTTTACAGCCACAGTGTAGGCTGTTGAAAGTTTGGTCGCATGATAGAGTGGAACTTCTCAATTGCAAACAAATGTGAAAGTGGCAGAAGGGACATTCCCCTGTCTAAAAACTACCAAATCACAAAGGCTTGCTGTACTCCACTGTACATAGACACTTCTGTGTGTAATCCACTAAATTTCAAGCAATAAGGGTCCACACTGTGACAAAATATGTACTGAAATATTAATTGCAAGACCCCATGGTGGTGCACACCTATAATCCCAGCACTCAGGAGGCTTAGGCAGGAGGATCACACTGAGTTCTCGGTCAGCCTGGGCCACATAGTGAGTTCAAGACCAACACGAACTGCATAATAAGACCTTGTCTCAAAAAAAAAAAAAAAAGAAAAGAAAAGAAAAGAAAAAGACCTCATGATCAGCCGTCTCAGTGGAAGAGCCATCCAACCATGATCCAATAAAACTTAAAAACATTCTTTAGGAACATTATTATAAGCATAACCCTGGCTTTGTTCTCTCTTAGTTCCTATTTTCTGTAACCACAGTTTTCAACCATCTGGGTCATATTTTAGTATATTTGGTGTCAAGCAGGTTAAACTTTGATAAATGTTTTTTAATTCAGAATGAACTTTTTAAAAATGGATGTCACTCAATGAACACCAAATGGTAAGCTTTGAACTACAGAGAAAACCAAAGAGAGTTACTCAGAGGCATTCTGAATAGACAAATCAAATTAAACTGTTAACACGTTTGTTCCACTCATGTTAGAGTTCTTAAATTATCTTTGCCAAGTTTTACCAGTTGATGAGTTTTACTTTAGAGGGACTTCTTGTGAAACTTTCCAATTTTCTTATTAAATTATTCATAGAAAAACTGTGAGTAGTAATGGCCATCAGATTTATTTTTTGTAACTATTTTTATGGAAGGACTCCATGCTTCTGTGTCAAACTCTCAGTAAACCAATTAAACTGTGTTATTTTGGCTGATTGAAGAGTTTTACTTTTTGAAGAACAGTTGAAAACTAGAGTCAAGTTTCTCTAGAGAAACATAACCAATAGGCTATCTATCTATCCATCCAACTATGTATCATTTATCTCTGCATCCATTCATCCATCTGTCTGATGGAGACAGACAGACAGACAGACAGACAGAGACAGAGACAGAGAAAGAGACAATAAGAAATGGGTTCACATGAACCTGCTGTCTGCAAGGTGAAGAGCCAGGAGAGTCAATGCTATAGCTCCAGTCTGAGTCTGAAGGGCTGATAACCAGGAAAAAAGATGATGTAAGTCCCAGTTCAAAGGCAGAACAAGACCAAATCTCAATGTAATCAGTTACAGAGAGAACGAATTGTTCCACCCTTTGCCTTTTTGCTCTATGTTGGCCTTCTGTGGGTTGTAGGATGCTGCTGCCCTGCATGCTAAGGAGAGTGATCTGTTCTACTACCAATTCAAATGTCACTCCTACCCACAAACAAGCCCAGAAGGAATGTCTAGCCGAGTACTCTATCTGAGCACCCTGTGGTCTGGTCAAGTTGACACCGAACGTTGACTGTCGAGGATAGATGATGAGGGTGCTTCGACATTAGCAAATACTGTAGCTTTCCTATATAAAGCTACTTAGGACATTGGATACTAAGCATATTTTCCCCAGGGTATTTTTTGGGGGCTAAACCGACCATTTATTTTGAGATATTAGAAAATGACTGAAGAATTATTTTTAAAGGGAACAGTTTTTTCAAATACACAAGGGTGTGATCAAAATACACTGTGAATGCTAAAATGTTTAAAAATTTATTACAGTCAAAGACACTTTCCACTAATCCCCTCACAATGCTTCTTCTCACGTGACATACACTGATCATTCTTGTCACTTTGTCAAGCAGTTCTGCAAGTCCTCTTTTATGAGTGGCGAATGCTGCTGCCCTGTGCCGTCCAGCAGAAAGGCAGACTGGCACAGGCAGTACAGTGCGTCCTCATCAAGCTCATTCTGTGTACCTGGCACTGTGTGGCATCTGGCCCTTTCAAAATGACCATGAAAGGTAAATTTTTTGAGTCAATTCAGGATATGGAGGCAGCCACGACAGTTCAAATGAAGACACAAAAGAGGACTTGCAGAACTGCTTCAGAAAGAGACAAGAATGATGGTCAAAGCGAGGAGGAGTATCTGAGAGACATTAATGGCCATTTGTCTATTATCATAATAAATCTTTTCACATTTATACATGGACTGTGGTTTTCAATCACACTTCATATGCATTGAGATTACTCTTACAAGTGGGAGACAGATCAACGAGGGGTCAAATGCTAAGACAGAAATGAATTAGAAGAGTCCTGAAGATTACCCAGGCAAGAAATGTCTGGATTGTCATCCCAGGGAGAGGCTGACACGCTCTTTTGTAAAAGACCAGATAGTAAGTATTCTAGATTTTGGAGGCCATACATGTCTGTTGCTACTACTTAACTCACTCAACCACTGTAGTGCGAAAGGAGCCACAGACAACACAGACAGGACTAAAAGTGGCTGTGTTTCGATAAAAGTGTATTTATAGGCTCCGAAATTCGAACATTATATAATCTTAATATGCAAAAACATTTCTATTTTTTCCAACCACTTTCAATGTAAAAATGATTCTTAACTTTCAACCCACAGTAAAATAAGCAGCAGGCTAGATTCAGCCCATCACTTCTGTCCCCCTGATCTAGAATAGCATTTGGTAGAAAGGAGAGCTGGCGGAATTGGAGTGATGCTTACAAGACAGATCAGATGGGATCAGTGACTACCTGAATGCTGGAGGCTGAGGGAAGAGGGAACAGCCATGAAAGAGTCCCAGATAAATGAGAGTGGCCTGGATAAATGGTGGTGCGGTTCATTAGTGCAGAAATTAATGCTAGAGAAAAGGAGCTAGAAACTGAGATTCAGCCTTGTTGAGTTGGTATGTCAATAGGATGTGCAAAGGGAGACACTTGATGTCCTTCTGAGCCTCAGCTGTAGAGTAAAAAGTGAATTCTTAGGGTGCAGACCTCAAATTGCACTTTGTTTTATTAGAAGAACTCACAAAGTTGTAGATATAAAGCAGTGATTTCCTAATGGAAACTCAGGAAGGATAAAGTGGAACTGAATGTAGACTGAGCCTTTCCAGAAATGAGATCCAGACTTAAATCAGCTAAACTGTTACTAAATTAAAGTAAACAGCAAGCAACTTCTCCATCCATGCTATAAAAAGAAAAGTGAACACTCTCAGAAAAATAGCATCACCTGGAACCTAGGCAATTGTTTGCCATACGGTAATTACTAGAATCGTCTCAAAACAAGATCATGTGACCAAAATCAAAGAGGGAAAAAAGATTGGATGGTGGTTCAGTGGTGAAGTGTTTGCCTACCATATATGAGGCCCTGAGCTCAATCCTGCAGTGAGAGAGAGAGAGAGAGAGAGAGAGAGAGAGAGAGAGAGAGAGAGAAGAGAAAATAGAAGAAATAGAAGTAGCTAGATACAAAGTTAAGATGACAAAGAAATTAAAACAACTGTGATAAAATGTACAAAATATAAATGAAAATATTGGAAAACAGACAAAAAGATCAACAATGTCACCAGAGAATTGGAATCCACAGACTGATAGAATGGAAATTCTAGAACAGAAAACTCAGAATCATAGATACATTGAAAAGCAGATTAGATACATCAGGGACAATTAGTAAACTGAAAGACAGGTCAATAGAAAGTATTCATACTGAATATGGAGAAAAGAAAGACGAAAAATTCAAAAAGCATCTTGTACATATGTAAGACTCAAAAAATATTCAGCGTATGTAATTAGACTTCCAGAAACAAAGGTGACAGAAAGAGACAGAAGCAATATGTGAACCAATAATGCTCAAGAACTTTCTAAACTGGGGCTGGGGATTTAGCTCAGTGATTAGAGTGCTTGCCTTGCAAGCACAAGGGCCTGAGTTCGATCCCCGGCACCACAAAAAAAAAAAAAAAAAAAAAAAAAAAAAAAAAAAAAAAAAAAAAAAAAAAAAAAAGAACTTTCTAAACTGATGAAAAATTTCAATCCTTGGGTCCAAAGAGCTCTACAAGCACCAAATAGGAAATTTAAGAAAACAAACCCAAGATTCATCCAAGTGAGACCACAGGAAAAACAAGAGCAGAGAGAAAGAGCAATCAAAGAAAAGAAGACATTCAAAGCAGCATCAAAATTAAGAGCTAATGGTCTGTATGAAACTCACTTATAACAATAAAATACATGCAGATCAATAGTAAAAAGGTGGAAAAGTACATTCTATGATATTACTACTTAAAGATAGCATGGATAACCATCCACGGGTATTACTAATTAAAGTTAGCTGTCAGATAAAGTATATGTCATAACAGAGACTACTGAGGAGGGTAAAGAGGGTCCTTTCATAATAACAAAAGGGTCAATAAATCAAGAAAACAGAGTGTAACAAACCCAAATGCCTGTGCTCTGAAAAACCTCAAATTTAAAAAAAATTAAAAATCAATAATGTTTAGAACCACAAGAAGAAAAAGACAAATGCACAGTTATAAACCAGGTACATCTCTTTCAATAATTAATAGAAAAGTAGAAAATGTGTAAAGATGTACAGTATAATACTCGGACAACACTATCAATCAACTTGACTTAATTGTCTTGTTATAGAACTTTCCACCCAAAGACAGCAAAACTTACTCTTTTCTCAGTAATAAAACATTGCTCGTTCCTTTGCTCTAGCTATTTCAGGATGTGGTAAATGGGTTTATGTACAAAATCGTCATGGAAGCAGAGTTGAAATCTATGTATCTACTCAACACAAAGCCTGCACCTCACCAAGTCTGACCTGGATGAGAACGTACTGGGTATCAGGGAAGCCAGCACAGGGCCAAGCTCCAGACACTGGGCCTCCAGACCACCCCGAGCCACCTACTCAGCATCACTGAATGACCCCCACTCAGGGTCATGTGGAAAGAAGTTCCCACACATGTTCTACCCCAGGGCCTGAAATGGAAAGTCATGGATATAATTCAGCGGTGGTTGTTTCAAACCACCACTTTGGAATAATTTGTTACACAGTCATAGATCATCAGAATATGAGGTATGGCTGAGAAGCTGTATGTAAATACCAATTTTGTAAATTTGCCGTAATTTCTTCTTAATTTTACTTCATAATTTTAGAGCTGCCTTCTGCTCTTCTTGGTGAGTACTGTACTTCTGTTTTAAGAATTTTGTCCCTTAAGATCCTCTGTTGAGGAACTAATGATCCGGAAGCATCAGCTATGCTCATTTGGGAGTTCCACTCTTAATCAGTAAAATGAATCATTTTTTAAATTAAAAATAATATAAAATACAAATCTTACCTTTCTGTCTTATTCTTACTCCTATTTTATCTGCTTAGTAAAGCATTTAAATGAAGCATTTTCATTCCTGTGTTTGACAGTTACTCGGACACATTCTTTTTTGTGTTTTTTACAGGATGAGGGTAACCCTCCCTACGGTGGCTACATTCCAAGCTCAGGCCACCTACCGCCTACTGGGCAGAGTGGGTGAAACTATTTGCGAATCCATAAAGCATTTGGGATCCTCCTGGGTAAAATGTGGTGTTTGAATTATAAGACCATTATCATTAGCAATTGGCAGGAGGCTCCTCTCATTTCTCCTGGAGAGATTATAGGGGTCGAAGGATGTTTCCCTTAATCACCACACTGACCTCACCTGACCGAAGCCTGAACTACTGAAAGGGAGCCCAGCCTTCAGCAACCCGAGGTCCAAGCATCCCTTTACTCTGAGCAACAGGGGCACTGTTTAAGGTGCAAAAATGAAACTCCTTGCCAGACAAAATGGTTACAGCAGTTGGTGATCATTACACAGAATATTGCTACAGGGGAATTAAATACGAGAAATGGCATGGACGGAAAAAGAGATACAGTTAGGATGGTTTCAGTCATCGGCTTAATTGATCTGTACACATACAATTCTGGTTCAATATCTATGACCCAAGTTGAGATGACATATGTAGTTATACAATAGAAACCAGTTTTTATTTACTAAATAACAACAACTGTAACCTACAGTATGCATGTTGTGTGCTAGACACTCTCTATACTTTTTGTCATTTAATCATTGTTTTTTTCATTATACAGATAGGGAAACTGAGGCTGAGAGAAGTTTGACAACCTGCCCAGGATTACATAGCGAAAAAATAGCATGGGCAGCCTGGTGTGAAGGTCCAGGCCTGTAATCCTACTACTCTGGGAGACTGAGACAGATGGATCACAAGTTTGAGCCCAGTCTTGGCAGCTTAGTACTTAGTAAGATCCCGTCTCAAAATACAAAATGAAAAAAAACAAGGCTGGAGATGCAGCTCAATGCAGAAGCCCTGGATTCAGTCCCCAGTACTGCACACACACACACGAACTTTAATAAGGCACAGAGCTTGGCGTATGCCAACACTTTCCCTCTCTGGGTGGAAGAAATGGGCTGAGTGTGTAGCTCAGTGGTGTAGCACTTGATTGGTATGTGCAAGGTCTTGGGCTGGAGAAAAGAGGATTCAACTAATTTGTGATATAAAGTAGTTGCTGTTCTTCCCATATCTAAACACTAAATAGATGATACAAGTGTGGACTTTAGAATCACCTGCTCAAAGACAAGTGGACAAGCTAACAATAACTAGCCATGTAAGAGCACTGGAGGAAAGATATTTCGTCAAAATGAGGATTCTGAAAGGGCTATTTGCCGTGAGGACATAAGGATGCAACATTGAAATCAGTACTTGCAAAACACAAAAGGAGTAGTACACTTTTTTAAATGCTCTAGTAAAATGCTTTCCATTTTTCAGTAATTTTCAAAGTAGTTGTATATTAACTTATTGCATCCTCTACAATGACTCTGAAGTAGATATTATTAATCACCCCATCTTACAAATATGGAAACTGAGGCACTGAGAGGTTAAGTGAGGAGCCCAATTTGACACAGCCTGAGGTCGTGAAGCCAGACTTTAGCCCGCTATCTAGCTCTCTCAGCTAGCCTTGTAACTCAAATGTATTGGCCAGAGTTGGAATCTGGGGTGTACCAATTTCTAATCTTCTGATCCCAAAGATGCTACTTAATTTTGCAGAGCTGTGTTTTCCCCATCCATAACGTACAAATGATGACACGTAACGCATGACATTTCTGGGAGAATTGCACATTTGGTCCACCGACAGCAGCAGCAAGATGCCTCCCTATAAAAGGGTCTCAAGGAATGTCAGTTCCTTCCAAATTCCTGGCTCTTTCTCCCCCTCCTTTCTCTCTCCTTGCTCTTTCCCCTCCCCTCATCCTCTCCCACTTTGGTTCATTAGCGGCTACCTCATATGCTTTGGGGGAGTCTGCATCCACAACGCACCAGGGTTGGCGCCTTGCCTTCCAGCTGGCGCCAGTGCCAAGAGCCACAAGGACGGTGCTCGGAACCTTTGTCCCCTCTGTTTCCCCTCCCCCTTGCCGCGGCACTGCCAAGCCAATGCCAGCAAAGGTCATTTCAGTATGAAGTCTGATCGAAGCCCCGGAGTGAGAAAATATCTGTGCTTTAAAGATCCGAACTAGTCCAGCTGCGAGTTCAAGCAAGTCCCTGCAGGAAATGCTGGTCCTGAAACTGGGATCGTTCCAAGACCGTCTATTTGGTGACAATGCCATTGTCGTAAAGTCGGCTTTTGGATTCATCTGCACGAGACCACAGAACCAGAGCTGAAGAAACATCAGCGGGGCTGGCTCTGTCCTCAGCTCCTCTCATATCCCCCTTGTCAACAGTTTGAAAGTGAGGTGGCTAATTTTGTGCCTGACAAGAAAGGACGGATCATTTTCTCAGATGCTGTTACCAGCAGAGTCAGGGCTGGTACACTCTCTGAGGGAGTCCCTGAGCCACAGGTTACTGGCAGGCAGACAAACACTCGCTGACAGCCATTTGTGACCAACTATGAAACACCATCTGCTGTGCTTCCAGCAAGTGAGAGTCATTGTGAAGCCTTTCTCTGTGTGAACTCGGGGCAGAATTTGGGTAGCGTAAAGGAAAACCTGCATAGTCTCTCTCCTCTGGGGTCACAGACATAAACACTTTAGAATGCTGATGTTTTTCTAGAAGTGAAAAGATTCACCTGTCAAGTAGATCTTTCTATTAAAATGCAAACATTAAGCCACCAAATTCAGCAAAACAATATTGTGAAGCAAATACATTTCCAGAATTGGATAAAGTTCCCTTGGAGACTTGAATCAAATTGTGCTCGGACTTTATCAAAAGGACAGCACAGACTGGCCAGATAAGCATCTGATGTTTCGATAGGAGATTTTGAAAAATTTTATTGTTTTCCCATTGTGGAGAGAGCTGGCAATCTCTGGAAGGAGTTCTGCTTTATGACGCAAGACGTAGGTAAAGCAGAGCATGGTTGCTTATCCCAAACCATGGACACATTATTTGGAAGCAAAAGACACCTCACTGGATGGAAAGGCTTTGATTCTTTGGGACATTTAGGAAAAGGGCATCTTCTTGTTCATTAACTTTAATAAGCCACAGAGCCTGGAGCATGCCATCCCTTCCCCTCTCCGGTCAGAAGCCTGGATTTTCATTTTTAGGACTCTTAATAGTCCTGCCTCATGATTAAGTAATGAGAGCCGGCATCAACTGCCCGAAGTTTAGCTGATCTTGCGTTTATCCTTATAGGCCCAGGGAAGATCGTAAAACAAAATGTTCTAAAGCCAAATATATAAGTAAATATAGATAAATAGATAGATCTATAGATAGACACTACACGGTAGAAAAACGCCTCTTACCGATTTCGCCTTGAATTCAAGGGACTTAGCAGGACTTCCAAGGTTTGCCAGAGGGAAGTACTTCACATAGATTAAGACATCTGAGTTCTGCGATCTAGCTCCTGACTGCCATGTCAGTCCCTTACTGCATCGATCTGACTAGTGACTATTGGAATGTCCATATTCGTGTCATGTTTTCCAACTTCTTAAGCTAGATGAGTTTGCCGATGTGTGTCCTTGCATTTTAAACTCCCAGAACAGAAGAGGCGCTGCTGTTCTGAGGCTGAAATCCAATAATCGCAAGTGAAGACTCCAGATCATCCCTGAAATCTGTGCTGGGGAGCGGGGGGCAGAGGAGGCAGCTGAGCCCTTTATGAATCCCATTACGCCAAGGGGTGGGGAGACCCCGCTCATGGGAACCTAACACATCGGTGACAGATAAGGAAAAAAGATTTAAATGTGCTTTCACTTATGGTCGTGCAATATGAAAAACAAATCTAAATATTTGTCTGTAGAATCAGGTGATGATTGGCTGTCTGCTGTCTCAAGGGGAGCGGGGAAATGGGCCATGCACCTGCCACCTAATTCAGTTTAAAACCTGACACATTTACCAAGAGTGGGCTGGCATAATGAAGTTCATTCAGGCTGTCTGTGGAGTCAATAACTTATCCCCAACTGCTTTTGTTTCAGCAGCGCAGTGCCTCTGATCGGCCTGAGGTACTTATTCAAGTAAAATTTATTTTCAATTGCCGGCCATAATGCGGCAGGCACAAGCCTGGCTTTGACAGGACCTTTTGCTCAAGGCTCCGCTATTGTTAAAGTTTGTGTCTATTGTCTGGGGTCTTTGATCTGTCAAAGCTGCTTAACAAGCTGGTAAAAAAACGGTTTCAGATAACAGGTGTGTCCTTTGAGGGCACAGGGACATTTTTCAGCTCCTTTAAAGGACTGGATTCAGGAGTGACTGAAATTTACAAGCTGGTTGGTGGTGATATATGTAAAGCACTTTTAAAACAAGAAAGTGAGATTTAATGTCTATTTCCTTGGATTTCTACAACCAACGATCTTTTTGAAGGAGAGATTTAAGAGACATGTTTGTTTTTGTTATTTTCTTAATCAAGTCAAGGGTTAAACTGTTTGTATGTAGATTTGCATGGAATTAGAGCCAAAGTGTAAAGTAAGCAGGAGGTATGCGAGGCCACTGGGCTGTCCACAGAAAAGCTGGTGGTTGGCTGATGGTCGACTAGTGACAAGTGACAGTTCCAAAGTCTCCTAACTGCCAGAAAGAGCCACCTGAAAGCGAAAGGTGACAGGCATGCAAAGACCACGGACAACTCCTTTTCCTGATTCTCATGCCAGAAAAACTACAATTAGCCATTACAGAAATTCTCTTTGGAGGCCAAATTATTTCTTTCTGTTATTTTCAGGAACATTCCCTTTTCTTTTCTGAGGGGAAATACATTCTCAGCTGCCTTTTTTCAAGTCTGTCATAAACTGTCTGACTCCCCCCTCTTCCGTGTCAGTAATTTCGTTTTGGTTGAAGATTAATGGGGCTAAAAAGAGGTGGAGCTTGAACCAGGGGACACAGTTGGGTCATTTACACTCTTCATCTGCATAAAGCTGCCTCAAGTTCATCAAACCATCTTTGGGAAAGAGAAGAAATTAGAGTGAGCTTCAATTCTGCTTGCAAATTGATCAAATGCCTTCTGCCAACATCTGACTTTCCGGATATTTCAAGGCTGGTTTAAATATCAAAGAGTTAAAGTTGAAAGCTCAACAGTATTTGTTTCCAAAACCATCTCGACATGAAAGAATCAACACAATTCGTCTGAGGTAATTGTTCATTAGTTTTCTTCCTAAAATGTTGTCTGAAAGCACCTATTATACCTAAAAAAAAAATTCTTTCCGTCTCTAAGAGAGGAGATTAAAAAAAGAAACAAAGTAGGAAACTTTAAATAAAAAAACTTTTAAATGTGTCTTATTTCCTTATTTCCTTATTTCCTTCGCCCCTAAACGAAACGAAAGGAACACAAGTGATGTGTTTACTACCTGTTAAAAAGCCATCAGTGCACATGGAGGCCGTTACTACATGTAAACGTTTAACATGTTACAGAGACATCCCCCATCAATAGGAAAGAGAAAGGAAAGCAACGAGCAATGTGTCATTTTGGACAATGCAGTTATTCATGCTGAGAAAAAAACCAATTTTGGTTCTCATCCTGCACCGTATTAGTGAATAATTCCCAGCTGGGGGCGCTATAGCTCAAATATGAATGGATGCTATTTAAATCTAGGCCATGTATTTGTTTCTGTTAGCATCATCCGTACCTATTGCTCATTCACAGTATAGGGGACACTCGAGAGTGTTTTGAGGAGTAAATATAATAATTTTTTAGAAGTCAGTTTGGCTCTTGGTTAATGCCAGGATTTCTAATTGAGTCACATTAGTGATAGAGAAGATAAGTGAGTATCAATTTTCTAGGTACAGAGGCCTTGCTTTAGCATGAAAATAATCAGAAATAAGCAATTTCATGGATATAACTACGTATAACTGTAAATCCTCTATGCATTTTGTAAATCCTCATTGAATTAAATGAATGAAATTTTAAGTAGATAGAAAAAAACAATACTAGAATAAAAATCAGTATACACACAATTCTTTATTCCAACTGATTTGTAATGGTGAAACGCCAAGAAACAGTATATATACAAGAACAGAGAAAAGGTAAGTTTTCTTCTTATAGTGGGAAAAAAATCATAACCCAATATTCCTCCTTGCAGCATTCATTTTAAGGAAAGACAAAAAAATTGCTCTGATTTAAACACTGAATTTGAACTTCTCTAAGCTTAAGCATATAAAACACCCTCCAGACAGCTGCGCTGTTCCTGAGAACCAGGTTTCCCATAAAGCTGACTCTGTGGTGAGACACTGAACAGCAGCTTCCTCCTAATCCTTTCCCCTCCGGAGAGCCGGGAGCGGGGCAGAGCAGTTGTCCTCTTGCTTGTGCTCCTCCCTCTTTTATCCCCTCCTCCCCTCCTACTTCACTCCTCCCCACTCATCCATGAAAAGTGAACAAACAAACAAATAAGCAAGGTTTCCTTTGGCTCAAGCAAGAGCATGCATTATGGATTCCTAGAAGAGGAGGGGAGCGGTCCACACAATTACCAAAAAGTTCAGGGCTGCAGAGAAGGTAACAGTCTTCTGCACCCTCAGGCCGTGTCATGCTCCCTCCCGTGGCCTGTGGAGCAAGGGAATGCAGGGTGGCTGCACGGGGTTATAGGGCTGTGGTTTGAATGTGTCCCCTCTGAAATCCGAAATCCCTGTCGAAACGTAACTCTCACTGTGGTTTCATGAAGACGTGGTGTCTTTGGGAGGTGATTAAAGGCAGGAGGGATCTGCTTTATGAATGGATTCCTGCCGTAGGAGAGAGCTGGAGGGAAATAGCTTCCACTCTGTCATCCTGTGAGGACACACCGGTCAGTGCCTCTGGAGAATGCCGCATCCAGGAGCCGTCTTGGATATGGAGACTAGACTCTCAGCAGACACCGAATGCCAGTGCTGATCTTTGCAGCATTCTGAACTGTGAGACATAAATTCTGTTGTTTATAAATTACCCGGTCTCCGATATTGTTGCAGAGCACAAATGGATTAATATAAATAGTGCCCTCTCCACAACTCCTTTCCAGATGAAGCCCTTGAATGGGATTTTATTTGGAAATGAGATGTTTTAGATGCAATCAGTTCAGATGAGGTGATGCTGGATTAGAGTGAGCTCTAGACCAACGACAAGAATCATAAGAAGAGGGAGACCTGGACAGAGTCATAGAGACATGCAGAAGGAAGAAAGCCACTTGAAGACAAAGTCAGGGATGGAGTGATCCTGCCTAAGCCAAGGAAGGCCTGGCTCCACTAGAAGGCCAGAAGCGGGAAGAGGCAAGGACGGATTCGGACTCTCCCCTGGAGTTTGGAGGAAGCACGGCTGTGGCAACACCTGGCTCCAGGCTTCCTGCCTCCAGAACCATCAGAGAATACACATGTGTCTGTTGTCTTAAGCCATCCACTTTATCATATTTTGTTACACCAGTGGGTACTACTAGTACCAGCGCTGAAGCTAGTACTGTGGGTCTCAGAGGAATGAAGCAAGTGGGCCAACCTGCTGCTAATATCTGGGTCCTTGAGCACAAGAATCCTGGAGTTCACTCGTGGTGCGGAAACCTAGATTGGAAGATGGACAGCCAAGTCGGAGGTGGCGTCCTCGTTGCGGACAGCTCACCGGCCTGGGTACTCTCCGTGCATCACTCTCAAGCGCCCACTGAAGATGACAGCACGTGAAGCCTGGGATGAAGGTTTGGGGAGTCCAGCAATCTAGCACATGTTGCACCACCGACAAAACTATCTCTCAGGAGTGTGCTTCTGACACTGGCTGCTCTCATCAGTAGATGGGCCGTGTGCCCTTATCTGCCTTCCACTTGTTCTCTAAGAGTCACAGATGATCAGGAATGAAGACACTCGGAGCACATTTAATCCCGCCCTCTCGTTTCATAGACAAGGGAACAGGCTCAGCAGAATTAAGTGTATCAGTCGAGGTCACACAACTCAGTGGCGCAGAACTGACATTAAAACCTCAATCTCCTGACTCCAAATACTGTTTCTTTGACCGGTAAATACTTTCCTTTTGTCTACTGTCCTGCATTAAAGGAGATGTAAAGAAGAATAAGGAGCCAATCTCTGTCCTTGGGAATCACGTCATAAATTGTTTCAATCTACCCCTCCATGCATGTACTGTGTAATGCAGTATAGCAGGACTTCAGTTCATGAATTGACTTTTTTTTTTTTTTGGTGCCGGGGATCGAACTCAGGGCCTTGTGCTTGCAAGGCAAGCACTCTAATCACTGAGCTAAATCCCCAGCCCCCCGGACTTCAGTTCATGGACTTAATTTATTTTATGATTTGGGGGAAGATGGCCGCAGCTGTGTTTGTGGGGGGAAGATGGCCGTGGTTGTGTTTGTCAAGTGATGTGTTGTTTGTGAAGTGAAGCAAAATTTTATTGAATGCTTTTGTTTAAGAACCCAGTTGTTTGCAAACAGAAGCATTTGTGAACCAAGGTGTCACTGCATTGTGGGCAGAGGTTGAGTCTTTTTTTACTGATCGTCCTGTATCAGTCAGGGCTCATGAGAGACACGGAGACAGTGCGAAAGGCAGGGAGTCAGACACAGACATTTATCTGAAGGAACTGGCTCATATGATTGTAGGGGCTGGTAAGTCTGGAATCTGTAGGACAGGCCAATTGGCTGGATTTCTGTGATAGAGTCTTTAGACAGAATTTCTCCTTCTCTAAAAAACCCCAGATTTGGCAGTGAAGGCCTTTGACTGACCAAATGGGATCCGGCAACATGGTGGACAGGAATAATCTTTGCTTAAAGTAAAATTATTTTAAAAATTAATCACGTCTATAAGATATCTTCGCAGCAACCCTTCAGCAGTGTTTGCCCAAACAACTGGGAGCCACAGCCTGGCCTAGTTAATAGATAAAGCTAGCCATCATCCCATCTCCAAGTATCTCACCCACTACGCTAATTCCCATAGTCTGGATTTCTCTGGCTTGTTTGTCCTTCACCTCATACCTCGTGTCACCTCAGTGGACCCTTCTCTGACTCCCTAGGGAAAGTCAAACTCAGGTTGGCACACTGTTTGGTATTATTCATACCTCTTATCATATCTTTTCCATTTATTTGTTGTGTGCCTGTTTATTTTCTGTCTCCTTCCTGGGAATGAGAACAATGTGCCTTATTTGTCTTATTGGACACTCTCTCCTCTAAAAGCAATTTAGTGTAATAGTTAAAAGCATGGACACTGGACATGGATTGCCTGAGTTTGAATCTCAGCCCTGATGCTTAATAGCTGTGTGATTTGGGGAAAGTTACCCAATCTTTCTGGACCTTGGTTTTACTATCCTTACAATTGGAATAATATTACTATTTAACTCAGAAAATTGTTGTGATGATTACATGAGGTAATAGATGTAAAAGCAAGTAGAACAGGGCATGGCACATGGCTTAATGCTGTGTGCATAGTTTTAGCATTTTAGCAGGAACTTAGAAAATGTCTGTAGAAAAGGGTGAGTGAATGGGTTGCAGTGCCTCTTAGCAACCGGCTCCTGCTGATCCTGTACCATCGCAGCTTGGTTTGCTCCCTCCAGCTCCTGGCACACACAGGAATTCTCTACTCCAACTGCACTAAAATATCCTCCAAATTCCCTCTGCTCTCTCCCAGCTCTGGTCTAGGCTAGTCCTCAGGCCCCGCCTCTTTGCCTGCCTGGCAATGGGCTTGACACGTTTCCCCCACTGGGCTCTAGGATGAATGCTGACTCCCCACCGGCTGCCTCTCTAGCACATGCGCAGAACTCAGTGCACTGCCCTGCCTGAGCAGGGTAAGCTTCACAGGCTGAGTGAATGGTGAGAGCAAAAACATTTCCAAAACATCTGATGACCACTGGGAAACAAGACCTTGTCATGGAGGCTACAGATGCTACTGGGGAGCAATGGACAGGAGGTGGAGTAGCTGGGAAGTGCAGACTAAGAACAGGAAAAGGGAGCAGGCTGGGAACAGTCTCCCACCCGGGGGATAGTATGCGTGCCTGCCTGGAAGCTCGGAAGAACCTATGTATGCCCGGAAGGCTCTCATTTAGATTGGAATCTATCTGCAAAGTATTCTTTCAAGACAATTAGGATGTTCCTTCTTGAGGGATTTTCCCACTATGTACTGTATAAGACACCATACAAAAGGCATGTAAGAATGTAGAATATACAATGTAGTAGGATATAATGATGAGCATGTCTCTGGGGTTTTATGATAGGTGAAAACTTGTTTCTAAACCTACATTAATGAGGCATTAAACTGCTTCCAGACAGGAGGCAGAGAACTTGAGAATTCCCACCTGTGGTTACTAGCTTTGGGCTGACAAAGAAGGAAAAGGTAAGAATATTGTAGCAATGGTACAATGCAGTGGTACTTGTAATTCCAGCTACCTGGCTGAGGCAGAAGGATTGCAAGTTCGAGGCCAGTCTGTGCAATTTAGTGAGATCTTGTCTCAAAATAAAAAATAAAAAAGGCTGGGAATATAGTTCAGCGGTAACACGTGCTTAGCATGTGCTAGATTTGATGTCTAGTGCCACCAAAAAAAAATTTATAGCAACTCCAACAGGCCTGCATGTGTATTGTTTTTCCCATCAACCCTGTATTTAAAGGAAAAGGTGACTGAAATCTTATAATGATGTTAGCAGTACACCTGTTTCTTTTCTTTTCTATTTTGGGGGAAGTACTAGAAATTGAACAGGGTCTTGCTAACTTGCCCAGACGGAACTCAAACTTGCTATATTCTTGCTTCGTCCTCTTCAAAGCCTGGGATTATAGGCGTGTACTACTGCTCCAGCTCAGCACTACAGTTTTAATAATTATCATTCTAGGATTATTCTAGTTACCTTAGAATGTATTTAATTTGGCAACAAACATGTTCGCTAAAAGGAGTAAAAATTTATCCTCCCTAGACTCATTTTACCAGGTATCAAGATAGAATACCAAGTCATGGTAATAATAATATACTCGTACTGGCATAGAAACAGTCTAACACACCAAAGTTACAGAACAAAGTGCTCAGAAACGGATCCATGAACTATCAGAACTTGATGTACGGTTCTCGCCTCAGCAATCAACAGGTCTGTGTAGCACATGATGCGGGAAAGCTGGTGTAGTACAGACACAGCAAAACACAATACACAAAATTAACAGATCGTAGACTGGGACAAGTCAATTGGCATATGTAAATTTTAGCAGCTAAATGGTCTCAGTCCATTTTGTGATGCCCTCACATAATACTGTGGACTCAGAACATTGTAATGAGCAGAAATCTTTTCTACTCACAGCTCTGGGGCCTGGGAAGTCCAAGATTGAGGGACCACATTTGGCAGGGGACTTCCAGATGTGTCAGCAGTGGTGGAAGGTATCACACGGCAAGAGGGTGTGCGCGAGAAGGAGCAGGAAAGGAGGCCGAACTCAGCCTTTTGTGAGGAACCTACTCCTTCCCCTCAGCGCTTTCCAACACAGGAAGTTTGATGAGCATCATCCAACCAGAGTGTAAGCTATATAAGGAATTCAAGGAAAACAAATAGAAAAAATAGCAAAGGATTGTGGTTATATATTGTACAGAAAGTCTGGGTCAGAGAGAGACAGAGACAGAGACAAAGATAGATAGATAGATAGATAGATAGATAGATAGATAGATAGATAGCAGGCGTGTGACAATAGCAGGTTCTAAAGGCAAGTTGAGTTCCATCACTAGAGAAATGTTCAATAAAATGTGATAGACACACAGTACGGCATATTCAAAAGAAGTTAAAAGTGGGGAATAAGATTGACTAATGGCAAAGTGTATGGATCTTAAAATTTAATGTGGGAAAAAGATATAAGAAGAGTTGTATATATAACCCTTCCATATAACACAAACCATATATAAACTGAAACTAGATACACAGCACAACACTGCTTACCTTCTTACATACTCAAGAACATACGAAAACATATGTGGAGCACATCAGTGGGAGAGGGGTGGAGTTGGACAGTGGCATTGTCCCGAGTGCTGATGACTGCTCCTTTCAGTCTTCCGGGGAGCGGGTCACAGGTCTCTAGCAACCCAGCACGGCCTGTGATCGCAGGCGCAGACCAGCTTTGCTCTGCGCGGCCCACGCATTTGTAGACTGTGTAGCGTTTCCCTGGGGAGCACAGGCAGGTTTCTTTGCCTCCTGGGATAATAAAGACCTAAAACACAGGCCAGGCAGATTTGCTGGAAGCCCGCTATGACAGGGCGGAGCTCTCTAAGCTCAAGATCCCTCCTCTGGATCTCCACTCACTACTCGCGCAGCACCCACTCTACATTCTCATGGGAATTGAGGGTCAGGGAGAGCCGATGTGAATGGGAAGTTCATGATTCTTTCTGTGAGAAATAAAGCCTGAGTGTGTCATGTCTTCTTCTGGCCTCCATGAAACTCTGAAAGTCTATCTCATGAGCTTGCAAATAAGGCAGAAATCTTACAATTTGTGTTTTTAACAAGTTCCCACATGATGTTGCTGCACCTGTGTCAGGGAGCACATTTGAGAGCCATTCATGGAGATCATATCGGCTGTGCAATCTCGAGAAAGTTACTTAACTTTCTGTGCCTCAGTATCTTCATCTGCAAAATGGGAATAATAATGTCACCTTCACAGGTTTGCAGTAAGAATTCAATGCATTGAGATAGGACAATTGGTTAAAAATCTGACTGGTATTATGAAAGACTATGTCTCTGCCATAATTATCAACATAAATATTTTCTCCAAGGTGATGCAAGCTGGTAAAACATGAATAGCACTGATCTTTATGCCCTGATCACCTAGGAAGTCACGCTCATGAGGCTGCTGTTTTGGAAAGTGACCCTTGTGAACACTTCTGGTTTTGAAACACACGTCCGTGTTGCTCATTTTTTTCTGTAAATAACACAGGCCAGGAGTGAAGATAATAGAAGAGGGTAGCAGGCTTCCTAATGACCAAAACTGAACAGGCTGATTGTGTGTGTGGGGATGCAGAGAGCAGGCTAGAGGGACATCAGCTCCACGTCCCCTGTAAGAAATAAGGCAGGCTTAGCAGCAGACAAAGAGTGGGGGGATCCCTGCGAATGGAGGGCAAGTCAAGCCTGGAAGCAGAAATGGAGAAGACAGCAAGAAAAGGTGGAGAGATCATTGAGGTGCAAGAGAGAGGAGCAGATTAAGAAAGGAAACTGAAGGGGAAGACTGAGGAGAAAGAGAAATTACTCAGAGGTTGCTCATATCCCAGAAGCAAGAAAAGACATTACTTTTTTTCTAAGTCATATGTAAATGACCAAAAGCTGATATGGGAGAGAAACAAACCAGCAAGAGTAGCTGTTGAGGTCATACTAGCAGCAGAGATGCTTTGTATTTTTAAGAAGTGGGCACCATGTTTCTTGTCTGACCCACCCCACCTAATAAATCCATTTCCTCCCTGCTCTGCAGATTCTTCCTCCCTGTCTCACTTCTGACCTCTAGCTTTCAAGCCTAGAGTGGAGAGAAACAAGTAATATTGCACACTGAACCTAATTCCAGTATCCAGAATCTGTAGAACATCTTTTTGCATCACCATGGCATACAGTAGATTTAGATGAGCAACCTTCATATATAATCTCCAAAGAAGGTAATTATAGAAAAGGAAAAGAAGCTATAGTGGCCGAGTACATGATTGTAAGAAAAGTGTCTCACCACTCATGAGTCTCTTAGATGGGGTTTAGTGTCTACGCAGTGAGAACTTAGAGAATCGCAGTGTAGAAGAGTGATACTGTCCACTCTGTTCTCCTGTGTCCCCTCCAGTTGTGTCCACCACTCCAAAGACAACTTAGCATTCAACTTGAGATTTAATTAAATAATTGTTTCCCCCAAAAATGGTCTTTTCATTTTAAATATATTCCAAAAGGTTTTATTGCTAGTGTTGCCCATCAAGTTGAAGCTTCTTTGTAAATTCTCTGCACCACAATCTAGTGTTTACTGTTGAAAACAGAATTTTTTTTTTTGTATTTTCTGCTTAAATCCCTGCTTATATCAATAACAATGAAGATTATTCTGTCATAAGTCAACACACTCTCTGGCCCTGAAGAGATCAAAGGTCTCTGTTAAGAGCCTGGCAAACACTCCACAGATGAAGAAAACATCAAGAACTCAGTATCGAAGGGCACAAATTAAAAAAAAAAAAAGAACTTCTACATCAAAATGCCTTTGGAGAAAACACTTCAATATGTGAGCACAATGATTTGTGCAAAGGAGAAGGAAAGACACTAATCCACCTCTGCAGGTCTAGTCAGTAGTTTCTAAACTGTACTTTACTCAGTCTTGGGGTCTGATTTATTAATAATACCATTTAGAAAAACCGGGAAACAAATTGATTCTTCTGCTTCTACTTCTCCACAGACTAGCAAAAAAGGAATGTCTCCTAATGGTACAGGCTTGTCTCCAGTACTGTGGCAAGGAGGGATCTTGGAACATCGTGCCCTAGGCATGCAAAGATGGCCTTTGTTATTCAAAGGGACAAGACTACTTGGGTTACAGAGGTCACAAGGTCCCTCCCTCTGAGTGGCTCCCAAGTCTCCATGGCTGAGGTGAACTGGTACCAGTACACAGAACCAGAAACAAAGTTTGCCACTGAAGGAGACGGTCAGCAAGCAGAGTTTGTGTCTCCCCTTCAGCCACTGGATGTTGTACTTTCCCAATGAGAGAAAAGTGTGTTTCTACAGAGCACAATTACGGGTTCAATGTAATTTGTCACCTTGGTAGCCTCCTTCAACACATCCTCGGAGTTGAGGATTTAGCTCAGTGGCAGAGCACTTGCCTAGCAAAGCACAAGGCCCTGAATTCGATCCCCAGCACTGCCCCCCCCCAAAATCCTCAAGGTTGGACTTAATAACACACAACCATTTAGGATCACCTTCTTCAGAAACGACCATACCGTTTGACTACAGCATTACTCATTTAGGCAAAAAACAAATTTCATATCCATATATTGATCACTTTTACAATACACAAATCCGTAGATGCTGGATTTCATCTTTTTGCCATGTTTTTACATAAATGGGCCCCAAAGGCCAAATGTACATCAAATTGAAACTAATATTTTCTGTTACTGTAGAATATATTTATGTGTGTCTCTTGTTTTCCTTAAAGGAGTATTTTAAAAATTGAATTTTTCCAACTGATAGTCTCGGATGCCAAACGGATGATTGCTTAGTTTTACTTGGGCTCAAATGGAACTTCTAGTTTTTAATTTAGAAATATCTTTAATTGCATCATATGGTCATTACCCGACAAGTATGAAAAGATACAGAAACCAACAACCCAAACCTGCCACCTGTTTTGATTCTCTACTTTGTCCTTTTTCACTGTGATATTCAAAATCTGTCTTCTTAGAATTAAACCACTGATAAACAAGTGAAAAAAGTCGCCAAACCAAAAATATATTAACTGATGAAACAAAGTCTAATTAGTACAAAAGAAGACTGGATAAAAGAACAGTAATCGAAGTCTCAAATGATAGAGAAGGAATTTGACGCAGAAAGGTAAGAGGACTGTGAAGTCAAACAAATGCTTCCTTAACTTTTGTCGGGGAACCCCTGGCCTCAGGCTTTAAAGATTACCGGAAACCGAAGGAGGAACTCCGTCCCTCTTCTGCGAGGGCCCAGCCAAGATCCAGCCAATGTGTGCTGAATCTTTGAGTTCTAGGTGCGATTATTCATCGGGGATTTTGTTTTGTCTGGGTTTTCAATGGCCCAGCCCCAGCTGTACATCTGAGGACGGAGCACAGCCTCAATCCGCAGAGAGTGTGCAGCGGTCCACTGGAAGCTTCTCTCGCCCCGCAGAGCTGGAGTAATTAACAGACCATTAAGTCACTTCTGCTTTATTGAGGGGGGTACAGCGCAGGTCACTGCTTTGAAGATCTTTGTTCTTGAAGGAAATTACAGGATTGTTTTCTGTTTAGGACACAGCCTGGTGAACTCCAGAGTCCAGAGACAAGTTTCTGTAGCTCAGGGAACTACGGAGGAAAGGATGGTAATGACACTCGTTCCATTAGAAAAAGATTTCCTCCAATCTCCCCCCTCCTTTTATTTTTTCTGTTAAAAAAAAGCAGTTAAAAGAAAAACGATTTGCTCATTTGGTGATAACTAATGGGGGCATGAATTACGGAGATGCCCCAGACTGACGTTTATCTCCGGGTCAATAAATCTCTACACAACTACCACGAAATTAAGTAGAGAGACCACTGCGTCAGTTTATTTCCATGTTAATCAAGGCGTCTGCTCCAGCCTTGTCTGTCTAGTAGAAGGAACAGGCAGCGTGTTTCCTAGCACCAGAAGAAGCCGCGGAAGGTCGTGCTGGAGTTCTCTACCGCGGTGAAGAGGGCCCGAGTCTTGCCAGGGCCCTGGAGAGGGCTTGTTTCTCACGCTGCTTTCTCAGCTTTACCTTCGCTCCCTCCTAGTGTTCCTCGCAGAAGCTCCGGAAGAGGACGAGGACACCCCAAACGAGTAGCTGCGGGGGGCTGCAGCGTTCTAGGTTCACAGGCGGGTCCCCGAGGTGGGGTGAACTCCCTCGTCCTTCCCAGAAGTAGAAGGGAGAGGGCTTAATGACAAGGGAGAGAAAGGCGTCTCCAGGAAGTGTGCCTGCTCTCTTTCCTCCTGCGAAATCCAGGCTTGCGCTGCGGGCCGCAGCAAGTTCTCGGCGCTGCAGGGCTGCAAGCAGCAGACCTCTCACCCCAACCCGGCTTCTGGGGTTTCCAGGCCCGAGCAAGGTGAGGGGTGTTTTCAGACCCCTGCTGTAGTCAGGGCCGGACAGAACCCTAAAACTCCGGGGAGCAGCTATCCACAGCTGCGTCCCAGACCCCGGGCACGCCCTCCTCTCTGCCCCTGCCCTCCTTGGGGGAGAGAGACCCAACCACTCCGCTCGCCCCAGCCAGGACCCCGCCTGGCCTTGAACTCCCAGGTCTGAACACCCTTCCCTCGGGCTCCCCAGCCTTGACCCCAGCCGGTCCAAGCCCCCGGGGCTCCATTCTGGGGTCGCCCTGAGCTCTGGCCAGCGCCTGGCAGAGGCGCAGGAGCCTGCAGGTGGGTGCGGGCGCCGCAGGCAGGCGGGACCGTCCCGGCTCCCCGCGGGGATGGGGCGGCCCGGTCCCGGTGAGGGGGGCGCAGCGGCCGGACCTGGGTAGCGGAGCTTAAAACCGTGGGGTGTCGGCCCTCCCCAGCGCGGCTTTCTCCGGCTCCGGCGCCCCGCCGGGCAGCGAGGAGGAGTCCGGGATGGGGCGCCCAGACGGACGTCCCCGCGGGGCTGAGCCCGGGGGCCCCGGGCGCGCGGAGCCGGGTCGCAGACTCGGAAATCCCGTCAGCACCAGGTGGCTGGCTCCCTCGCAGCCCCCGGCAAAGTCCCAGGAAAGTTTCACCGAAAACCGACACCGGGCTATAAAGCCCCTCCGCAGAAAGGCGCCTGCGGAGTTGGACCCCTTCGGGCCGGGGCGACTGCAGGACGCGCATTCTCCTAGAGGGCCTGAAGGGGAAGGTGCGTCGCCTGGCCACACGCCCTCCTCGGCTTAGTCCTTTGCAAGGACAGTTCCAAAGCCTGTTTGCTGTTCCTCTGGCTTTCTTGCTAAGCTGAAGTGTGTGGACCTGCTGGAGGCCCACATCCCGTACCTCCCGGTGGGCGGCCAGCCCCGGACTCCCTCTCTGGGGGCAGCGAGGGGCGGCCGTGGGGTGCCTGGGCCCGGGGACTGGAGCCTGTGGGGAGGGTGCCCTTTGACACGGGAAAGTTCCCAGGGGCGAGGCTGAAGTTTACAAGGCCTGAGCGCAACCAAGGGAGGAGGAGAGAAGGCCCGAGGTCCAGCAATGTTAAACTTCCAGGCCTGAGCTAGGCGTCTGGGGAGCCACCGCCCTCCTGGAAGATGGGGGCATCAGTGCTGGTGACAAAACTAAGCTCCACCCTGCAGCTTCAGAAAAAGAAGTCAGGGGAGAAATAAAGCTTCTGGCTATGGGAGCTGTGAAGGGAACCTTAGGCTTTGCCCGCTCAGGTCGCATCCCCCTGTCCTTTTAGGGGGACCGAAGCCCAAGGCCCCAGAGCCCGGAGTGAGGGGAGGGAGATCCCAGGAACAAAGATTTGATGGGCTGATGGGAGAAGCCAACTCGGGCCTCACTTTCCCTTCCCACGAGTGACTTTCTTTGCCCTGAAAATTTGGTCTCAACCCAAGGAACAGGCAAAGAGGTATTTTTCTAGCGTGGACTTCTGGAAGTATCTACTCAGGAGGCGCTTGCTATCCTTTCAAGTGTAAAGCATCCTTTACTGTGGAATGAAAGGATCATCTTCATTTTTCTACACTGAATTTAACACTACTCCAAACTTGAGAACTTTCCCCAAGGTAGTCAATTTACAATGAACAAACTCTGGTCAAGAGCAATTTTCACCTTCGAGGCTAGGCAATCTTGCCTTTGGCATTGATAATTCAAGAATTTAACCGGGAAGGCAATGAAAGTCAGGGTCTGCCTGCAAACCCATGCTCCCATGGGACTCTCTCTGCTCACCACAAAGCACCTCCCTCAAGAGGCCTGGGCTGATTCTTTTTTTTCCTTCCCAATAAGTCCAGAAACCCCAGAAGACCTAGTTCCCAAATCTCCTCCTCCCTGGCTTCTGGCTGTTTTTAAAGAAACCTTCTTTCCTAAACTCTAGGGAAAAGGAATTTCTGTAATTGAGAAAAGAGATTTGGGACTTGAGGGGATCGTCCTACTGTCAGAAGCAGTGTCTGTTTTCAATTCCATCAGTGACTTGGAGTAGAGCTATCTGGGCTTTGGGTTCCTTTCGATTCGGTTCCCTGCGTTGGTGGACTTTTGCAGCTATTTAAATAAATTGATGATTGTAGACAACTCCAGGAATTCCTATTCCAGCAACAGAAACTGCAAAACCCAGCAGTCGCCTGGTGTGGAGTGTGGCCTTACTCCTTTGCAGCCCCCAGGTTCAGCCCAGGGATGCCTGGGCCAGTCGTAAGGACCAGGCCTTTGGAAACAGGACTCAAAAGAAATCAACAGTTCAGTAGAAAGTCCTGATTGATGAAACTTTCCCGCCTGTCCCCATCCCAGTTCTAAATAATAAACTCTGGGAAAAGCTAGAAGGTTGCCTTGTGTTGGTTTCAAACAAATCCTCAACAGGTTCTTTCCTCACTCAGAGAGATGAATCACACTCGGGGAAACAAATTATTCCCCCATTCGTCTGCCCCCAAGCAGAACCTTGTACTGTAGAACCTCACTTCGGTCTTTCTCCTTGGTTGAGGGCTGGGTGATAGTGGGAGAGTAAAAAGAGGGGTAGAGGAGAGCAGACCAGATCAAAGGGGACTCACAGAGGTCCCCTGCCAGAGAAGGGCAGCACTGGGCTGGCATGGGGACTGTGGAAGGCCAGGGAAGCCTTTCTTAAAGTCTCCCTCTTGGCTGGATCCCTGAAAGAGATCATGGGTCTCACCCAACAGTTAATTCAGGGGCAGATTCTAGGTGGTGTATTTCCATCATCGTTCCACGTGTGCTGTTAGAGTTATCACGGGAGCTCCATTTCCTGTCCTTTTAAAACAAATCATCAAAACCCTCTGCTGGATTTCTCTTGTTTGTAGGAACTATATGGAAGTGTTATTGGGGTGGGGAAGGGGAGTGAGGAGAGAAAAATAATTGACTAAAGTGACCCCTGTTTGAGGCTCGTTTAAAATGAAGATGCTCTATGTATCTGGCTAATCAGAGCAGCAATCTTCTAAGGAGGAAAGAAAGGAAGAGTTCTAGCTATAAATCTTCAAGCTGCTGAGACTTGGGCGGTCGGTGGTTTGCCTCCCCGGAGCTCACCTTACAAAGCGGAGCCGCTTCCCTTTCTCTGCAGGCAACCGCCCAGGGCAGGCAGGCCACGGTGTGGGTGCCAGATTATTTCCTAGGACCGCTCTTTGTTGACTTCTTCAACTATACTGGATTTTAACATGGGAAGGGAAGACACACAGGGTCGATTTGAAATGAAAAGAATAAAACTTACTACTTCCTTCTTGTTAGTTGCCAACACTGCCAGCAGAGTCACCACTCTGCCTCTCACTTCCTGCCACTTTGTTTCCAGATTACTTTTTATTTATTTATTTATTTATTTATTTATTTATTTATTTATTTATTTATTTATTTTGTGGTGCCGGGGATCGAACTCAGGCCCTTGTGCTTGCAAGGCAAGCACTCTAATCACTGAGCTAAATCCCCAGCCAGATTACTTTTTAATCTCAGTTGCTGAGTTTATGAGGGTCAGATTACTGCAGAGAAATAGGGAGCTGAAAGGATGCAAGGATGAGAATACAGACCATGCTCCGTTGGAAGGACATTTACCTGCAATAATTAGCACCGATTTATTCATCCTTTTTATTTGTAAAAGACCAGAGAAAAATTTTCATTATCTCCCCCATCCAAATCACTCACTCACACCCAGATGGTACCTCACAATAGGATCCTCAAGTTTCCTGTTCCACTACTTCCGTGTTCTAAGATTTTAGGCAATGGCAAAACCATGATTTAAAGGTTCTTTTTTATTTGAAATCTCATCCAGAAACACTGGTTATTAATAAATATATCATAATTATCAAGAATATATAAAAAATAAAGACAGGTATTGTCTTTGAGGCCCTAACAAAATATTTCAAGCAAATGTTCAGGAAAATAAAAACAGCAGCCCTCCCCAAACCACAGCAAGTTTGCAAAGCTGCTAACAGAGAGCCGGCAACCCCGCATGCAGAAGAGCTGAGCAGAGGGGATGGGGCAGAGTACTGGACGGAGCCTGAGTTTCTTCAATCAGGGCCCCGAGAACAGCCCAGGAAGGTTTGGAGCTTGCAGGGCGTGGGGTGGGGGGAGAAGCGCGTGTGAGTGTGAGTCTTTGCACTCTGCGCCCTGTTCATTTCATACAACCACAGACAGATAGATACATGGAGTACTTCAGAGAATTCACTGATAAATCCTTGTTACAAGGAAAATGGCACCGCGGTCTGCACAACATGTTTAGACAAGATTCATTTAGAGCCTGCATGCATTCTTTTGACCTACACTGCGTTGAAAGGAAAACTCAGAGGACGTGTCATGCCCTGGACCGGAGCTGCAATTCAAAACTTGGGTCTTGAGATTCATATTCCCTCTCTCTCTCTCTCTCTCTCTCTCTCTCTCTCTCTCTCTCTCTCGCCCCATTGTCTCTAGAAAAACTATGGTAAGGACAGAGACAATCATAATTGCATCCATCTCAACCAAACATTTACATTTCTTTTGCACAAAAGTGATGACCACCTTTCTCCGAGGCGAGAACGCAGAGCCAGAGAAAGCCAACTCAGAAAGTTCCTTCCCAAGTTTTTTAACTACACCGATCTCATCTTTATACAACAAATGCGGTTTCTGACAAGAGCTATGGCAGTGAGAAATACTGGCGCGGCGTGGGGAAAAGCAGCATGCATGCAAAACACGACGTCTGGTGCGAGTCCCCTTGGCTACCACCTAGAAATGGCAGTTTGGTTTTGGTCCTTTCCCCCCACCCGGGGGTCCAGTGGCAGCTGAGATCTCTCCGGCGGTGTGGGAGGCCTCGGACCCCGCACCGCAGGCCCAGAGCCCAGCCTCCCTCCCTGCGGCGGCCCGGCCCGGCCCCTCGCGCCGCTCGGCCCTCGTCCTCCGCAGCCGGGACGGCCCGCTGCTCACTTGAGCAAGTCCTTGGACTCGGCCGAGAGCCGGGCCATGTTGGCGGTGGAGAGGGCGGACAGGTGCGGCGGCGGCGGCATCTGGCAGATGGTGCACGGGCAGGGCAGCCCGGCCCAGTGCTGGAAGCCGCTGCCCAGCTGCAGCGCGGGCGGCGTGGAGGGCGCCTTGAGCAGCGAGTGGGGCGGCCGGATGGTGCCGATGGCCGGCAGGGAGGCGGCGGACAGCGCGGACGAGGCGTTGCCGGACGACAGCGCGCCGCCCAGGATGGGGTGCACCGGGTGCACGGCGTTGGCCGCGTGGGCCGGGTGGCCGGCCGAGTGTCCCACGGTCCCGCAGTGGAAGGCCGAGTGGTGGCCCCCGTAGATCTCGCCAACCAACCTCTTCATCTCCTCCAGGGAGCTGGTGAGCATGAGGATGTAGTTTCTGGCCAGCAGGAGAGTGGCGATCTTGGAGAGCTTGCGCACCGAGGGCCCGTGCGCGTAGGGCATGACCTCGCGCAGCCCGTCCATGGCGAGGTTCAGATCGTGCATCCTCTTGCGCTCGCGCCCGTTGATCTTCAGCCGCAGCTGCTGTAGGTCCTGCTCCGACAGCTGCTTCTTGATTTTGTACTTGCTGCTCTCGCCCGCGGCCTTGGCGCCGGCCCGCGAGAGGCTTTCCCCAGGCATCTTCTGCACCATGTCGCCCTGCGTGGACGAGACCGAGTTGAGGCGGCTCTCTGGGTGGTGGTGGCGGCGGTGGTGGTCCCTCAAGTACATCTCGTCCATGTCCGGAGATGAGGCTCTGCTGGAGACAGAGCTCGAATCAGAATTCATTTTATTACAGGGGATGCGGCCCTGCCGTTGGGGGGAGGCTTTAGGCGGGAAATTAAAGAGAATCTTGAGTTAAAAAAAAAAAAAGTCCTCACTGCCCAGCAACCCACTTCTCCGTTGCGAGACGTGAGAAGAAAAGCCCAGGACGGCACTGCCTGCCCCGCCTCTCCCTCCCTCTCTCTCTCTCTGTGCAGGCTGCTTCCAGGCCAGCTAGTTGGTGTGTGCTTGAACTAACCTCACGCTGAAAAAGAGGGGCTTTTATAGAGCTGTAGCGGAGAAAAGAGACAAAAGGAACCCTCCTATCTATCCTGGGCTGGTTAGGATGACGTGCCATCATTCAGGGCGGTGCGTTTTGCTGTCCCAGTGAGCGAGGATTCCTATTCATATTCATTGTGGGGCCGCCCGGGGACACCTCTGCTTCGAACCGCTAGGAGCCCCCAGGCACAAAACCCTGCGACACACTCACCACTCCTCACGCCTTCTGATTTTTTTTTTTTTTTTTGCTTTCTTCCACCCCACCCCCTTCCCAATTTCCCTAACCAAATCTTACACATAAGGAGCCAAAAGGAGGGGAGAGAAGAGGACCAGACGGTTGGTGGAGGTTCCTGCGCGCTGAGAGAAAGGAACGAAACCCTCTCTTTCCGCTCAGAGCTGCTCCCAAGTTTAGGGAAATGTGGGCTGAAAGGACCGGTCTGAAGGAGGCGCGGATGGAGGGCAGGTGCAGTCAGCGGGATTGGGGGAGGAGGAGGATTTTGTACCGCAGGTTGGCTGCCTGAAGTTTTTCTTCCTTAGTTCTCTTCTAAACAAGGACATTCTTCTAACACTGTTAATTTTGTTTATTGGGCCCTTCTGGTGCGGTTTCAAAGGGATGTCCATATTTGGTGGTGGGTTGTCCCAGTCACCGTGGGGGGGGCTTCTCTCATTTCTGTCTTCTCTTCAGTTAAAACAAAACAAAACAAAACCAGAAAATGTTCAATTTCGTGCAATTCTCTAACTTCTGAGATGTGGAAAGGAGGGGGAAACCCCAATGTTACAGGAAGAGCAATTTGGGAAGGGAAAGGGAGGAAAAGAGTGGGGAGAAGGGGAAGGGGGTTAGGGACAGGAAGGATTTCCCACAGGCGGAGAGATTTTTGCTTGGGTCGGATTTTCTAGACCCCAGCGCTCCTGGAAGATGCTGGGGCGTCCCCGCGGGAGCTCGGCGGGGCCACATCTGGCCGCGGTGCTGAGACGTTCGCGGCTGAGCACCAGCCGGCCGCGCGGGGAGGTCCACCCGGCCGGGGCCGCCCCAGGCTGGCGGCAGCGGAAAGCCGAGCTCCGGGCCGAATACTGAGCTCCCCTGATCAGTGCGTGTGTGGGCGCACGGCCGGAGAAGCCCTCGAGCGTGCGCGCGTGGGCCCCGCAGTCCAGAGCAGAGCGGTTTCTGATAAAGAGGAGGCCTGGACTTGGGAAGAGATCGGAGCGTTCGTTGAAAGCGAGGAGGTGGGCGCAGATTTTCCTTCCCCCTTGCTGTGTTTTTGTCCATCAAGGCGCTGTGCAACCGAAGGGCGGGAAGGCAGAAATCTTTTGAAGAAAGCCAGCGCGGGCGGTGGCCTCTAGAAGGACCTGCGCGCCGCCACGCTCCCAGCATGGATGAGCCGGGCACGGACCCTGGTTATGGCACAGGGTCCCCGTGCAAAGTGTGAGACAGAACCCATCCCGGCCCCTCTGCGCTCCAGCGCCCTGCGAACGAGGGGGAGGAAGTCTCCGCTTCCATGGGCGCAAATGGAGCGGGTTGCCCAAGATGCGTTTGCACTCTGCGAGGCTGTGCACACTGACACACAGTCACGCCGAGAAAGTAGTCCTGGTGCTACCAGCCGGCTGGGAGACAGGACATCGACATCGGAATGGGTGCTTTTTCTACTCCGAACTTCGCTTCTCTGTAAAAGAAAGAAAACGGCCCACTGTGCTCTCGAAAGTTGAACACAAGCCTCCGACTGCTTCCACCTCGGTGGAAAGAAATTTCTTAAAACGAAGAATCCAAGCGATTTCATGGGGTGTGGAAAGATAATGATCAAACGCACATCTAACTTCTAACAAAAGGATTTTTTTTTAAAAAGATTTTACCAGATTAGCCCATTTTAGTTAAAATAGTGACATCTCGCTTCTGCTTGTGAGAAAAAAATGTTCCAGAACTTCTACATTCCAGGTGATAGACAGAGCGAGGGGAAGCACGTCATCCTGACCACAGTCCTTCGAGACCCCGGTCGGTCAAGTGGCAGTGGCTGTGGGCAGCAGCAGGGACACTTTACTGGAAAAAGGTTTCCCTGGTGAGGAGGGGCTCCCCGGGCACAGGCCAGGTCCCGCGGCCCTCCTGGGCCACCTTGGTAACCCTTGGGTCTTTTCCGTGCCCAGACTGAAAATACTGCACCTGAGATTTGATTTCAAAGTAGCAAACTTGAGTTAAGAGCAAACGGGTTTCAAAAGAAAGGGGTGGAAAGAGGGTGGCTGGATGTCTTGCGGCTGCAAGAGATATTGGCCTATTTAAAGTTCCATTTTTCTCAGCTGCACAGCGTGAGATTAAGTTTAAAGTGTCTTTGAGGTAGTCAAGAAGGTGGTGAGGGAAAACAAAAGAGGAAGGGGTAGGACAGCCCTCCAGATAAAAGCTGAACCTCTCACTCTCAGGACTGGAAAGACAGGGGCCAAGTTCTGTGAGTCCCAAAGCCTCTTTGGGTCGGCCAGACCTTTCTGCCTGGAGAGGGATCAGGGTTGTTGGGGATCTGCTTGGTTTGAGGCTGCTTTAGGCCAGGAAGTGGCGCCGGAGGCTTTGTCTGAACAGGGACCCCCCCCCCACACACAAACAAACAGTTTTTAGCTCCAGAAACACTGAAATGCGAGATCCGCAGGGTCCAGCCAGGGACCTCCAGAGGCCCAGACTCGAATGGCACGTGCCTTGTGCACCTGGCCTTCTGCTTTCCCACCGCAAGGGGTGAGCATGCGTTGGCCTGCCATTCGGCACCCCAGCCAGATACACTATTGGTGAGGACTTTTAGGGGTTTCAGGCTCTACTTAGAAGTTAGTGCTTCAGGCTCCCCACTCCTCATCCTTTGGGCGGGACTAACAACCAGAATCGGGTGAGGGAGTGAGGGCACCACAGCTTTGCCCTCTGTAGAATGGGCTTGTCCTGTCCAGGCCCAAAAGGCAGATATGTAGCAGGGACCTGGCCTTGCGAGTCGCTTTCGACTCTGAAGGTTCACAGACAATTCCAGCTCAGATACTTCATAAAAACCAAGAGTACAAGAAGGAGCAAGCCTGAGGCTCTAGGACAATATGATTTTTTTCTGGGGTGTCTCTACCTTTGCCTACAGAGCCGAGTACAGAAAGGGGAGATCAAGGGAACCACTATTTGGTCAACACCGCGCTCAGCATCCCAAAGGGGCCTCAGCCAGAGACGCGCCTTGACATTGGCCCCGGCCAGAGACCCTGTAGAGGGCTCGGAGAGCCAGGAGAGGGGCGCGCTGCTCTCCAGGGCCACCCCCTCGCCCCGCCCCGCGCCCTGACTTCGCGGCGGGGGGGGGGGGCGGCGGCGCGCGGCTTGGGGCCGTTCTCTGGCAACAGGTGCAACCCAAGGCTGGTCGGCTGCTTCCCGCCTGGCCTGTCTTGGCTTTGGGCAGGGACTGGGAGTTTCCCAACCTTCGCACCACACGTGACAGCGGCAAGTCCGCGCGGGGGCCGGGCTGGGGAGTCTTCCAAGGTCCCCGTGCGACCTGGGCGCACAGCCTCGGCTTTGAAGCCTCAGGCTGGGCGGCCACGGCTCCTGGCTCCCGGGGCATCGCGAGCTCCCCAGGCTGTTCTGCTTTCCCTAACACCTTCCTCTGCCCCCACCACCAAAGACGGTCCCTTACCCAGTGCCCGATGCTTGCATTCGGTGCGGACGCCCACCGCTCTGCAGCTCCAGCAACCGAGTTCTTCTGCAGCATCTGTTGGCTCTGCCGGAGGCCGCGGTGACTTTGGCTCAGGAGCAAGCCCCCACCCCCGCCCCCACCCTTTGCCAAGTGTCCGGCAGCAAAGGTCGCCAGGGCTAGCCTGCGGGAAGGCCAGTGTGAGGAGCAGGTCAGTCAGCAAGGTCCAGCAAGGGTGCCTTTCGCCCCTGCAGACTCAAACTTGACCCAGAAACTTTTCCCCCAAGACCGAAAAGCAGAAAGCTGTGGAAAAGAGCCTCACTTTTCAACCCAATCCCTTTCCAAAAAAACCCCCAAACACACAAAAAAGAAGACAGAGGGAAAATCTAAACATTTCACGTCTGTCGTGTGCAACCCAGGAATAACCTCGAAGTAGTGTTAGTTGACCACAAGTGGGACCTTTATATAAAGTTTTCTTGAATGGAGTAAAGTAGTAACTTCACAACAAGGTAGGGCGGCCTGGTCATTGGGGGAGGGGGAGAAGACAAGTTCTTAAACAATTAAAATCAGCATCCAAGCTGGAATTATCTCTTACTGCACTAACAAACACATCACTGTCTGATTCCCTGCATTTGGTGCTTGGATCAAAATGCCAGCAATTAGACAGGTACTGCAAGGGTCTAAGAAGGTGAATCTGGGCACATCGACTAAAGGCCTCCTGTTCTCCGTGTTTCCGTATATTTTAATAAGCACCTTGAAAACTTACAGATCTGCCCCGTCTTCCCCTCTCGTCTTGATTAGCATAGGACTCTCATAGAGGCGAACAGCAGACGTTAAACAACAGTGAAACTGCAGGAGACGGTAAGAACTGCTTTTTGCATTGTTGGGTATGAGGCCAAAAGATGCCAGGAAGCCCCAGAATATCGTAAAATGATGAGGTGCTAACTGTGTGACTATAGAGACAAGCTAATACACTGACGGAGCTAGAAGTTTGCTTTTAATGATGCATGAACAACGAAGTCTGGCTAAAACTTGCAGATTCGTGATAATTATTTAAAGACTTACTAAAGTTGGAGGAAATATGAACTTCTGGGCTTCATTTATAGGATTTTGTTCAGTTAGTGAACATGTTTCAGTATTCTTTTCTTTCTTTCTTTTCTTCCTGGGAACATCTGCTCAATTGCCAAAACATTAACTGAGTCTTCCTCCTGTAGAAAGCATATAAATGTAGAAAGCATAGAAACAGTTTTCCTCAAGACTGAAAAGTTTAGATTGATTTAAATATCACTAGTGATCAATCACATAAATTGATGAGTTATATTCAAATTTGCATACTTACACACATTCTTGGCATGTGCCCTGACATTTCAGATTTGTGGCTCCATTAATACTAATACTTTAAGAAGCACTAAGCAGATGATTTTTCTACAATATTTCATTGTTATTAATCTACTTTCTTGCGAATTGACAAAGCCACTATAAATTTGATATCAATATAAAAGGAGCATAGAAGGCTGAATTCTGCTGTTTGTTTTGGAGATTAGCAGATCACTCTCTCGGTATGTTCTGTTAGATAATTAAACTAACCATATATTTCTGTATTCTTTGCTGACATGCTCAAGGAATTTAATTTTATTTTAGTGATATCGACCTTATGTAGCACATAGATTTTTTTTCATTTTGTGTTCATTAATATTCATGTCTATATATGAAGTATATAAATTCATGATACTGCAAAGAAATTAAAGTATAAGAATCAGCGTATAGAGGAGCAGCAGATTAAAGAGATTTTTACATTTATGATAGCGATGTAATTAGAACATTTAGTATCCATGTCCTGAGTTACAAAACTTACATGTATACTTGCATAGATAGAGTCAGATGCATAATAATATTTATGTGAAGCCTTTTAGTTGTAAGTTAAAATAAAAATTTTCAGATGTAATAAAGACAAGTTGAAACACACAGCTGTTTCTAAGTGAAGTTCGATATGAAATGTTCTCTCATTGACTCCTAACAAATATAGATCCACAAACATTATTTTGAGAAATTACTATTAAGGATCCTGCTTCTGAATCTTGAAAAGTCAAATGACAGTTTTCAAAAATCAGCGTTTCAGTGGCTGGTTGATTTTATACAGAATTTGTGGTTTGGAGAAAGGGAACCCTGCTTTACCATTTTTGCTAAATAAAAGTGTAACAAATGGTCCTTTCTCATTAGTTCTCTGAGTTTTTCTGTCTATAGATGTTTTTGTTTGCATCATGCCCACAGTCTGAATGTAAAGTCTATATACCCAAATTATCACTGATTATAGTATTGGCTGAACTTTCATCTTCTTATCATATTATAATGTATAATAAAATTGAACAATGCTTCAGATAATTCAAGCTTTAAGCTGTGTTGTTCTTTTATTTTCTGAGGTAGGAGAATGTGGGAAGAGAGGTATCGGGGATGAAAACAAATTATCACTTAAATTTCTAGATACTTATCACAGTCTATTTTACTTAAAGACCAGTCTGATTTTCCTGTTTAACAATTGAAATTATATTCTTGGCAGTATTAATAAGAGCTAATAGTAAAAACCTCTTATCAGTTTGGGTACATTAATTTTTATTACATAAAAAACATAATGTAATTATTATCGTGTCATAACCTCATATCATTAAAATATTGATTAAAGATAGTTGATAATTTTCCAGGATCTCATTTGTTTCTACCAACTTTGATTTTCTATCTTAAACTCTCAATAATAAGAAATAGTGAATATTAGACTATATCTATGGAAATATTTCAATTAAATACTTTAAAACAACTCTGACTTCTTTATAATGGCAAATGTAATAAACGAGTAGATTTTTAGATAAATAAAACTTTACAATGAGGGGAAACAGAAAAAGGAGGGTACAGAAAACACGAAGTTCGTATAATTAGTTCATAAGATGTAAATTTACTCTTACCCTCAAGTGCATTTTATGGAATAGTTTGCATGAAAGAGCTCCCAAGATATATGTTCACTTTATAAATTCATTGGAATTATATTGTTGGTTCTAGTATTTTAATATAGACCCTATTTGTGGCTGTTTTCCAAAGTCAAAGATGTAGCTAGGTTGCCAGTCTTGCCTCAGTGCCCCATCATGGACTCTGGCATTGTCTTCACCATCCACACAACTGCACTATGCTGGACCAGTCAAATTGCCCGAGATGGAGCTGGGAGAAGGGAAACACAGAAGCAGCCCTCCAGAGGGTTCTTCTGAGTACTGTAGAGGTGCAGAAACTGCTGGAGAAGGAAAGTGGAAAACTTAGAACACTAAAGCCTGAAACCCTGCTAAGAAATCAGATTTTTAAAAGTTAATACTATAAATAGCCTAGTGTTGCTAGATGGTACTCTCAAATTAAGTTCTTAAGTTTTTCTGTTGCTCAAAAGAAAAAGTTTTGACTTTATCCTGAAGGACAATTCAAGTGGCCAAAACAATTATTTAGCATGCAATGGTGCATTTACTTTAATAAGAACACATTACTCAAAATTTGTAGTTAGAAAAAGACAATTCTGACTTTGTGGACCTAGATTTCTTAGCCTATTTTCACATTCTTTCCAGAGTTGAAGTTATTTTTCTCTGAGAAAAGCTTTTACCAGTGATCTAAGTACATAAGTGGAAATCAAGTGTAATAATGGATGTAACTTTCAAGTGTATATGCTAAAATTGCTTTATCTCTTGATCTGTCAAAATTTTACTTCCTGTGAAAGTAAAGCAGGGGATAGTAGCTCTTTTTTTCCAATTAGATTTATTAATTGAAGTAATCACATTAAATAAGAAATAATGAGCCAGGCTTGGTGGTGCATGGGTGTGACCCCAGCATTCTGGGAAGCTGAGGCAGGAGGATCACAAGTTGGAACCCAGCCTGAGCAATTTAGCATTTTATTGAGAACTTTACTCAAAAACAAACAAACAGGAAATAATGCCTCTGGGGCAAGTAATGTCAGGAAAAGACACCCAATTGAAAAATGTTGCAAAAGACATGTATGGCAGGAAAGATGTGTGCCAACAGTCCATAAACAATTAAACTTCAGAATTTTAATTATCTGTAGAAACTAAAAACTAAAGAACATATGCAGCTCGAAGTTGAAAACTTTCGTAAAGATAGGCATAGAGTAGCAATGGTAGTTCCTTTCCAAATTTTGTAGTACTTTTCATGTAAGTGTTTGAGAAGGATATCAATACAATGGGAACAAAATTAATATCAGTGCAAAAATATTTCATAGGTTTTTGGGTTTTGGCCAAAACTTGCAAATTTGATGGAGTCAAAGAAAAGATGAATTTTGGATAAAGACAGACTTTTCTTTTACTCTTACATTGGAAAGATAGGGATGCCAATTTCCTGCTGATAGGAGACCCCTTCCTGAAGCATGAATGGCAAAGACAAATACTACGCAAGAAAAATTTTAGAATCCATGAGATTTCCTTGATGGGATTTACTTCTTGCCAGCTATGTGCACACAGGCAAGTTTCTTATTGTTTCCAAACCCTCATTTTGTCACCTGCACAATGAAAGAGTAATGATGCTCTGGACACGTGTCATTGGAAAGATTAAGTAGCAATATTTAAAATCAAACACTGATCCATCTAGCTGGTTCAGACTTAAATTTCAAAAGCAATACTTTAAAACATGATTAAGAATTTATGATTCTGAAATAACGATGTATTTCTTAAAATTAAAGTCAACTATTTACAAAAGAGAAAAGTTGATAATAAATGTTATTACATTAAAATGGACTTTTCATCAAAACTCCCTGAAAAATACAAAATGACTATTTTTAAACTGGGCAAAGGTCTTGACAACATAGAGGACCAAGAAAGCATAAGTATCATGCATATATGAATAATTTTGACAAATCAATATGAAAGGATAATAGAAAAATGGGCGTAAACAGAAATATCATGGGAGAGGAAATACATTATCCCAATAAACATATGACAAGATTTCCAACCTCATTAAATAAGAAAAAACAAAGATGACTAGGTGAATATTTTACATCTACTCAAATGGAAACTATTAAGAAGCTTGGCAATACTAATATGGAGAGCACTATAGCTCAACAATATCACATGTGCATTTCTGGTGGGAGCGTAAACTGATACAACCCATGGAAATCATCATCCTGCTTGACATTCTCTTGTAAGGTTGAACATTTGTGGACTCTGTGACACAGAAATTCTACTAGTAGGTTACAAATCCCTACTCTAAACTCCTGAACCTAAATACCTAAAGACAAATACCACGCTATTCACAATAGCAAATCATTCTTAACAGGGAAACAGTTAAATAAATTGGGGGACGTGCAGAGAACTATGCAGTAGCTTAAACAAATGAACTCTTGCTACTTTCAAAAATCCGGAGAAATCCTACCAAAGTAAAATTAAGAAGAATAACGATAACCCCAAAAGATTACACCAAAAATGATCACAATTTTATAAAGTTAAAAGAAATTAAAATAAAATAATATACTTATTAGCAATATAAAGAATTGTATTTAAAAAAGAAAAGAAGAGAAGGGCTGGCTGAGATTCAGGGTAGTTCATACTTCAGGTGAAGAAGGGAGAGTATGGGAGCATCACACTGAAAGCTAGATGGTATCGATGTTCCACTTTTTTTTATGGTGTCTTAGTGTTTGTCACTATAATGAACTTCTCAGTGCAGGCCACTTATGAAGAAAAGAGGTTTATGTAGCTCACAGCTCTGGTGCTGTGAGCAGCCCTGGGCCGCATCACTGTTGCTATTGTTGTTTTTTAAAAATTTTTTAGTACCTATCTGCAGTACATAGTAATTACATTCCTTGTGTGGAGTTGGTACATGTACATAATATATCTGAATTCTTTTTTTGTTCCCTTCCCCTCCCTCGGTCTACTTGATATCAACAATATAGAGATTAATTATTCACTTAAATATACTAAGACAACATATACGACATAGTATGGGAAAAGTAGAAGAGAAACTAGAAAATTGGTTAATACATAGTTGTATAGTCATATATGTATGTATATATGTATCTCATAAAGAGAATAAGAAAAATTATTAGTCATTACTGATGAATATATAGTTAAAGTTTTAAATTTCTTTTCACCACTACCTGTTCTTTATTCTTTTGGTCCTTTACTAAAATCTCAACTGGCCAAGATTCTTCACTTGCTGAAGTGAACCAAACTAACATTCTTTGATAGTACTATATAAAATGTTGTATGATCTTCCTTGAACGTTTACTATTGACTATGTAATTAGTGTTACATACCCCAAAGATCTCCTGAATTATAGACAGATTTTCCTCTCTCCCCATTGTTTTGCAGCAAAACTATAGCCTCTTGATGATCATGATAAACACAACTTCAGTCAACATAGTAACCTACTTTTCTCCCTCTCTGTGATTGAGTATTGTGAAGAACCCAAAATGGCCAGATGGTAGTCTTAGCTTCCAGTTCATTAGAAATAATATTGTGTCTTCTTGTGTAACTGTATTAGTTACCTTTCTAGAGTCAATGGTTTGCAAGAGAGCAGATTTAAAACGGGACATTTATAAATTACAATAGTCACCCATAAGCCAAATGCAGGAAGAGTGCAGAACATCTATCTAGGCACTGGAGACCCAAAAGGTCCAGTCAAGGGCTGGGAGCCTATAGCACTGCCCTGTGTACAGGGCATGTCCATGTCTGCAGATGATGGCTGAAGAAATCTTTACTGGAACCAGAATCTGATGCTCACAGCAGAGATGAAGACCAGAGCTCCCCCGAAGCAACAGCAGCCATCCTCAACGACAGCAAGGGCCCAAGCTTCTTCTTCAATGAGGAGTGTTGAGTTCCCTTCAGGAGAGCCAGTCACAACAGAGCTTCTCCTGGAAAACAGCTGGCTACTGTCTTCTGCTCCCATTACCCTTTATGTTGCATCAGCAACAATTCTCAGTTGGATCTTCTATGCCCAAACCACACCAACTCAGTACGGCTGGGCATTCCTGCTCAAGTTGACCATATCAGTCCATCACAGCAACATTCCTACCTTGGTAACTAGAACTGTTAAAGAGCAGAGCCCAAAGTAATGAGAATGGGGTGACTGACAGCTGGCAAGGAAGTCAATGTGGGTCAAGTAAAGGAGAGTTGGCGACAAATCACAATATAAGAAAACAAACTCTTTCAAATGGGGAAAGAGTTGAAGATGCAGAACATATGTTGCTTTGTAGGAAATTCCAAGTGAGTGCGGAAACCATGAGGGTTTTCAGCAGAGGAACAGCTTGAACCTTCTCTTATTTTAGGAGATGGATTCTGTTCCTTAGAGAAAAGACAGAAGAGGCAAGGTAAAAAGCCAGACCAATTGGAAGGCTATTGTAAGAATCTAGGAATAAAATTGTGGTGGACTATACCACTGGTTGGTGGAGACGGTGAGAGATGGTCAGATTTCTAGATACAATCTCAAGGATGCGCCAACAGGATTTCTGAGTGCAGTGGTTTTGTTTGCCCCCCTAAAACCCTAAAAGCTCAGGTGTTGGAAGCATGATCCCTAGGGAGGTGGTATTGGGAGGTGGCAGAACCTTCAAGAAATGGGGCCTAGTGGGAAGTCCTTAGTCTACTGGGGTGCACCTGGGAAAGAGATGAAGGTATTTATGGAACCCTGGTTAGTTCTTGCCTTGCCTGGCTCCACCCAGTCTCTCTTTGGCTTCCTTCCACATGTGTTGCCACTATTGCCATCTACCATGTCATGATACAGCTGAAAGGGTCCCCACCAGAGCTGAGTTGCCATCAGTACCATGCCCTGGAACCTCCACAGCTATAAGTCAAATAAACTGATATGTCACCAAGAGGCTGAATGCAAATAAGGATTGAACCTTGGTGCACTTCCTGAAGAGAGAAAACAAAAGAAGAAGCAACAAGGAAGCCTGAGAAGGAACAGCCAGTAAGGTGAGAGAAAAGCCTGGAGACGAGGGTGTCCTGAAAGCCAAGTAAAGGCAGGATTTGAGGGAGGAAGTAGCTGTTAACAGTGTCAAATTCTTTTGACAGCTCTGGTGAGGTGAAGGCTTGAGATTTAACCATGTGAATTTATCCATGTGGACATCAGTAGTGACCTGGATGAGCAGTTTGGATGGTGTAGTGAGGGAAACAGTCAGATTGAAATGTTTAAGGAAAAAAAAAGAAAGGAGTAAATGAAGACCATAACTATAAAAATTCTGTCGGTTTTATTGAAAAGGGTACCAGGAAAATGGTACAATTACTGGAGCAATTTTTTTAAAGATGGGAGAAATTACAGCATGCTCCTATGCTTGAAAAAGAATGATTCTGTGATGAAAGAAGAAATGATGATGCAGGGAGGTAAAAATTTCTGCAGCCATAATCTTGAGTAGGTGAAAAGGGACAGCTAATATACAAAATAGAAAGGACAGACCTTTTATAGGAACATACAAACAATAGCAAGAAAGAAGGCAGACTACATGGACCCATGTGCAGGAAGGAAGATGGAAGCCATGTTAGGTGCTTCTGGAAGATTTCTTCTATAAATATTATGTCCTCAATCAAATTAGAAGTAAGGTCATGGTTGAGAGTGAGAAGAGGAGATTGAGATACTGGAAATTTGAAGAGAGAAAAGAAATGAATCATCTGTAGTGGTTAATGTTGATTGTTGACTTGATAGGCTTGAGATACACCTAAGAGATTAGTAAAGCAAATTTTTGGTATGTCTGAGTGAGTCATGGGCATGACCTTAAGGACTACATCTGGTCCCTGGTTCTTTTTTCTCTGAAGCTCTTCTGTTGCTCTTTGCTTCCTCGATGCCATGAGTCAAGCAGCTTTCCTCTACTATACCCTTCCACCCTTGATGCTTTTGCCTTGGAGCCAGCTAACCATGGGCTGAAATCTCTGAAACCATGAGCCAAAATAATAAATCTTTTCTCCTCTAAATTGTGTATGGTCAGGTATTTTGTCCTGGCAATGGAAAGGTGGATAATACAGAAAACTGATGCCAGGAGTAGGGTCATTGTTGTAACTGTAGCCTGACCACGTGGTTTAGCAGCTTTTCAAACTGGTTGTGGGACAAACTTGGAGAAGCAGGCTAGAAATGCACTAGAATGTTGTAAGCAGAGCTTGATGGGAAATTGTGATGGGCGTTCAAAAGACCAGAATGCTGATAGGAATGAAGACAATAAAGACTGTGCTCATGAGGTTTCGCATGGGAATGAGGATTCTATGGAGAATAAGACTAAAGGCCATGTGTGTTTCATTCTTGTGAAGAATTTGTCTACGGTTTGTCCATGTCCTAAGACTTTATGTAAGGTTGAATTCAAAGGTTGTGAGCTAATTGATGTGGCAGAGGAGATTCCAAATTGTCCAATCTTTAGGCCATAACATGGGTATTGTTGACTGCTTTTAGCCAGATTAATAGTGAGAACTGGGAGACTATTTGAAAAGCTTTCAATTTGGCTGTAAAAGAAGTGCAGGTAAATCTGGTGCCAAAGAAGAAATGGTTGCTGAAGAGATTAGTAAGATTAAAAAGAAACAAAATACTTTGCACTGGAACAATAAGAAAGATGCTTTGAGACCATCTCAGGAATTGGCTAGACCTCAACTCTCACAACCTGAAGGGCATAAAAATGTAAACTCCTTTGCAAGATTTTGAGAAGAGCACCTCCAGTGTTTTCCTGCATTCAGCCATCTGTGTACTCAGAGGCCACTGCAGCCATGGTTCAAGGGGGCCTGGCCACAGCTTGAGCTGGTGTAGGTGCTAGTGTTACCTGTATGGTGCTAGTTTTGCAGGCATGCAGAATTCCAAAATTGCAGGCAGGCAGAATTCCAAAATTCCATCCAGATTTCAAAGGAAGGCCTTGAAAGCCAGGTAATGTGTAACAGGGATGAAGTCCCTGCAGGAGCTCTTAAGAAGTAATGCATGAAGGTATGAGAGTGAAGCTGAAGCTGCAATGGAGACTCCAGGAAGCTGCGGCCATCAGGAATATGGAATATCTATGGAGGAAAGCTGCAGGCAGTGAGCAGAGTCAACCCAAGAGAAAGGTCACGTGGGCTGCAACCTGCAAAGCCAGAGGAGTGTGGTCACCCAAACCTTCTGGTACTCACATTTCACCACCATGTAGACACGGAACTACATGATTTAAGATTTGTGCTACTGGGTTTCAGTCTTATTTTGATCTCATTCATTTTTATCTTTCTATTGCTTCCTTTTGGAATGAGAATGTTTACCTTGTACTATTGTACCATTGTATGTTAGGAGTATGTAACTTGCTTTTTAAATTTTACAGAGGTTCACAGCTAACAGTTTGCCTTGAGTCTCTCAGGATACTTTGACTTGAACATCTAAGCAATGCTGGAACTGTTGAGACTTTGAGGAAGGGATTATTGTATTTTCAGTTGTATGCAGTATAGTTACATCATAATAGGTAGAATTATGACTTTGTCTCTATTTGGAGATTAAATGTGGTTAAGGAGATGTAGTTGGGAATCGAGTTGACAAGGAGTGAATTTGTTATGATCAATCTCAATTGTCAATTTGATCAGCTTGAGAGATGCCTAGAAGATTAGTAAAGCAAACTTTGGGGTGCGTTTGTGTGGGTCATGAAGGGGTGACCATGAGGACTATATCTGGTCCCTCCTTGACTTCTTCTTGGGCTCTTCTCCTTCTCTGTGTTTCTTGGGTGGCATGATTTGAGCAGTTTTCCTCTATTGCACTGTTCTGTCACGATACTGTATTTCTACCTTGGAGCCAGCTGAGCATGGACTGAAACCTCTGAAACTGTGAGCCAAAATAAATCTTTTCTCCTTTAAATTGTGTGTGTCAGGTATTTTGTCCCCTCAATGAAAGAGTTACTGATCTATAATTTTTTAGGATAGTGAGAAAGCAAATGGATCAGAGGAATGTAAAGTAATTATCAGCATCATATGTACACAGGTGCAATGATCACATACATGCTGGGCATGGCTAATCAGCTATCTCCTATGCAGAAAAGGGATGAGATACTGGAGGTGCCACACCTGCACACAGATACTATCTCTGTCCAAGTCATCTCTGGCCTTGCTCCTTGTAAACACAGTCCTAATTTTGTACACTTCACAATGTGTTCACATTAAAAAAGTGGCTCAAGATCGATCTCAAACACAGTGGTCTTTTTGTCAGATACTCACTTTCTATACTAAGATAAAGATGACTATATGGTCTAGTTCTGGTCATTGAGAATAAGAGGAAGACTACTGGAGGCTTCTGGGAGAGCTCTTTTCTTTGCTAATAAAAGAAATGCCCTTTACTCCTTCATTTTGCCCTCCTGAGAATGAAAATGCCTAGAATTACAGCTGCTGTTTTGTGACCATGAGTTTGCAAAAGAAAGAAAATCTAACTTAGAGCCAGAGCAGCAGAGAAGAACAGAACAAGTGCTAACTAAGCCACTAGACCACATAGATCAACTTCCTAACAACTGTTTTATTGAGTCTAATAAATGTCTTATATTCTTACATCCACTTCCTTAGATGTTTTGTTACTTGTAGCCATATGCATTTTAACTGCTTTTCCTAAATAGCAAGATGATAACCAGCACTTTTTATTTGATGTCTTCTGTTGGATCTTGTGTTGAAGTCTTAGTCCCTGGCTCATGGTGTTATTGAGAATGGTGGAACCTTTAGTAGGTGGGGCCAGGTGAAGGAAGTTAGGTTACTTGGAGAAGTGACCTTGAAGGTAATTTTGGGACCTCAGCCCTTTCCTGTCTCTCTTTCACTTTCTTGCAGCAATTAGGTGAACAGGCTTCATCCACTGTATGCTTTCACCAAAGCAACAGGACCCAGCAGCTGTGGCCTGGAACCTCTGCAACTGACCCAAAATAAGACTTTCCTTTTTTAAACTGATCATCTCCGGTATTTTGGAAGATAAACACAACACTACAATACACACAGTGTGTGACTATATAAAGGGAAGACTCAGTTTTTGTGTTTTTTTTTTGTTTTTTTGGTGCAAAAATAAGGTGTGCATATTTAAAAATATTACTGAGACTTTGTTTCTGACTATAGTGCCCAATAAATTGAAAGCAGAGTCTTGAAGAGATAGTTTACATCCATGCTCAGCACAACATTCTTCACAAAAGCCAGATGGTAGAAGTAACCCAGGTATTCTCTAACAAGGGAATGGATAAGCAAAACACAGCACACACACAATGGAATATATTCAGCTTTTAAAAAGCAGGAAAGTTTGACACAAGCTACAACATAGACGAACTGTGAGGACATTATACAAAATGAAATAAGCCAGCCACAAAAGGACAAGTAGTATTTGATTCTGCTTATATGAGACATCCAGAGAAGACAAACTCACAGAAACAGAAAGTAGAATAGAGGTCCGCAGGAGCTCAGGAGAGGGAGAAACAGGGAGTTGGGATTTGGGCATAGAGTTTCAGTCTTGCATGACAATAGTACTAGAGATTGGTTATACAACATTGTGAATATAGTTAACAATAAGGAACTGGGCACTTAAAAATGACTAATATGGTAAATTTTGTATCACATGTAGTTTACACAATTAAAAATAACAACTAAAAATCTTACTAGGAAACAAAATAAGGATAGCTCACAAATAAGTCACAAGAAATATAAAAAATCAAACATATTACAGGGAGAGTTTTAGCATGAAACACTATTTTCAGGAGTGTTTTTAAAATCATCAATTGTGTGACATCATTAAAAAACTTTAACAAGGAAGCAAAGGTAAGAACAAGTCAATTAGAAGGCCCTTTGTAAAAAGCCAGGAGATTTTTACAAACACATTCATACCACATATAAAATAAGTTTTAGAAAACAAGATTGCTTAGGGAAAATAGAGCAAGAAGATAATGCCAGAGAGAAAAATGGAAGTTTTATTTATTTGGAGACTCATGGGTGTCCTATTGTATGCTCCTTTGCATTACACTGATTCATGCTTTATAACTGGAGGCTCTTTGTATTTGTTGAAACAACTATTACCTGCTAGCCTCATCAAATGTTGTATTTCTAATCCTGGAAACAGCACTTTCCTGGTGTGCATTACTTTCTGTATTTTAGAAATCGGGAAACTGAGGCTCAGCAAGTTTATGTAGCATATCCTCAAACACATAGTAAGTAAGTGGGAGCCAGCATTCAAATCAGTTTTGTCTGACCCTGAAACCCACATGTCAGCTCCTGTGGGCGATCTGAATGACTGCCGTCAGAGTCTGGTGAAGGGAGGAGGGAGTCTGGACTCAGACCTTTGTTCACAGAGAGTTGGTGCCTTTCCTTTGCCCATGCCAGAAATGTTTCCACAGATGTCTGCTACACAAGAGACTTAGGTGAAATCCAGAGTTTCATATCACTCAAAGCATCCAGAACACATCAAAAATGACTCATCCTACCAAGAACCAGGAAAATCTGAAACTGGAACAGGAGACACAATGAACAGATGCCAAAACTAAGATGGCACAGACGTTGGGACTATCTGATAAGGATTTTAATGCAGCTATCAAAAAATGCTTCAGTGAGCAATTACACCCTTGAAAGGAGCAGCGGGGGAAACCACAGAACCTCTGCAGAGCAAAAGCAGAGGCAGTGAACCTGAAGGTAAAATAGTAGAATTTATTCAGTCTGAACAACAGAAAGAAAATACACTTAGAAAGATTATAATTTTCTCTCAAACAAGCTTTTTGGCATTTGAGATCACACTTACAAAAATGGTGCCTTTTCATAAAATATCTTCTCACCAAAGTTCCTGGCCCAGAGCCTCTACAGTTAATTGGTTTGGTGGTCACTTTTTCTCTTAGAGATGGATTGTTCTAGAAAGACCTAAGTGGCCTTCTTTCAAAATGATCATGAGGAGGATCATAGAATGCTTGGCGGAAAAATACTTCACAGAAGAAAGTGAAAGTAGTTTGTAAACTGTCCAGTGCTGGGACTGAAGGCTACACATATTTTCAGTTCAATCCCATTACTTTATGCATGAAAAATTTCAGGTCAAGAGAAAACAAAGCACAGTAACTCACTTAAGGTCGACATCTACTTTTGGGTCAAGGCCTCACGTCCAACAACAATGTATGGAAGTACTTTTCTTATTAATAAAAAGAACATTAAAAGAGAGATACATCCATAAAGAAAGGATTACAATTTTTATCACCAATGTTCTCACTGAAAGTAATATTACAGAGTTTATAAGAAGTTAATTTTTTAAAAAAAATCCACAGCATTAGGAAAGATGTTGAAGTGTTATCAAAACAGAATTGTATTATCAAAGTTTCCTATTATTAGTACAATAAAAAAAATAGTTATCGTCTAGAACTGAACTTGCCTTGTATATTACCTAGTGGGCGTTATTGGAATCAAGGCTGTTGTCTTCAATGGATATTTGGCTCCTCAGAAAGGAAAACAGGCCTGCGTGGCTAGGAACTAGAGGGAGAAGAGAATGCACTGTTCCATGACCTGAAAACAGAAATGATGGGAAGGGCCCATCGCAGCAAGTGTAAGGAGCATTTTCTCTCTTTCAACATCTGTTTTCAGCTCTCCAGTGCAATTCCACTGCACTCACCTGCACTCGCCATGACCCGCCACGCCCCTTACCAGTCCCTTCCCACCTGTAAATGGAAGCCAATCAGACCTCTGCTAGAAGCCAGAGCCCGTGCAGAGAAGCGGTGTCATTGTTAAATCAGTGCAAATCCAGTGCTGACCTGTGCGCGATGGAGATCTGAAGGAATGAAGGCCTGTGTATACAGTAGTGCACCACAACTAGGAAAGGAACTGGCTACCCACATGTGCTCTGTTGTGTGTCCTTTGGCCGACTAGCAGCCACTCAAAGGCAGAAGTTTGTGATTTTGGGCACAGTGCTATTTGGTTCCCCAGATTAGAAGCCGCGGTATGTTGCACTGGATTAAACCAGAAGAGGAATCTGTTTATCCCCTCGGCTTTAAACACCAATAAAAAGCACTGTTCCTCTCTTGAAGGTGCTGAAATGCAAAGCAAGCTCCCCGTTCCTTTTCTCTCTCTTGGTGGCATTTCAAAGTGTAAAGCTTTGAATACCAATTGCTTGAACTGGACATATGCGAACCTCTTCTAATCCTACTAATCCTGTCCCCAAGTGCTCCTTTGTATGTGGAGGCAGCACACATAGATCTAAGTGAAAGTGGCTATAATCCTGGAAATGTGGAAAAATGTCCCAGTGTGAGAGATGTGATGGGGAGCGCTCCCTGGCAGAGAGACCTGCTGAAGCGACTATTGTGTTGGTTCAAGGAAAAAGTGGGGGACCAGGCCCAAGAGAAGACATGAAGGAGCCCTGTCACTGTAGCGGAGCTCCGGGAGGAGAGCAAACCCGCCGGCTGGCTGGGGCCCTCGCTTACACACAGCCTCCCTGCACTTGAGCAAACTCCGGGCTCAGCCCGGCTCCAAAGGCTGGGAAACTCACCCAGCGGCTGCTTTCAGGGCTTGAGCCCAGCAGGCCAGGCCCTGAACATGATGAGAGGGCTTCATTATGTTCCCGAATTGCCTTTAAATCAGGCGCCCGGCTGTTTACAGATTTCTGAGCTGTTGCTCCCACTCTAACAGGAGGGGCGGGGGTGGTGGAAATCTCCATAGAAAAACCAAGAAATGAATTCCTATCCCTCCAGACTGCACCTTAGCAAGATTTTTAAAAATAGAAGCCAAAGACCCATGTAAGTTTCTAAATGACTCTATTTCGCTGAGGCAATTTAGGAGTCTCCTCCAACCATCCTGCTGCCATCTGCGGAGAGGAGGCCCCGCAGCTTTGGAACTTTCTAAAGGAAATGTGGCTGTGTTCTCATCCTTGAGAAGAATGCGCGAGTCCATACACTCACAAATAACTTTTGCAAACACACTATTCTGATGTTTGTGGAATATTTAACTACTGATTTATGAACCGTGCTCTGTGGGCAGAGTGCTGATGGATGGCCTTGCATGTTTCAAGAAACACTGACATTTCTCATTCTATAAACCATATAAGAAAGTTAATGTAAATATTGTGATTTCCACTTCATCGTAATTACATGAAATAAGATTTCGTTTATCTGAATGGATATATTTTTTTCCAACCCAAATGAATCCAAAATAGTTTAAAAGAATCAATGATACCCTATCCAGGCAGCTACTACAACTGAAAGTTATATCCTAAGGTGCAATTACAACATTCATTTTTTTCTACTTTGATTCATTTTTGCTGTTGTTCATTTTGTATTTTAAAATGTATTAATTGCTATTAAAACTAAGGTAGGAGGAAAACCAGGCAGGTGATATTTCCAAGGGATTGGGGATTAAGCTCAAGTGGTAGAAAGCTTGTTTCGCAAGCACAAGGCCCTGAGTTCAATGCCCCCCCCCAAAAAAAACCCCAAAAAACAAAAAAAAATTTTCAAGATCCAGGACTGGGTATGAAAATGGTCTTATTATATTTAATACTGAATGAGAAGGTTAGAGGTACCACAAATGTAAATGTGTCTCTCTATATAAATATATACATGTATGCATCCACAATCATGTCCAGTTTATTCTACTTGAGAGGGAAACGTTGAGATAATTTTCAATGAATAAACCACTCTGATAGTGTAAAGAAAAAAAATTTCCCCAAACAGACTGATTTTAAGATTTTAATTATCTTACTTAACTTATTATCTATCGGTTCTATTTTATGGGACCTACAAATAGTAACTTACTGGAGCATTATGGTGGTGATAACCATAATACTTGAAATTACCCCTCTTTTAGAAAATGGGGATGGGATGCATCGACTTGGCTGGGCATACCTCTGAGTCCCAGCTGCGTCCAGGCAGGCTGGCTCAAGGCTGCATTCCTGGCCCCTCCCCAGCTGCCTCTCTGCCCACACACCTGTGTGAACACGTTGCTATCTAGGCTGCTGTACTATCTCTGATTTGCCACAATGCAAACAAACAACCCTAAAATGTGCCTTTAAGGCCCCTCACTGCAAGATAAGGAAAAGCAGAATGAAGGCTACAATTGGCTGAATTTTCTGGTAGCAAATCCCAGCACCAACGTGAAGTTCAGTGTGCTAAATATGTATCTGTATGATGTGGCAGAGCTGAGCTCTAAAAACGTCCCAAGAAAGCTGATGTAATTCAAATCCTGTCTAACTTTTCTGTATGTTCTAGAAGCACAATGCTTCTCAATAGGGTATTTTAAAAGAGCTCCACAAAGTGGGATGGGATTTGGGGCCTTGAGAAAGCTGTTTCCTTGGCATGCCTCAGCTTCCTCCTCTCTAAAATAATCTAGACAGTATGCCCCTAAAATGTTTGTGATTGTATAGCTTCCATGATGTCAGACAATAGTAATACATAATTAAGAATTAAGAAGTACGTAAATAATACCATAAGTCCTTTCTTTATGTACAAGAACTGCAGCTTGCTAGACTGCACTTGGTGGAAGTGTGAAGAGGATTCGAGAAATTATTCTGATGAAATTTCAGCCCTGGCAGGGTCAGCTGATCCTGGCCCCCCTGCCACGGTGGAGACGGCGGTGGGGGGCTCAGTGCTCTCAGATGTAGAGGAACCAGCAGGGAGTTAATCCCATCTACAAACACATCCTCTCCTGACCTGGGACTGCATTGGAATCAAGGGAAGAAGTTTCTTTTGAAGTTTTCCTTCCCTTCTTCATTTGTGTACTTCCCAATGTAGATCCTGGAGGTTCTTGGCTTTGCGAGGAGGGGTCTTGTCTGCACAACTGGGAGGACACTGTGATTCCAGCAGGTTACAGGTCCAGCTTCCCTCAGACTATTGATACGCAGGTGTTAGGTATGGGCAAGTTTATGAGAGTCTGAAATCTGGAATTGTATATGCTGTGCCTCTTTTTAAAATTATCATTTAAAAAAACTAGTTTGAATGAGGTTGATATCTTTCCTAAACAATATTAAATTATATAATAAAAATATTAAATATATAAATAATAGACCTGTGGGGACAGAGCTTCTCTCTGTCAAGTATAGTAACACATTTCATCATTGAGTCTTTTTTAATTTTATCACAGGTAGTACTTAGATTGGGACAATACAAGTAAACGCCTGGCAGTATAACTCACCAATTATTTCAAAGCAGACCAGTAAATTCTGCTGGCATTCTCCAAAGCTTTATCATAATACTTTAATGTGGAAAAAAAAAAGATGCTCTATCCTCATTTACTTTCTAATATATGAGTGCAATTTACATAAGATGTTGTTCAGGGTTTTTTGTAACATAAACTGTGTGGCAATTCATGTATTGTGTCTAAAAGCCACAAAAAGAATGAGAACAGCAACTTTTGTGGACCTGGATATGGGAAGGATATTTGTGGAATAGGGAGCCATTTACTATTTTTTAAACAAACTCTAGATTGAATTTATAGTGATTTTAATACCTTTAATTGTTATTATAGTAACTTGACTACACTGTCAAACACAGTGAGTATACAATGGTGATGTCAGTCTCTGTTGTCAACTCCATTTCAGGTGAAGAAACTGGCACCCAGATGTTTAGGCGAGTTACTTGGCTCAGAGATAGGAAAGTGTCTACTCCGTCACCAGTAAAATTTACAGAAAAGCATTCGCCATGTCACAAATAAAATGTAGACTAACCTTTTTATTCCAGAGTCGAATGGAGCACAGACCCTTAAATCCTGATGCCTATAAACACTAGCTGAGATCTGGTGGTAAAAAAATATTTAGGCGCCGAGGTCGTTGCTCAGTGGCAGAGTGCTTGGCTGCCATCTCAAGGCGCTGGGTTTGATCCTCAGTGCTGCAAATAACAAACAAACAAATAAATACATAAGTAAATAAATAAGTAAACAAATGAATGAAAATTCAGAGCAAATAGTAGCAATACTCCATTCTTCCAGAACATCCTTCAGAGTTTCTCCTTACTAAGGAAAAGACATAGCAGTAGTTTGCATTTATGTAACACCCCTGAAGTCCGTTATGAATATTATCAATCTTACTTGACAGGTGAAGCAGCAGAGGTTCAGAGAAAGCCATTTACTGAAATCTCCTCCCCTGGTGGAGAGGACACCAAGCAGCCACTGTCACCTTTGGTTATGATTAAAGGGAGGCAGCTGGTTCTCTTCAGGTTGCAGGGTCAAGCAGAGGCACCTGCTGCTGGTGGAAAGCCACTTAAGGATGGTAGCATGACAGGGATTCCTAGTGACCCCTCTCAACAGAGATGCTACAAGCCTCTCAGACTGTAGAATACCAGGAGGCACTCAGGTAGGGATCTCAGCCAAGTCCCAGAAGCAGAGCATGTGATTGGCCCTCAAACCTGCTGCAGAATCAATTATACACATTTCCACACTTATGGAATTTTCTGGTTGTTGGCTCACTTCAAAATAAGAATAGTTAAACTGAGGAAATGATGTCAAAAGTATTATGTAGATTCTCACTGTTATACAAGATAGCCCATTTTTTTCTAGTACTATTTGATATTACTAGCACCTAATACTTAATGGGATTCTCTCAATCCAGATGTGGATCTACAATAAAAATCGTAGCTTTTCGTGATTACAGGGTCTCAATCTTAAATTTGTATATATCCTAAACATCACATTTGAATGCTTTTGTTTTCAAATAGAATTTCTCCAGGAGTCCCAGATTAAAACAGTTCATTGGGTTGACCTGTCCCAAAGCAGAGTTCCAGGACTTACCTTAGAAAGTATTCAACCACCAAAGGCAACTATTCAAGAACTTCTCAGACATAACTGTGAACGTTCTGAGGTAATCCAGATCGAAACTGTTTAAGAGAAACGGCATACACGGATTGTGATCGTTAATTGTGATGTGCTAACTTGATTTGGGTAAGAACCCTCTAGCCGATAGTGAAGTTCCGTGGATGATTGACACGTGGTTAGTGGCCTGAGGGGCGTGACTAACGCTGGCTGTGGGTGGCACCAACCAATAGGGTGTAGGCTGGATGAATAGAAAGGGAAAGAAGGAGGAAGTGTGGAGCTTCAGTCTTCACCACTGCTTTTGGATGTTGGTCCCCAATTTCTTCAGCTGTCCAACACAGACTCTTTGGCCTTCCAGCACGGACTTGCATCAGAGACTCTACAGGGAGCTTCCAGGCCTTTAAATTTTGACTGCTGCTGGATCCTCTGGCTCTCCAGTGCACAGGCCGCCATTTTGGATCCTTCTGCCTCTGATCCCGCAGATGGCCATCCTGACTCTTCTCCTTCTAGTCCTGTAAACCTCCCTAACAAATCCCTTGTATGGTTGCACATACATTTTATATTGGTTCCGTTCCCCTAGAGAACCCTGACTAACACATGTGCTCCTACCCTCAGGACAGCACTAATCCCAGTGCATTTTAGCCAGAGCTCACGGAGGCATCTTCTCCAGGGGTCTGCTGGTGGGTCCACAGGTAGGTGCTTGAAGAGGCTTCGCCTACTCTCTAGAGTAACCAGTCACTGCTGCCAGGCTTGGTCTGGTGACCTAATAGGAAGATTACCATCCATCAGTATATAACCCCAAACCTCTGGGCCTGTGCTAGGGGGCCGCTACATCAGCCTTGGAATCCATACTGCCCATTATTTAATTGAGTTGATTTTGGAAAGGTTCTTTTCCTTTTCTTTCCCTACCCTTTTCCCCTCCTTTCCTCCTTTCTTTCTTTCCTTGCCATTCTTTCTCCATCCCTCTATCCTCTATGCCCTTTCAGCTTTGTCCCTACCTAACTTTGATATTTCTGTGCATTTGTTTCCTCCTTCCCAATAAGCTCCAATAATACAAGAGAAAGGTCAGTGGCTGTTGTTTTATAATATCACCCCCACCCCTTTGTCATCCTTTCAGCCATGGATATGGAAGAAGAGAGAAAGAGAAGGAAAGAGGGAAGAGAGAGAGAGACAGAGGAGAGACAGAGAGAGACACACAGAGAGAGGAGATTAAGCTGTAAACTGAGCAGCTGGTCTGATTTCAGCCAGGGTTGTAAAGGCAGCCTCCCTATTGAAGCCCAGGGAGGAGAGTGGAGGATGCCGACGGATCGTGTCACTCCATGAAAGGGCATTTCGTTCATTACACATTAACCATGCGCACTGCGTAGGAGGTAGCAGATAAAGACTGCAGAAGTTGCTGCAGCTCTGCAGAATGGGACCTGCCTCTGATCCTGTCAAAGAACATTCTGAATCAAAGGGACTTCATGGGAACCAAAGAAAGAGTTTTGTGGTCCAGGGCTGTGGCGTGGCCTTTTAATGATTAAACCTTTGACAGCGATAAAATGAACCTCCATTGTCAAGGCCACACTGGCGAGGCCGTCTAACCTGGCAAAGAGGGAGCCACTAAAAGAAAGGGCCAGGCTAGAGCCCCGAGAATTCGGAAGGTGACGGCAGCATGTCACAAAGTGGGGGGCCACCCTCAGGTTAGTTTGTTCTAATCCCTGCAGCGCTGCCTTCCAAAGCCAGCTTGCCCTGGTGAGCGAACTCCAGATTTTACAGATGGCTGTCTCCCCTCTTCTGCTTTCCCATCGCATCTTACTGGCTTGGTTTAATTTTCACTGTTTTTAAGTGAAGGTTACTTAGCGAAGCTGACTGGAAATGGTATTTTATTCTCAATCACTTTTCCACAGCTGTGGTAGAGTCATTAGCATTGCCAGGAGAAAGCGACTGCAATTCCCCCGTCCCGCAGTTGGCCTAACTGGACAGTCTGTGCCAGGAGGGGAGATTTATGGAAGAAATTGCCTCGAATGCCACTCTTGGGAAGGAAGCTGCATGTTGGCTGACCTCAGATTCACAGGCATTCAATTTACTTTTTCCTGAACACTTTTTGTGACTTCTATGTTCCTTCATTTTTTTCTCCTACAGTTTTCCTTAAGAAAGAGAAATAGACCTTTCAGTATCATTTTGTTTTCTTTTTATGGTGGTAAAATATACAAGACATGAAACTTACTATTTTTACTTTTTTTTTTTTGGATTGAACCCAAGGGCATTCCACCACTGAGCTATATCCCCAGCCCTTTTTATTTGAAAACAAGGTCTTCCTAATTTGCCCTAGGCTGGCCTTGACCTGTGATCCTCCTGCTCCCACCTCCCAAGTAGCTGGATCCAGCCTGCACCACCATGCCTGATTCATATTAACCATTTTAAGTTACAACAGTCATTTATTTATTTATTTTACCAAGACCATGTATTGGTACACTGTATACATAATGATCACATTCATCATGGTTATTTTGTGCCTGTACATGATGTATCTTGGTTCCCCCCTTTCCCATCTCTCCCTTCTGCTCCCCCTCCCTTCTCTATGTGTAGCAGGTTTATTTACATTTTTCTACTTTTTCCCTTTTCCTTTTGAAGTATGACATTGTTGCACAACCACCATCACCAACCACCCACAGAACTTTCTTATTGTCCCCAACCAAAACTGTGTACCCATTAAGCGCCTTCACATTCTCCTTTTGCCCCAAACACTGGCAACCACCTTTTCACTTTCTATATCTGCTATAGGGGCAGAAGGGTGTGATAGCTTTCCTTACCCTTCCATAAGGGTCATTCAACAAGGGGTTTTACCTATGACAAAAAGCAGGTGAACAAAAGAAAGGCCTAACAAGTTTATTTAACCGAAACATTATGTGACTCAGGGAACCTTCAGAAATGAAAACCCAAAGACCCATCTTTGTGTTTAGGTTGGGTGAAGAATGACTGGAGTGTAGAAATGTGATTGGACAAAAAGGAGTGACGTAACAGCAACCGACTGAGCAGGGAAGTGCACCAGGCTGAGTGTCTGGGTTCTCGCTGGCCTGTCTGTGGGGTGGGCAGAGCCTCTGTGGAATGAGAGTCTTCAAGGGAGAAGAGAAAGAATGGCCTTGCTAGATTGTATGGCTTATTTGGGGAAGAACAGTTCTACTTTCTACAACCTGCCTTGGGGAAAAAGGACTCTGGTTTTTGTAACGTGCTTTGGGGCAGAAAGAGGCACAGGAGACCTGAGGGCAGAAGGTCAGTGAGACCCCGCTTCTGAGTGCTCACAGGATCCTTCAGTTCATGGCACTTACATTCTGAGGGCCAACACAGCCCTGACTGCTCTAGGTAGCTCAGGAAAGTGGAATAATAGACTATTTATCCTTTTGTGCCTGGTTTATTCACTTTGCATAATGTTGTCAAGATTCAACCATGTTGTAGCTTGTGTCAGAATTCCTTTCCTTTTTAGGGCTGAAAAATGTTTCCTTGTGTGTGTAGACCACACTTTGCTTATCCGTTCATCTGTCCATGGACATTTGAATTTCCATCTTCTGGTAACTGTGAGTGAAGCTGCTGTGAATTTGGGTGTTCAAATATCTCCTCGAGTTCTTTCAATTATCTTTGGTGTACACCTAAAGATCATATGGTAATTCTGCGATTAATTTTTTGAGGAAACTCAGTGGTGTTTTCCACAGTTGTTACACCATTATACATTCCCACCAATAATGTATGAATGTTTCGATTTCTGCCTATCCTTGCCAACACTTCTTTTTATGATAACCAGACATTTTCAATATTACTCGTCATCTGGGAAGTGCATAGGAACACCACAGTAAGCCGGGCGTGGTGCCACGTGCCTGAAATCCCAGCCACTCAGGGGATCACAAGTTGGAGGCATCCTGGGCAGCTTAGCAAGACGCTATGTCACAGTGAAAAATAAGAAACTAAAACCGCCTGGGGATGTAGCTCACAAGTGACATAGTTTTGTACATATGTAGAATTTTAAAAACCAACAAGAGTATACTCCTTCATTAATCTATATTTTATGTAAAAACTAACATTAGATGTACCATAAAGGACATTTGTGTTTTGAAAGCTGCTGATGCTGTTGTAATTCACTGGAGCAAGAGGTCCACATTGACACAGTGTAATTCAGTGAAAAAGTCATTTCAAAATAATGCAGATAACCAAAGGGCAATTACTTATGTATTCTACCAAAATTCATGAGATGATCATCAACCTTACGCCATTTATTACAGGGCCTGAAATCACATTGCTTTATTAGAAGTCTTAGATTGGGGAAAGGTCAAGGAAACATACGAAAATAAATCCTACTTTGTAGAATATTAGAGCAAGTTCACCACTAGGGCACAGGGAAATTCCACATGAAGGAATAAAAAGAGTTCTTTCCTCAAGATATTTTATTTCCGTCTTTTGGAAAATCATTGTTTTGTCAGGATAATACACTGCTATCTGAGAGGAAATTATGACAGTAAATGTACAAAAGGAGTGTGTCAATAATGGAATCAGAGTCTTTTTAAATGAAGTCCTGTGCAGTGAATAAATTACATAACTGTACAAAGATAACTATTCTTCAGATTTTTTTTTAAGAGAAAAAGCCTGTTTCGATCATATCAAAATGCGATCTATTGTCACATCCTTCTGGTTGCTACTTAAAAAAAAAAAAGAAGACAGTATCCGACTCCATCACCTCCACAGCTACCTTCCTGTCCCAAGCCATCCTTACCCAGGTCAGGGGTTGCAAACTGCAGCGGGCCAAGGAAAGGATGGATCTGGCCACGCCCAGGCTGAGCGTGAGAACCAAGTTCTAGAGCAGTTAGGAGGCTGCCAAGAGGAAACTGGGAAGTACTGTCAGCTCACATGATGCTATAAGGACTCTGCACAGTAGGGAACCACTCAACGAGAAAGAACTCCTGCCTAGGGTGTAAATGGCTGCGTTCTTGGGAGCCTTGGTTGTTGTGTACCTGGTGTGTACTGATACAAACCCAGGGAGAATAGCTCAACCATTCAACATCCCCTGTGACTGCTTTTTGTTTTTTCATAGTGGTGCTGGGGATTGAACTCTGGTGTGCTAAGCAAGCACTTTACCACTGAGCTACATCTCTGTTCTGCAACGTGACCTCTTAATCCAATCAAGCAATGCAGTAAATAGGCGATGGATGGGGCTCCTACTTGTCTAACACAGCAGATCATTGTATGGCAAACATTCCATAAGTATAAGGAGTACACTTGAAAATTATTGATGACCAATGCAGTAAATGCATACACCAGTACCGCAGGCATTTATCAGCATCATTAAGTGTTACGTGCTGTAACTAGCTACACGTGCTGTACTTTTTTTATATAGCTGGCAGGGTGGTGGGTTGTCACACCAGCATCGGCACAGATCTGTGCTGTGACCTAATAGTGCTGTGACCTAATAGTGGCCATGGTATTACTAAGCAACAGGGATTTTCCAGCTCCATTAATATCTAAGGGGACCACAGTTGTATTTATGGCTTACTGTTGACCAAAGCGCCTCATAACTACACCATGAGTAGGTACCACTGGCATGTCGCCTTTCTCCCGAACTTGAAGTCACAAGTCCAGCTTCTAGTGTGACATCTCTAACCGGATATTGCACAGGAAACTGAAGTTCACCAAGCCCGGTGGAGCACTTCGTCTCTCCTGTGTCCGTCTCCTGTCTTCCTTCTCCTGGTCACACCTACATCCTGGGCTACTCAGAGGAGCAAGATCTGAGGAAGATCCAAGTGGGACCAAGTAGGTAGAAATATACAGAAAAGTGCTGGAGAAATTGAGAGGTGAGCATGGGAGAGATTCGGACTATTCACAGAATTGACTAGTCACAGCCTTGTGGACAGGCTTCCAATGTGTCCAAAGTGAGAAAGAGATGGAATGAGCATCAGAGGTGTGCTGCCACGACAGGAGTGTGCTGCCCATTGTGTGCCTTCACCAGAGACCTGGCTGGGAAAGACCACTCTGCCACTCTGAGGAGTCTACTTTCCCTTAAAAATTGCTAATCTCACAGGAGCCTTTATCGTGGACCTGGGAATACTGTTTTCTCTGTAGTGAGTGATCTCTTCTGCTTTCCTGGACTAATGTTACACATGCTCTCTGTCTTCAGAGCTCCAACACTTCTCCTCATCCTCACGCCCAGCTGACTTCACTAAGAAACGCCCCGAGGAGGGCCAGGCAGAGTCCCTGGAATGGTCGGTGTGGCAGTTGGTGACCGTTGCTGTGGGAGGAGCCGCGGTCACCATGGTAACGACAGCCGCACCTGCCCTGCCTTGCCGGCCTCGGAGCAAGTGAGTGGCCTTGAGTGAGTGCAAGAGGAGGAGGCCCCATACCTCAAAAGGAAAGTTAAAGGGGGTAATACGGAAGTACACCTATCGGAAGAAAAGCCCTTATTTTTCAACATGAAATGGGAGCTCTCATTTTTGAAGAAATGGGCCATCTCATGCTGGGAAAACGAAAGCAATGCCACAATATTATTGGTGCAAAGGGTCTCGGTGCCAACACAGATGGAACTTTCCTGTCACGGAAGGTGGTTGAAGAATTGAAACACCCCTCGAAAAGGAGAGAAGCACAACAGCATTCATACTATCTGTAGAGCCCTGTGATTTATTGCCTGGAGAAGAAAAGAAAAAAAAAAAAAAAGGAGAAGAGAAAAGACAAGATGGAGCAGCCCTAAAGCTGCCCCTCCTTTCGAAGGAACGGAGGTGATGAAGTGGCCAGCACTGACGTCGCGGATGAACACCTTGAGTTGCTGCAGGAAGATGGTCCCGACCCTGCAGCTTGCTCGGAATCCTGCCTCTCGGAAAAACCGCTGTTGAGTCAAACTGCCCTCGGGGCACGAGCAGGAGTCCTGAGAGAAGACCGGATGGGAAGTACTGACTTTGCTACAAATATAATTTACATCTTTTTTGCTTTTCCAGCTTTTCTCGGTTTCTCGGAATAATCACTCACTATGAAACTGAACTCTGAATACCATCGATTATCAGTTAAAAAGACACTAGTTTCAGCGAGAACGTTCTAAGAAGAAGGCTGTTGGTGAAGTCCTTGAAAACCAAACCTAGAAAAAGGATTATGAAAAAAATTCCTTTAAAAAATATGTAGCAGGGTTTGTGGTAAAACAAAAGAACTACTTTTGTTTGCTTTTTATTTGCTTCTGACTTTATCTGATGGTGCTCGTCCAGAGCTGAAGACGAGGAAGAAGAGTGTAGTTCACACGTTGCTGAAGGCTCCTCATTGGGACAGTTTCCGGCTGCTCATTCTATTTGTAGAAATTCAGCATTTTTATGGAGAATAAAAATGATATTGTGGAAATAGGCATTGTTGAAAAACTGGTAAAAACGGTACCATGTGAGCATGAAGGTTTACTGAATATAACTTTCCAACTTTGAGTAAACCTGTCATTCCACATAGGAGTGAGGAATACGATCGTATGAGGTGGACTTCTTCCAGACTCGTTGCACTCCTAGGCAAGGAAAACTACAAACAAATAGCAGTATGTGTGCTTTACTGCACAAGCATGGACGATAGCTTTAAATTACTGTTTGCAGACACTGACTGTATCCTACAGGTAATGAAAATTCTCTCTGTTCAGATGAATGAATTGATTTGGAACTCATTTCTCTCTGCCTTAGTCTTGCTGCTAGCAAGAGGAGTGTACTGATAGTGAAGGAAATGGGCTGAAGGTGCTTTTGAAAAGGGCTCTAAAGTTCAAGGATCCATTGCTGATGAAAATGGCTAGAAAATTTTCTCAGCATGGTACAGCGGCTAAAAATTTGTATATTGCTTATGTTGGTGACCTTGTGGTCCAGATCTCTAATGATGACAAGGAGGAGTTAAAGACTGAATATTTGTGGGAACTCTGGCAAATCTGACCATTCCAGACTTGGACCGGGAACTGGTCCTTAAGGAGTACACGTTGGTTCCATACCTTGAGGATAAAGTAAAACCAGGCACTCTAGATGATGACCTTGCTTTAGAAGGGGTTAGAACAATCGCAACTATATCTATGGATGACTTTTACACTGCATTGCTAGCTAAATCTGGAATAACCCCTGCCCTTCTTGAATCGCCGACTGCTCAATAAGAAGATGATGAGTGTGTGTGTCACAAAGAAGTGGCGAAGAAGTGTGGGTGTCGTAAAGATAATTTGTCTTCTACCTGATAGTTTTCCACCAAGCCACAAGAGACGTCATAGAGGCTCCAGCATATCTCATAGATCTGATGCATAAGAGAAATAATGACATTCGAAAGGTCTGTGAGAACACACCAGATATTTAGTGGAATATGATGAAGAATAGGCTAAAAAAATTCAGAGGGAAAGTTTTGCTGACATAACTCTCACTGGCTGGAGATGGTAGAGAGTCATCAGATGGGTGAGAATGAGCAGTACTTGTATGACGATGATCGAATTGAGCCTTGTATCCATGGAGAAGACGCTCTTGAAAGACCTGACTTTTGCTTCAGCTCAGATAGATTAAATGCCACTGAAGGAGCCGTAAGTGCAGATTTCGTCAATGACAATCATTTCAGAATGGATGGACAGTATTCATTTCCTGGCAGCCTTGGAATGGATAGCTCAGGTCAACTGATTGGTATTCTTGGACAGCCTGACACAGCTTATAGATCCCACCCTGATAAGCCTTACTGCTATGGCTACAGGTCTCAATAAAATTGTCCCTGTGTGTACTCAGTTTAGAAGAAATCCTCATGGGTTGGGTTAACTTTGACCTCGTTCTAATAATGCATGTTGATACTATTGTGGGTCTTACTGTTTCTTGTTGTTTGCTGGAGACTGACTGCAGCCCTTCCTGGCTCCTGTTGAGTACAGTCGATGCTGACACTGTTCACTCATCCAACCACATCTTAGTGCTGAGTAACATTTCCCATGTGGCTCAAAAGTGCATGCTGAAAAGCCATAAGACTGGAAAACACTTCATCATGTACATCCAGGGGTGGTTCCGACCTTGGGAAACAGCATGGGCTTCCACTTAGGAAATCTCACCCTGAGATTCATCTTTCTTTTTTGTTTTCTCTCTGTACTTTTTTCAAAAGTACACAAGGAAGCTCTTAAAGGGACATAGCACATCTTAAATGATTATGGGGAACTCAGTTCTGTCCCCAAACAAACTTCACCCTTAGTTCGTATTTTATGAGCTTGGGACCAATTTAAAATGGAAGATTATGAAAGGTAGATTTTCCTCTATATTTCTCTAAATATAAATTAAACAGGAAAGAGGCAAGGACTCAAATTTGGTTTTGTAATAAGGAGGGAAAATGAACAAAGATCCCATCTAGCAATCTGCAGCACTTTTATTTGCCCCCGTTTCTGTTATTGTTTATAAGTCTATAGTGTGAACTAACAGGGGAAAATGTATTCATATTTCCTTAAAGAATTAAGGGAAATACTGTTATAGCGTACTTAAGAAAAAAGGGAGTCCTGATAAAGCCTGGGGACAATTCTGACCTCTCTACTTATAGTTACAAACCTAAAACTAAGAAAATGATTATAATAATTCAGTGTGGTCAAAGCATCTGAGTGCACTCTGATTTAATATCATTGTTTTCTTATCCATCTATTCATCTCTTTAATAACCTGTTAAAGTACTTGCAGTTGCTTCAATAAAAATTTTTTGAGTTGAAAGAAAAGAGAAAGAAAGAAGAAAAGAAAGAAGGAAGGGAGGAAAAAAGAAAAAGAGAAAGACAGAAAGGGAGAAGGAAAAGGGTTCCAAGTCTCCCATGGACCTTCCTGTGACTTGGGGTAAACTCTGGGCCCCCATCTGGGGCCGACCCTTCCCAGCACAGACTCCATCCATTCTTCCCCACCCAGGACATTTTTCCTACAGTCTTTCCCCCTGAATTCTCACCCTTATTTTGCTCTCTACTGAATCACTCTGCAAGCATGCAATTGTATTATTTCAACCTTCTTTTAAAAATCTGGTTTGACTTATATTCCTCTAGTCGGTTTCCTTTTTCCTTACAGAAAAAAATGCTTGAAAGAATAGTCCGTCATTGCTGTCTTCTGTGTCCTCCTACATTGTGACCTCTTCTGAATATATTCCAGTCATGTTTTTGTCCTCAGACTTCACTAAGACCACTGGTACAACATCACATCTTTGACTTTACTAATGCGACAATCTCTGCTCATCTTGCTTTCTCTGACCTCATAAACTACCTTTCCCAACGCTGGTCCTGTCTCTTCACTAGGACATGATCCACACTTGGCTTCCAAGCTGCCACGCACCTCATGCTTGCTGCTTCTCGGGGCTTCCCTGGTTCCTGCTCACCGCCCCTCCTCCTAAACCAGGTGTGCCCTGCACTCATTCCTGGAACTACTTCTCTATTCTCTTGAGTTCATTCCCTTAGTGAGCTCAGTGTTTCGTAGCCCCTGAGCTACCAACTGTGAATAATGTCTCTCTCTCTCTCTGGATGTGTAAAAGACACTGAAAATTTAATGTGCTCCAAATGCAATTCTTGAATTCAGCACAAAGCCTGCTCTTTCTTCAATCACCCCCTTCTCAATGAGAGAAAAAAAGCTATTTCTCAAATATAGAAACTGTTCCTCTAGTTACCTATGGCAAAACTTGGAATCATCGATTTCTCTCCTTCTGCAGGATTCACATCTAATTCCTCAGCAAACCGTGTAATCTCCGTTCATTCAGAATGTGACCACTTTGTACCACCCATCTCACCACCAGGTGTGAGCCTCTGTTTCTCCCCTGGACTCTTTCTTCTCAATGCACCAATCACAATGAGCCTGTTAAAATATAAGGAATGAGCTTTTTCCATTCAAAGCTCATATTGCCACATGCATATTTCTGTTTATATAGATCACATTTAAAGAAGACATTGAGGAAGTTCTTTATTGGTTTCCCATCTCATTCAGAATTAAAAGCAATTTCTCTACACTCTGTTTCATTCCTCTTCTACCACATCTCATCTCTGGACTTATTTCCTACTCCGTTTGCCCTCATTCATTCAGCTCCAGTCCCGTGGCCCTCATGGCTGTTCCTGCATTGTGCCAGGCATGGCTTTACTGCCTCAGGGCCTTTGTACCTGCAGTTCTTTCTGCCAGGAGCTGCTGAGCACCTTACTTCCTTCAGATCTTTATTCAAAATGCATCTTCTTGTTGAGAACATCCTTGTCTATCCAGTCTGTCATTTCAACACTTCCCTTCTTGACATTTTGCATTCCCGTCTCTGATTTTTTCCTCCTCATTCACATTTATTGCTGTCTCTTATAGTATAGATTGCCTATTTTTCTGGCCCATAATCATCTCCACTACCAGAATAGGAACATAAGGGCAGATATATTTGGTTGTCGTTTCACTGCTATGTACCCAGCAAAACCATTCACAGTAGTAGTGACCCCTCATTTAGATAATGCTACATATTTGCAGTGTACCAGTCACTATTCAGTACCACTTCAGATGACACACACTAAAGAAGATGTGATGTGATCACCAAGGCAGGTCACTGGGTGGTGCAGCAACAACCCAAAGAATGCTGACAGCCACGCAGTCCCCTCACAGAGAGTAGTGGGTTGCTGTGAGTGGCATCCCCAGCTGCAGGTGCCATTCCAAATGTGTCCATTGCATCAGATCAACATAACCCATTCTTGTGGTAAATGCATAATTTTTGATTCTATGAATAGGGAAAACAAAAAAGAAGTGCCTTTTCCTGGCAATGTATTCACTTTCCTCTGGGATACATCAAGTCTCCTATTTTCCATGAATCCCAGTCCTTTGCAGTCTATATAACATTATGGTGCTCAATGAAATGCGTTCAGTGAATGTTTAAATGAAAAAATTATCACAGCAAAAGATACATTGCCATGAATCCCCCTCAATTTAAACACACATCCCATTGTTCTTGCCACTTTCTGAAGCATTTCTGGAAGTCCTCTTTCCTGAGTGTTTTTAGTTGTGCTGTCCTGGCCGCCTCAAAATCCTAAAGCGATTTAAAACACGTACCTTTCACAGTCACTTTAACTTTGGGGAAGAGCAAGAAGTCTCTAGGTGCTGAATTCAATGAATAAGATGGATGAAGACACACTGTAATGTTTCTGTCTGACAGACACTGCAAGCCAGAGCATTAGCATGATAGAGGATGAAACTGTTTATTTCTCAAACTGTTTTCTACATATATCATTTAAGAGCTTTTATAAGCCCTTGTAACATTCAGAGTTCACGGCAGTGTTCCTAGGTACAAACTCAGCTCACAACATTTCATTAGGGTCAAGAACACAACCCAAATCACCTTGATATTGGATCTTGTTGTGCTTCAGATCTGAGCGTCCCCCAGAAGCCTCCTCTGCTCACAGGTGTGGCTTTGGGAAGGAGAGTGGATCATGCGGATGGCTGATTTGGACCATGATAAAACTGACTTGCTGCTGGGAGGCGGGTCCTGGTCAGAAGAGGTGGGTCACTGGGGGTGTGACCTGGAAAGGTGTATCTCCTTGCGCAGCTCCTCCCTTCTCTCTCTGCTTCCTGGCTGCCAGGATGTGAGCAGCTGCCCTCCCAGCCCTTTCCGCCTCAGAGTTGGCAGACCAGGGACTGTAACCATGAGCCAAAGTAAACTTCTCCTCCTTTAATTTGTGGGTGTAGGATTTTTGTCCCAGTGAAGAAAGTGACTAAGACAGATAACTGGCACAACAAAGAAAACTGTGATTTCCACTGAGAACTCTGAACCTTGGTCGGAGGATGGTAACCATACACCCAAGTTCCACCTCCAGTTAAAAGCTAGAAGCTGAGGTGTGATTGCACAACTCCAGGGAAATTGACAAAATTTCATGTGTTGTTCCTGAGCCATGATTTATGGCAGACCGTAAAACATACCTCTGTCAACTGTAGCTCACAGCTGGCTGACTGCACTGAACAAGATGAAACTTGTCTCACACCATTACTAAGATCTGATGAGCTATTTCTCCTAGATCCCTGCCTTTCTGACGAATGGCCTTCAACAGAGCATTCGCCATCATTTCTGATCACCCCGGGCGTACTGACAACATACTGCAAATTCGACTTGTTAGGAAGAAAGTGGCAGATCCCATGGATGCCTGATTTGGTGTTTCAGTTTAGAAGATACAACCAGCAAGGACTCGGGGGCCTGACATACAAGGTGATAATGTGGTATATTTATACACTATAACACCAAGTGAATGGATTTTAGCATGGCAGCAATACGTATAAATATTAGTAACATAACACTGAACAAAAACGTAGGTTGGCAGAGATAAGTTATAAAGTTAAAAAGTGAACAATGTAATTTTTAAGAATACACTGAGATTTAACATCACCCAGCAAGACTCAGGATAGTGGTTGATGTGGTTTGAGGAGGCAAGAGGCCAGGAGGACACGATGGAGAAGAGCTTTAGAGGTCCATAGAGGTCTTTGGCAAAATTCTAACTTCCACATTGAGTATTAGATCCAAGGTGTTTCTTCTATTATTCATTTTAAGTAAACACAGATATAAATAAGAGAGAGCTCTGCATGGACCAGTGACGGGAATATGTCATGAGTCAAGCACTGAGATTGTTCCTGTTCTGTATATGATGAAGTCATCTCTTTGGGTGAAGTGATTGTCTCCAGAAACTGCCATTAAAGACTAAGATGCTCGCTTAGGGATTAGTTGTTAACTCATTCTTAACCCAAAGGCAGTGGAAGTTTCCATGTCTGGCACAGAGCAGCGTGTTTGAAGACAGACACAGCACAAGAGGAGTTGGCAATGTCAGGAGCTTCAGTTAATATTTTGTTTATTGACTTCGGAAGTTCACAATCAAAGCACAGTCATAAGATTGTTAGGGTTGCTTGAATTCCTAAGAAAATATTAACACTGTACATTTATTTTACAACATTGAGCAAAAAGATAGATGGAAATAATCTATCCACACAAAAAATATTACCCAGTTTTGTTGACAATAATTGTTTTCTTTTGCCACTGCAAGATGAGAGAAAACATTTACTGTATACTTATATCTTCTGAACATTAATTTAAATAGTCCTAAAAAATTCTATTGGGACAAATTTTTTCTTCAGTTCATGTGGTCATAAAAATTAATATCCTGCCCTTAACATTATATAGTCTTCTAATACTATCAGACTTTTTCTGCAAAATACTTTTGTCTTTTCATGTGTTATTCAAAGTTAGGAGTAGACCACTTCCAATGAGTAGATATTCCAATAACATAAACATTTTGTTTTCCCCATATTAAGTAAAAAGCTTGAAGAACTATGTAATTAAAAAAAAAACAATCATACAAACTAAAACAAAAAAGCTCCTTCAAATCATGCTGGTTTGAAGGAGTCAGAGGACCAATTCTCCTTAAAGAATCAATGCAAGTTAAGGAATAATCTGTTTATATTTGGGTCATGTTTGTAGAAGTCTTGATTTTATCAACCCTTTTGGGAATTTGTCCTCTTTCTGCTACAGGACGATGCGTCAAGTGTAATGTCTCTCTTAGACCTGTAGGAATTGAGACAAAGGGATGAAATCCCTTCACATGTTGTACTTCATCCTCTCGTCACAGTTAAAGCAATATTTATTTTCCTTCTCCTTGCTCCTTGCAGGCCTGTAGTAAATCAAAAAAGTAAACTCTCAGGTTCATTGTGTAAGGGGCTTACTTCTAGGCCTCTACAGTTGCCACAGTAACTAATTAGAAATTTGCATCTCTAAGAGAATTATTTAATGCCTGTGTGTAAGCCCTTTTATTCTTTGGGGCTTGACCTTTTGCTAGGAAGCTCCTGGTAGACGTTGGGCCTTGAGGTCATACTGTACAAGCTCTGAATGTAGGTGGCCCTGGTTTTCCTTTTTTATCTGGATGATTCATACCCAGGGAAGAAGGCGTCTTGCCAGCTCTTTGTTAAACAGTGGGCATCTGAAAGGCTGCCCTTGATTCATTTAGGCGCCATTTGTTTTCACCTGGAACTTCTTCCCCACTGCTCATTAGCTAACTCTTGTGTAATTGAGTCATGCATGTTAGACTGGTAGGGCTGAGTTATGCCAAGCAGCCCACTGAGAGGAATCTGCCATTAACATGGCTGCAAAGCCTCAGAAGACAACTCTGTCAACGCACAAAATGCTTCGCAGGCTTGAGGAATGTGGACTGGGAAAAGGAAAAGGGACAGTTTTCTCAAAAAGCAGTTTGTTTTCTAGAGTTTAAATCTGAATTTCCCTCATCACAGAAAGCAGGAGGCCTGCTGGGGTGAAAAGGCAAACACAGAAGGGTACCGGAAGGGGCTGGGTAGCCCTAGTAACTTGTGTGATGTGAACCTTCAGAGCGCCGTCCTGTGCTGCCAGCCTGTGTGGGAGACATAATCGGGGACATAGTCCTCACCAATCCCTGACTCATTACTCATAAAAATGCGGGAGCCTCTGAGTTTACTGCAGCCAAAGGACACAACAAACACATGTCCAAGAGGACACTGAAATCAGCCATCAAGAACAGATTTAATACACCCACATTCACTGCGGCGTTATTCACGGAAGCTCCAAGATGGGACAGCCTAAGTGTGCATTGGCGGGTGCATGGATAAACCAAATATGGTCCATGCATATGATGGGAAGTTTTTTAGCCTTAAAAAAGAAGGCGATTCTCATACATGCTGCAACGGTATGAATCTTGAGGACATTATGTGATATTAAATAAGCACTCATAAAAAGACAAGCACTATATGATTTCACTGATACGAGTTACATAAAGAAATCAAACTCATAGAAACAGAAAGTAGATTGGTGGTTACTAGGTGTCTGGGGGAGAGGTGAGTGGGAATTGTTCGAAAGGAATAGTGTTTCTATTTTGGAAGATGGAAAAGCACTGGAGATTGGTTGTATAACAATGTGGATATACTTAATACTACAGAACTGTACACTTAAACATGATTAAATGGTAACTGTTTGGTGTCATGTGTACTTTTGTGTTGTGATTGGGATAGAACTCAGGTCCTTTTTCATACTATGCAAGTGTTATACCACTGGACTACATCTCCAGCTCTTTTCATCTTGAGACAGGGTCTTGCTAAGTTCTTCAGGCTGGCCTTGAACTTGTAGTCAAGTTGCTGAGATTACAGGAGGGAGCTACTGTGTCTGGTTATATTATATGTATTTTAACATAATTTTTTAAAAAAACTAGATTCAATAGAATCTAGTGGGTCTAGCCCATTTTTGAAGAAGATAGAGGACAGGTGTTCACATTAATATTCTCCAAAGATAAATGCACTAGGTTTGCTTAAAGGAAAGCAGAGTAGGGCCAGAAAGGTGCTGGCGTCCCTGCAATGGATGTGGGGCACAGTGGCAGGTAGAGATACCACCATTGTACCCCTTTTGTCACTGCCCAGTTGCAGCACATCCAAGGAAATGAACATTTTAATTACAATCTTGTACATGTTTTGTGGACAAGAGACTTCATCTTCTAGTCAATGATTGTTTTTTAAAAAGCCAGGCATGATGGTGCACACCTATAATCCTAGCTACTCAGGAGACTGAGGCAGAAGGATTTCAAGTTTGAGGCCAATCTGGACTAAATAGTAAGACCCACTTACAAAAGAAAAAAAAATTTTCGGATCAGATAAAACATTTGCCTCTTTTTCTTTTCTCTTAAATCATGAACAAAAAGTCCTGCCATTAGAGTGATTCCTGCAGCATCTAGTTCTATCTGGTTGCTACTTCTCAGGCTCGTGAGGGCCAGTTCTCTGTTAAGAAATTTCATTGATCTGTAGCTGTTCAATGTAAAACGATCTTATTTCAACTTCTCTGTCTACAAAAAGTCTGTCTGGTAATCTTAAAGAACATGTCCCTAGTGTGAGTGGATTTTTCTTGACATTCAAAGCTACGAATGTCTTCCTAATATGAATGGCTTTGAACTATTTTTTCTGTCCCAGGGACTAACAAGTGCTTAGCACATTGGCACATTGCATTATGCTTTTTTCAACCAGAATTACGTTTCTTGTTTAAGTGAATTCTTATCATGAGCCTACATTTCAAATACATTTCCAGAAAACACCATTAACTTTGTCATTTCACTTTTGTATTCATTTCTAGACCATTCAAATTTAACCTAACAATTAATTTATTGGATTTACTAGCACATTTTCTAAAAATGTGTAATGATTCCATGGAAAACAAACAAGTACTCTATATATCCATATAACAAATATTTTATTTTTTAAAAAGCAGCTGAGTAGTAGAGCATATACTTAGCACATGTGAGGTCCTGGCTTCAATTTTCATCAGAGAGAGAGAGAGAGAGAGAGAGAGAGAGAGAGAATCGTAATTGTATAGACTGCATGTAAGATGTGGCTCTTCATACCGTGCTTGGTAGAAATGTCTCCAATTTATGGCTGACCGTGTGGTTTCAGTTAGCAGACCTAGTCACAAGCTGATAATCTGAGGTTCGGCCTTCAGGGAGAGATCAGCTTCTCTAAACTCACATTGCTCATTAACACCTACATATTGGGAGCCCCTCAGGTAGGAGAAGGGAGCAAATACGGGTAACTGCTGATTGGGAACGATACATTAAATCTGTATTGTCAAAAGCAGGCACAAAAACTTATAAAATATATCACTACCAATAAAACCAACAAAAATGCAGCAAAATGCTTTCTGGAGATAAGCAATTCATTCATTAACTCTGTTACTCGCGAGCTTTACCCACTGGATCCCACTGGATCCCTCTGCATGACTCTCCCCGTGTCCCCCACCCCCGTGCATCTCTCTGTCCTGGGCACGTGGAACGCTGTTCTTCCTAGAGCACAATTCCCTCCCCCATCATTTCCCAAGCTAGTTTTTATATTCCCACATATTCCTGTTCCTTACTGTTTAGTTCATTGTTGTATCCTCCACAGGACTTGACATAATACTTTGCAAATAGGAGACACTTAATATATATCTATTGGATTATGCTTGTGTGTAGATCTGAATTTTTTCACACAGTGTTTGTTATATTCATCAGCAAGGCAATGTAAACATTGCTAGACTAAGAAATTAGCACATCTACAATTATTTACACTGACAATTATTTAAAGATTTTCTTTCCAGAAAATAAAGCCAAGCAAAAATTGTTCATGAATTGGGTATGCAGGAAGGTTGGCCGAATTATCTAGATAGCAAAGTCATGAAGCGTTTAGTAAATCGATTTTATAAGAGACAGGAAAGTTCCAGCCTGGGGTTCTCTGCTAGCACAGAAAAGCAAAACAAAGCAAAACAAATGAAGTGCAGCTTGGGTCTGTGAAAAATGTAGTAGCTTCTGTATCGCTACAGCCAATATCTGGTATAAAGAAGAGTTACTGCTTTGCTAGCGATTATGGGAAAACAGGTGTTCTTACATAGTACTGATTGGAGAGTAAGTGGTACTTGAAGCCAGGCAATTTGATCGTATCTATCAAAGTTACAAGAGCATACATACCCTGCTCCCCTGCATTTGCTTCTAAGAGTGTACTCTACAGCTCTGGGATGCAGCTTCTGTGAAAAATGGTGTACAGTCAAAGCTCTTTGTTGCTTTGTTATTTCTAATGGCAAAGGTGAAAAAAATCTAAAAGCACATCAGTAAGGAAGTAGCTAAATGAAGTATGTTACATCCTTCTATCGGAATAGCACGAGGCTGTTAAAAAGTGAGGCTATCGTTTAATATAGACACAGGTGATCCCCAAGATTTATTGTTAAGGAGCAGAATCATCAAGTACAGGAGACACTGTATTGAGCATTCCAGGATACCATTTGTGTAAAAATAGAGAGAAGATATATATTATTTTGTTAAATATGCATAAGCTATTTCTAAAGAAAAATGCAAGAAACTGGGTACATTTGTTACCTCTGCAGACCAGGTTGGTGAGCAGGGAAGGAAAGAGACATTTATTTCATTAACTTTGAAAAGTAGTTTATTGAGGTGAAATTCATTAATGTAGAATTAACTATGGTAAAATGAGCAATTCAGTGGCCTTTAGTATATTCCCAGGGTAGGTAACAGGAACTTCTATGTAATTCCAAAACATTTCCACAACTCCACTATGAAACTTATTACTCATTAAGCAGTTTTTCCCCTTTAGCCCTCATCCAACCCCAGAAACTATCATTCTTTGATTTTTCTCTGTGGAATTATTCACATAAATAAATCGCATAATATGTAACCTTTACTGTCTGGTTTCTATCACCTAGCACTAAATGTTTTTGAGGTCGTTTATGTATCTATTTTTACAATTCTGGGAATTAATTTATACTTTTGAAACTGAACTACTTTAAAGTATTACATATTCAAAAGCTAAAATATTTACTCAGGAGGCTGAGGCAGGAGGATTGCCGTGAGTTCGAGGCCAGCCTGGTCTACACAGTGAGTTCAAGGCCAACCTGAACTGCATAGCAAAAAAACCCAAAAAACATTCTGAACAAGACTCATGAAAAAAGAGAAAAATACCCTTTACTGAATAACACCTGATGCTCCTTTCTCAGTCTGAGCTCTTTCTTATCGTCATGACAACACACATTACATGGGGGAGGGCTTGTTTGGAAAAATCGGTTTTGCCTTGAGTGATTTTGTTATTAATCTACAGATGCTTAACCGTGCACTCCCATCACTCCACTGTGAACCTCAGCAGCATGTGAAATTGGGCCCAGACTCCAAGGAAGGACCTTTATCTTCCCTGGTACCAATGTGTTTCTTGGTTCCAACACTTTATAATTAACACAACCGATCAGGTAAACATCACTACTACATATATCCCACACAGCAAACCATAGGAGACCCTGAGAAGGGGATTTCTGTCACAGCAAAGGAAATGTGGAATGCTGAAAAGATTGTAACCAAACAGCTTTTACCCCCGAGCCCTGCCATTTAGGTGGAGATGCTAGAACAATTCCTCAATTCCAATCATGGCCCCTTTTAATACCTAGAGCATGGTACTGGGAGAAGGTGCTTGGAGTTGACCAGGCTAATCTCTAACCACCCTGAAAGCTGATCTCTAACCTTAGGAACGTTCTCCCACTGGGACGGTTGAACACTGAACAGATACTTAAATGCTTATCTTGATGGAGGCTCAAGACGCAAAGGTTATTGCATTTGACTGATGCTGCTCCAGGCTGGGATCCCCAGCTTGTGCCATGCAGCAAAGAACTTGCCTGGCTTGGGCAGCAGAAGCTACTCACTGTAAAGCCAATGGGGAGGACTGGTCCAGTCTAGGGCCGTGATAGCCAGGGGTGGCACCCTGGAGGAGCCAGGCGAGGGAGGATGGACCACATCTCCAAAGTTAAGGAGAGGCCAGGAAAGAGTCTGAAGCTCTGCTTTTCTACAGTGCGTGGAGCACGGCCTCTGTTCATTTCTATTGGGCTTCTTTTGGTGGCACTAAGGATTGAATCCAGGGCCTTTAACCTGACCTACAGCCCCAGGGTTTTGTTGTTGTTGTTGTTGTTGTTGTTTGTTTGTTTGTTTGTTTTTGAAGGGCCTTGCTAAGTCACCAAGTTGTCTGGGCTGTGCTCAAACTTGAGATCCTTCTGTCTTAGCCTCCCAGAGTGCAGGGATTACAGTGGTGTGGCACCAAGCCCTATTTGTGGTGTTTTTAGGAGATGCATTTTCTTTCTAAAAAGGGCAGTAACTTAGTGATGAACACTTTAACCTGCAATGCCCAGGGGTCCAGAGAAAGGGAGGGGAATCCATCTGATTCCAGAAGGGTTGATGCTTGAGGGTGCCAGCCCTTTGTGATATCGAGTATGGGACACTCTGCTGCCCTCCTCCAAAATCCCCTGGCCATTGAACACTTCCGATCAACCAGTCATCTCACGGGCATTTATGGTTTGGATCTGAAATGATGCCCAAGAGACACACATATTGATCTCTAGGGCAGCAATATTCCGAGGGGGGCTTTAGCAGGCTGCCTGGATCATGAGGGATCCGTAGATGAAGAGTAGTTAGGACACTGGATCCAGGTGTAGGAAGTAGGTCACAGAGTTGGGGGGACGCCTTTGACAGGTGTATTTTGTCCCTGGTCCATCCACCCGACCCTGTTCCTGTCCACCATGACAGGAGCAGCTTTCCTCCCTGGCCCCTTCCACCAGCTCTGCCTCCACACACGCCCAGAAACGATGAGGCCAGACAAGCATGAACTGAAACCTCTGAAATCACGAGCTGTTAAGATTATATCAAGATGTCTCTGTGAAGCCTCATGCAATCACAGGCAGGGCCTATGGAGGTGACTGGATCGTACTGGCCAGCTAATCAACAATGGGCTCATTCACTAATGAGTTTACAGCTAAATGTGGTGTTCGCAGGTGGACCCTGGCTGGAAGAGGTGGGTCACCAGGATCTTGACCTGGAAGTTAAATCTCCCTTCCCAGCTCCTCCCTGGACTGCTCTCTGCTTCCTGCTGCCATGCTGTGAGCAGGACTAATCGGCCCCCCTCCGCCCTCCCTCACGCTGCCCTGCTGTGGAGCCAGCAGACTATGGACTGAAACCTCTATAAACTGTGAGCTAAAATAAATCTTTCCTCCTTTAAGTTTCAAGCATCAGGTATTGTGTCCCAGCAATGAGAAAAGTGACTAAGACATGAACCAAACCCCCCCCCAAAAAAACAAAAAACTTTCCTTATTTAAGCTGTTATTCTCAGACATTTTGCCATAGCAACAAAAAGCTGACTAATACAGTACCTCATTCCACAGAATTTATCCTCTCAGTTATCCTATAGGGTATGATTTTATGATCGTCCCTCATCTTATGAGGGACGGAACTGAGACTTCAAGAGTCCTGGTAAGAGGCTTGGATCATCCCCATCACTCTGTCTTTGATCATCAGGGTCTGTTTGCCTCCATGGCCTGAGGTGGGGTTCACAATGGAAAGTAAGGTCCAGCTCTAGACTTTTCCCAACATCTGATCCAGGGCAGTTTGCCTTTTCTACCAGGAGACATTTGATGCATTTCACATACTCAAGCTTCTGCAAAGAATTCTCAGGACACACAGCAGAAAACATTAGTTAACCTCCATTGAGATGTGCAAAAATGTTTTTTTCTGAAGGATTGGTCTAGTACGCATGAAATGAGTAATACCAGAGGGGGAAAAATATTGTAGATTCTAAAAGAAATTTATAATGGAAGTTTCACATCTTTATAGGGTAATTTAGGGGGACAAATTTCTCCTAGTACAATGGTCCACAAATGTGAAATATTCACATTTGTACTTTTTGAAATGATAACAATGTTATTAGAATTTCATTCTGCTTCTGCTGAGACAAAGTTCTATATCCGAAGGTACCTTAAAACATCAAACAAATGCAAAGTTAGTGAAGATAAAAGATATGAGCGTGATTAGAAAAAATATAGATCATTTCTAAGTCATTGTCATGATTCCAGAACCCAGAAAGTCCCAAGTCTTAGACGTCTCTTTGTTTTCCTCAGTAAAATAGAGAGAGACATTTGGAAGGCGTATTGCTTTCCCAGATTACAGTGCTCCATTGGACTTCCACCGTTTCTTGGGGAACCACGAAGTCCTTCTGGACTCCAGTTTCTAGGGTTCTGCTGATTGTCACTGATGTTGCAGGGAGCCCTCTCAGCAAAACTCTGACACGCACGGCCGAGTCAGATGATCAGCTGCGCCTTTCCTTCCCAAAGCAAAGAATTTCAGTTTCCGTTTTCCAGCTTCACTCTCCCTTCTTCTGTGATGACTTGCTTTTTAAAAACTTCAGGAGCCCTAATGAACCCTCGGAGGCATTGCAATATTAATGCGAGACAAGTATAAAATAATAAACAGCCACAGCAGTAAGACAAAAGCAAACTCCAGTGCCATCCACTCGGTGTACAGAAGAAATTATCCTGCTCCTCCTTATAAATAAGAGCTTTGCAATGAGTCGTTCCTTTTCTGCAGGGGAAGGGGGTGCTTATTGATGCCGCATCTGTTTTGTCAGAGCGTCAGCTAATGGAGAAAGTTAATTGTGTTGGTTGTAAGGCCACCTGTCACACACATGCCTCATTTCCATACTAATGGGCCAGCAGTGGCAGGCAGTGTACTCTCTGCAGTCACAGCTACTGCCTCTTTGGAAATGTGGGCCAAATGTGCCTATGCAGCAACTGCAGGCCTCCGCGAATGCCTCTAGTATTGTGTGAGCTGGCTCTGATTAACCCCCTACTGGCGGCTCCGGCCTGGATGTGTCCTAAAGTGAGGCTGTTGTGAATGTGGCCCGGAGGTGAGCATGGAGGCCTTGTGAGGCTGCTGAGGGACAGCTCTGGACTTTAGAGATCTAGAAAATGGTTCTTTACGTGGCCACCCCAGCCCACGTGGGGAATCCTCGGCACTCAACTTCTCCTTTAAGAACAGCCTCTCTATATTATTTTGCTGTAGCGTTGAGTCTTCCTTTAGATGAGCGTTTTCACCATCTTCCTTTCCTTTTTGAATCAATACACATGCCCAGGAAAATCTACAGGTATTTCCCTCATCCACAAGGCAGAACTAAGTTTGAGAGCTCTGGGTCGTAAGATTTCCATTTGTCCCCAAATGGCCAAAGGTGGCCTCGAGTCCCACCGGTGAGGAGCACACTACAAGGGGCACAACTTCACCCTGCTCTACTTTTCACAAACCGTTTGACTCTCAGGCACAGTTGAAGGATCAATGCCCCCTGAGAAGAGGTTGATGAATATTTTAGTGGGAAACTATTAGATGCAATTTGAGAGACGTGGCCGTCCCCTCAGTGAAGCCAGCCAAAAAAACAGAGAGCTATTTCTTCCTGGCATCTAACCCTGAGGATGTAGGAAAATTCCAGGTTTGGTTTCTTTGGGATCCTTTTGTATACGACTTTTTGCGACCTTACACGGCCATCATAAAGGGAATTGGGGCCCAGAGCCAAATGCTACAGCGCTGACTGCTCTTAGAGAGATGGGGAGCACATGGGCCAGACTGCTTACATTTTTAAATGGCCCATTTTGGTGGAATTGGTGATTATTTTAGCCTGGGCTCTTTCTATTCTTGTATCAACATAAATTTTGAGTGGATGTGACTGTCATTTGGAGAAGCCGTTCAAAGTCAGGCAGGAAGTAGTTCCTGTCCCACTGCAACTAAAATGTCCAGAGCTGCAACGTTCCCTCTGGGATGAAAAAGTCGTTGCTGTGAACCCCGCAGAGGGGGCACAGTCTCGTGGTAAAGCCCTAAGGAAGCCCAGGAGGTCAGGCTGTGGGAGTAGCCGTGTTCAAGTGTGTCCCTGCCCCAAAGGGCAAAGGATACTGATAACTCTATAGGTAGATTTCCAAACTACTATCTGTTGGGTCTGATTTCATCACACTACAAGGCTTTTGCACAGCAGTAAAGGAGGAGGGGTTTTTGGTCACTGCAAGGACCCACTACAGATTCCCTGGAAAAGCTTTGTGGCTGGAGCCACCATAACTCCAGCCAGGTCACTGATGCTGCCGCAAAGTCCTGCTGCATGTCCTGAACCGACAACTCACCCACTCCCCACTCTAACTGTCACCAGAGTGTATCACTTTACTCTAGCCCCCACTAGCAGACTGCCTCATTTTGTATTTCAGAGAAGATGAGTACCATAAACTTTCTCCCAACCCTCGTCCCCAAGCCACCCCAGCAAGCAGACCCACATCAATGGCCATCTTTATGTCAGACTCTTATTTCAGGAAAAAAGATGACTTTCTTACACCCCCTTCTCTTCCTCCTCTTCCTCCCTCCCCTCTCCTTTTTATCCTTGGCGGTCTTCTCTCTACACCATAGATGTGCGTGCACATAGGTGCACACACGCACACACACGAGCTGGCATGCGTGACACATCAGGTATTAGCACTCTTGGGCAAGCACTGACTTGGTAAATCATCTCCCCGAAATTGACAGGGGAGACATATGAATTGACCAGCTACCACAGTCATCTCACAGATGCCACACCCAGGAAGAGAGATACGGCATCAGGTGGAAGGTGAGTAAAGTACTGGAATACTGTAAAATTTGGGTGACATTCTGAAAGATTTGGGGACAAAAAAGAAGAAAATTTCAAGCAAATGAAACAGTATGTATAAACACACTTGGACTTGATGGTAGGGAAGAAAGCCTGTGTGGAAAAGTAGAGGCTAGAGAAGTTGCCAGAAGGTAGTCAAGAAGGTCATGTGATCAACGAATAGAGTTGAATTCAACCTTATAAATTTTACAGATACACTGAGGGATTTTTTTGGCGGGGTGGGGCCATGCTAGGGACTGAAATTAGGGTCTTGTACACGCTGGCCAAACACTCTGCCACTCAGCTGCACCCTCAGTGTTATTGTTTGGATCCAAAAATGATCCCCAAAAGGCTCATGTGTTCAAAAGTGGGGCTTTTAGAAGATGATTAGATTACGGGGCACTAATCTCATCAATGGTTGGATGCACTGATGAGTTCATAGCTAAAGGTGCTCTTAAGAGGCAGGGCCTGTTTGGAGGAACTAGTCTCCTGGGCCATAACATGGAAGGCTGGATTCTTCTCCCCCAAACCCTGCCTTTCTCTCTGGCTCTTCTCCTGTGTTCTGCTCTGGATGCCGTGAGGTGAGCAGCAGTCCTCTGCCATCTCTTTCCACCCTGTTTCTGCCTGAGAATCTGAGAACCGCGGACTAAAACATGGACCCAAATAAACCTCTTTTTCAAGTTGTGTGTGTAAGTCAAGTATTTTGTCCCAGTGGTGAGAAGTTGCCTAACACACCCAGTGCCTACACTGAGGGATTTAAAGTAGGGAAATGAAGTGGCAGGAATATGGAAGGTGAGGAGGAGACAAAGCTGTAGTCAAGGATGAGTCATTGCAGCATCCAGATGAGGAGGCTTAAAGAGTGACTGTGGAGGGAGAGGAGAGAAAACCAATATAAAGCAGTAAAATTGTCAGGTCTTGGTGACAGATACTGGAGGAAGAGTGTGGAGAGAGGACTAAAGTGACTGCCAATTTATTGTCTTGGACAACCATGTGGATGGTACTAACATTTTGAGGCTACAGAAGTCAGAACAAAATTTAAAGGAAAGAAGCTTTGTTTTGATTGGATCATATGGAACTTAAGGTATGTGTATGTAAGTGAATCTGTTCAGTAAACCAATTGCTATAGAAGCGAGTGGGTGGCCTGAGAATTCTCTGGAACAGTGATGGTGGAAGCCATTGTGGTTGGAGTCACTGAAGACAAGTGCGTGGCCTGAAGTGCAGCGTGAGCCAAGGACAGCTCTGGCTAGTCCTGATGGTGAAGGAGGAAGGGGTGAACGAAGAAGTGGCAAAGGAGAATAAAAAGAAATAGTGAGAAGACCCTAGGAATATTAGGAAAGAGAAATTTTCTCCAGACAAAAGAGGAAGAAAGTTTTCGGAGGCAAATAGTGGCCAAGAGTGTCAAACATTACACAGAGTCTCACTGAAACACAATCTGTAAGGTGATATTATGGTTTATAGCTAGAGCCCCCAAGAACCTCACAGGCTCATATGCTGGGTTGTTGGAAGGTGAGTACATATGAGAGTGCTGTAGCTGACTTGCTGTTAGGAGGTGGGATCTGGTCGGAATAGGTAGGTCACTGGGGGACTGACCCAGAAGGATTTCTTCCCTTTCCCAGCCCCTCCCTTCTCTCTCTGCCTTTCTGGCCACCATGAGGTGAGCAGTTCGCCTCTGCTCAAGCTCTTCCACCGTGCAGTTTCTATGTTTGAGCCTGCAAAACATGGGCTGAAATTTCTGAAATGTGAACCAAAATAACCCCTCCACCTTAAGTCGTGGTGTTGGGTATTTTGTCCCAGCGACAGGGAAAGAGGCCCCTGCATTTTTCAACATGTAAGCTAGTGGGCAGGGATGGTCTATAGAAGCTACATGGAGGAGAATGGGACATGAAGGCAGGAAAGCATCAGCCCAACTCTGGTCTGGCACCTAGCGTTTGCTCAATAAGATTGTTAGTTAACTGACTGAACAAATCTCCTTCTCTGGAACCACTAGCTTCTCAATGAATTCCCAGATTCTACTAGCTCTCTTTTGCAGTTCCCCCAGTACTTGGCTCTCTTCTCTAGTTCTGTTGTGGCCTCCATAAGTTTTATTTTCTCTTGCTTAATTTACTACTATAAGCCATTGGAAGATTTCTTATCTTCATTTCTTCCTTTTCTATGCTTAACATTGTTGCCAGATTAACTACCACTGTCCTGCCAAAATCCTTCATTTTGTCTAATTTTTGTATGTATGCACGCATTTATATATGTGTAGATAGTGTGGTGCTGGGGGTTGAACCCAGGGCCCCACGCTTGTTAGGCAACAGCTCTTCCACTAAGTTACACCCCAAGCCCCAGGTTTTTATTAATTAATATAACTTCTTTGGTAGACTTCTTTTTACAAGATGCTTGTGGGGTGTAACCACTGACTGAGGGTTCTTTTGCTCAGTTTGGATAGAAATCATGATTAGGCAAAGTGAACCTCCCTTTGTCATAGCAGCTCTGAGTTTTGAATGCCAGCAGCTCTCAGTGTTAGCAGCCTTTCTGAGCCTTTCTCAGTCTTTCTGAGCCTTGAGTCCTAGGAGTGCTCAGCTCCTCATGTTACCAGTTTTCCTTACCGCTATCCTAGAAGCTGGAGCCAGCAGCTCCTGGGAGCTCTCTGGAGCTATTCCAACAGCCAGACCTAGCAGATCCCAGAAGCTCTCTATCAATTTCCACTAGTCACTGGTCTCAGCCATTCTTGGGACTAGCAGTCCTTGTTATCATCTGACTGCTAGAAGCTTATGGTGCCAGCCATCTTCAGTGTTACCAGTCCTGGCTCTGACCACTTTCAGTGCCAGCGGACTTTAGTATTATGAGCTCTTTGTGCAACTAGCTTAGCCTGCTCTATTTAAGATAGAAATCATGAATAGGCAAAATAAAACTACCCCAAAGAGGCTTTATTAGGTCTTATGCTACAGCATAAAGGGGAGCAGTACTTAGGCTGATTCAGTGGATGAAAGGGCAGGCTCATGCCTGTGCACAATGTCCCACCAGCTTACCACCGTGCAAGCCAGACTGCACAGGCATACTGATCCCTCCTGCCCTGGCCATCATCGGTAGGTGAGGGGTTCTCCAAAAGCCAGAGTAGAAACGCCTGATGCAGCTGTAGAGTCATCCAAAGGGGTCGAGGGCAGTGTCATTTGGTCCCCTTGTGAGGCATCCAAAGCTGTCATAGCCAAAGCAAATTTCCTGGAGCAGTTGAGAGGCATTTGGGGTAGCCACAGCTGTCAAAAATGGAAGAAAGAAAAATAAAAACTAAGTCTGGGGAGTGTTCTGCCCTCCTTTACTGCCTCATGGAGAGAATAACAATAAGAAATGGTCTACAGTGAAACTTCTAGCTTGGTGTTTAGGTCAGAATATACAAACCTACTGCTATAAGAAAAGATGTTTCAGGAGCTAACTGACTGCTAGTGTTGGGGGAGAACAGGCCAGGAATGGGGAAACCTTCCAAGGCTCCCTGCTGCCAAGGACACTGACTCGTGATCTGTGTGAGCTTGACATTCAATGCTTTCAAAAACCTAGTCCAACCTACCGGTAGGCATCCAAAGAGAATTTTTGCTGTTTTCCTAGCCTGAAATCAGTGCCACTATCAAATTTGATCATTCCCGCAGCACTCCCAGTGCTTTATAGGCAATTTGCTGAGGCTCATTCAAACTTCTAGAATATCTTTCTGTTCCATCTGAAAACCTTAGCCACCCTTGAAAGCATGGCTTGAACGCAATTTTCCTTCATTCCTTTGAACTTACAATCATTTTATTTGGCACTGTTTTGTTCGCACTGAATTTGGGGTGGTTTTCACTTTTGAGTATGTGCTTTGTTTCCTTTTTTAGAACACAGCAGTACCTTGGTTTTCAAACTTAATTTGTTTTACAATTTTGGGGGAGATGGTTGTGACTGTATTTGTGCGGGGAAGAAGGCCGTGGTTGGGTTTGTCACCCGATGCCGAGTCTGGGAATGGAAGCATAATTTTGTACTATAAACTATCTCTGGAAATATAAAGAGGAAAATGTAGTAATGCTGCACCTCTAGGAAGTGGAATGAACTGGGGACAGTTCAGCAGGATGATTTATTTTACACTCTACACAATTTTTTATCTTTTGATTTTTACTATATGCATATAATCTCTTCCTGAAATTAGCACAAATCTGAGAGAAAAGGAATTGTATTACTGCTGCAGGGACCGGAAGAGCTGGAGTCATGCATGCTGTGGCCACGTCATGTGGGAGATCCTGGGCCAACAGCTCCACGTGTGTTAGTACTGAGCTGTTTCCCACAACAGTACCGTGAAGAGGATTAAGTACTTTTCCCAGTGACTACAGCTAATACGAAGTGAGACAATGGTGTGCTGGTAAAATTTTAACAACCAAAACCAAGTATATATTTCCAGCATGAATGTTGATGGATATTTTTGTTTGTGATAATGAATCAGGCAGAAATGAAATATGATAGGTACGTGTTGGAATTTCATTTCCTCCGTTAGCGGCCTGAGCCATCTCATGGGTTGGCTGATAGTTTTTGAAAACTGAGTGAATGTTTTCTCATTTTCTCAACTTTTTCCTGCTGTTCACAGTATATCAATTATAGATATGACACAATTTTGTATTTAATCTGCAATACTAACATTCTAACTTTTTAAAGTTTAGGCAATCAACAAAACAATAAATCAAGCTTCAATTTGTAGTGTTTGCCTATGTCTGTAGTTTAATACTCCCACCATGGCCAATTTCAAACTACCATTTCAGGGAACATGTGCGGGGGAGAAGATGTATGATAACTCATATGATCTAGAATTTCCACCTCGTAGGTTCAAACATGTAAATTACCCAAGAGCATAGGTAATAGTAACAGGATTGGGAAATGATGGCTTTTCAACGTATATTGCCTTTATTTTAATGTAGTTTTCTACCTGTAAGTTTACAGAAGTTCATTTAATAAAGCTTATGTTCAAAGATTAGCTTGCTAAGTCCTTGAAAATTTAACAATTAGCTTCAACTGTACAAACCAAATCCACTGGGTAAAGTCAGTGCCAATCCCAGCCCTTTCTGACTTCATGGTCTGGGCTTTTGGTCACTTCGCCATATTCTTGTAGTCACAAATAGTCACGCAGCCCAGCTACCTGCCAGGCAGGATATGTCTGATGTCAAAGCATAAAGAGGCTCAGTGGTCCAGACTGTCCCTTCCTCGGTCCCACAGTCACTAGTGAAGAATGTGAGAAAAGAGCAACCTCTTCTTGATGGTTGCCTTAGCCACAAAGCTCCCAAGTTACCTAGAGCAACGCCAAGTGTGCGAACTCCACCCTTCTGTTGTTCCCTCCCGGGAAGATGTCCATGATCTGAGACCTGTGGAGGGCAGTGGCCGGGACTGTGGTGAGTTAGAGAGAGATGTCAGAGCTCAGAAGAAACACTCTGGAAGGCCAGGCTCTCAATAACAGGAAAAGGATGAAAACCAAAAACTATATTATTTATCTTGCTTATGTTTTTATTTTGTTAGAATTATTCTACTTAATAGTTCTAGTGTGACAATGGATCCTTGGATCCTTTAATCTTGGCTGTGTCCAATTTATCTGCAGAAGCCATTTACATAATACTCGTGAAATTGTATGTGACACTGTGGAATATTTAATCAATATTTATCTGTAGCCCTAATAGTGTTTTCTCACTGAAGATGGAATTTTTAACAAATCTTATGGACATTTTATATCCTTATGCCTTCAAAAGCAAGAATGCAGATGGGATGTGTGGTTTGGTTGTTAATGCACACAGGTCTGAGGATCATAACTGGCGCTTGTGCCTGTAGTCCCCACGCTCAAGCAACACAAAACTTCAGTGTCTGCTTCTCCTGCACTGGGCTGTTGGGGGATGAAATGGAATCGCGTATCCTTATCTTGAACACAGGTCCAGACTCATAAATGCTATTCTTAATATTACCCTCCTCCCCCAGGCTGGGTAGGTCTTTCAAATGTAGTCTAGGAGTAGAGAAGTAATACTTCCACCACTCCTATTTAAGATTTTTGCTGAGAGTAGACTTGTCCATATTTCATTTGGGGGATAAAATATATGATCATCAGGGACATCACCACATAGTCTACCTGGAATATATATATATATATATATATATATATATATATATATATATATATTTATATATTATATATATATTTTGAGACACGGTCTTGCTTGTAGTTCAGTCTGGCCTTAACCTCACTACCTACCCTTATTAGTTACCTTTCCAGAGTCAATGGTTTGTAAGAGAGTAGATTTAATACAAGACATTTATAATTTATAACACTCACCCATAAGCCAAATGCAGGAAGAGTGGCGAATGTCTGTCTAGGCACTGGAGACCCAAAAGACCCAGTCAAGGGCCAGGAGCCCATGGCACTGTGCCGTGTATGTCCGTGTCTGCGGGTGATGGCTGAAGAAATCTTTACTGGAACCAGGATATGATGCTCGCAGCAGAGATGAAGACCAGAGGTCCCCTGAAGCAACAGCAGCCATCCTCAATGACAGCAAGGCCCCAAGCTCCTTCTTTGATGAGAACAGCTGAGTTCCCTTCAGGAGAACCAGCTGCAGAAGAACTTCTCCTGGGAAACAGCCGGCCACTGTCTTCTGCGTGCATTCTCCTTTATGTTGAGTCAGCAACAATCCTCAGGCGGATCCTCTATGCCCAGAATCACACCAACTCAGTCCAGCTGGGCGTGCCGTCTCAAGGTGACCATAATAATAAGTCCATCACAATAGCCCAGGTTGGCTTTGAACTTGCTCCGATTCTCCTGCCTCAGCCTCCCTACTGCTGGGCTTGCAGGCATGCGCCATAATGCCCAGTTGTTTTTTTCATTGCATTAGATTACTGATGCTTAATTTTTAAAGTCTACCTGATTCTCTATTTAATTTAGTTGGTAAAATTCACTTGTGTTAATTGCTACTCCATTGGAAACTCACGGATGTGCGACAAGTGAGTGAAGTATGTGAAAGACGTCGCTTGTTCTCATTTCAGGCACCAACCCCGACCACACCCTGTATTTCATCCCCTTTGTATGAGCTCGTGGCTTACCAGATCTACATTCACTTAGTCGGTAAACACGTAGTGAGGGCTGATTGTGTGCTGGATCCAAGCTAGGTGCCAAAAAAAGTCACAGAAGGGTTGCCAAATTTAGCATATAAAAATGCTGTGCAGGACACCACTGGACTAAAAAATATCTTCATTGTGTATTTGAAATTCACATCCACTGGGGCACCTCCTGTGGAACTGGCAACTCACGTCACGATTTTTGTCTTCATACAGTTTTTCACCAAGCTAAAGACACAGTCAAGGGCCCAAAAAATGACCACAGCACGGTGTGGTGAGAGCCATCAGCAAGTCCAAGGTGCACACAGACGTGGCTGCTATGCTGAGGTGTGAGCGGGAGTTAGCTCACGGCCTTCTCTCCCAGGGGGCTGCTTCAGGCAAATGGATTGGCTTTTTGGAGATTCAGAGGTAGAGAGCAACTCGGTGATGTTGTCAGACTGCTGCATTATTGAACTACTGACCGGAGGAGAGAGGGAAGGGTTCCCAGTGAGGCCCAGCTGCATCTCCAGCCTGGATTCCTGGGTTTCCACCCTATTCTTCCAGCCCTTGGATGCTAGCCTGAGTTCCTACAAGGAGAAACAGTCCTAAGAACAGTGAACAGTAAACCCTAAAGGAATAAGCATATCACTTTTAGAGAGAGGATAGGTGGAAAATCGTAGAGTTGATTTGGTGAAGAAAATGTCATATTGGCAAAGTTTCCCTTGAGGAGTCTCCTAGAACATCCAGAAGGACTTCCTGTGAGGAGCCTCTGGAGGGAGGCGGGCCAGCCACTCTCCTGCTGTCCCAGGGCACCGACACTGCGACTCAACTGGCAGGGCGCCAGCAATCCTCACTCATGCTTCTTTTGCCAGCTAGTCATACACTGTTGAGTTTGTGTTGTGCGGATTTGCGTGACTCGCACGGAACTTCATTGAGAGCCAGTAGATGAAGACTGTTGCGGTCTTCTGACACAGACAAAATGGATCCTCTCTCTCCCCGCCAGCATGTGGTTCAGGTAGCAAGAATGATGAGGCCAAATAGGCACCAAGAAGGCATGAAATGAAAAGGCTTGTTACCCACAGAACAGGCCTTTCTGGGGCAGGTGGCGGACTCCCAGCAGATCCAAGCCAGGCCTGAGACAGCATGCAGGAGCGTTGGCTGGAGGAGGAGGATGGATTTGAAACAACAGAGAGGCACCCAGACTTTCTCATCAGCTTGTCCAGACAGGGAGCAGGAGGAGCAGAGGGAGGAGCAGGCCTGGAAAGTGGTTTGCAAACACCCAAAGTGGAGTTGGATTCATTACTATGAAGATATTTTCTGGTATTGTATTTTTTTCTGCTTCTGATTAAGCATACTACAGTTTCAAGGGTTCTGTATATTACTGTATATCTCTGTGCTAATTTTGACTCTAGATACATCAAAAAGAAAGAGGTGACATGTGCAGACAGGGTCATTTGAAGGGAATTTAATGAAGGAGAAATTAGTGGAAGTGTGGGTGGGGCTCGAGAAAACAACAAGGGATACTGCAATACCCTGGAACTCCATTTAATTTCCACTCTTGTGGAGGAAGCGAAGGAAGGCTTGCCATAAGTCAGGGAAAGCAGAAAGTGTCAGAAGAGTTTTGGGGTTTGCAGAGACTGACTTAGAGTAAGTGGTTTGTCTTGTCGATTTTGTCCATACCAAAGTTTAATTCCTTTATCAGAGTGTCCCATCTGCCTGTCGCACAGCCCCATGAGAATTATTCCCATTTCTGAGAGGAGTATTGAGGCGAACTGGCCATAAAGCAGTTGTTTGCCGTTAGCTGCTTCGATTCCTATCATACTCTTTTCCTATACAGTCGAAATTTGATGTCTGCACAAATTGGAAACAACAAAGCAGCTTTTCTAAAATTTATTTTCCGTTCTAAAATGCATTTGCATTTTCAAATACTTATTTTTGGCTTTAGTTTTTGTGAAATTTTGTTTATAGCACTAGAAATAGAGCAATGTGACTTTTCGTTCCTTTTATTACTCCAATCTGATGCCCAAAGGGGTGACGTCAAAATCGTTAAGCAAATGGCAGAAAGCAATCAATGTTCCCAAATAAAAGGTCACACAATAAGGAAAGATGAAAGTTAAATACATAAAATCACTCATTGGTTTGGCTTGAAAAATCTTCAAGTTTTCATCAGTCTACAACTAAAACACTAAAATGAGGACCATACCTTCAGTTGGCATTGTTTGATAACTATGACATTTCCACTAAACAATAGACCAAATCTGCTGATGAGTGTGCCTTGGTTCACAAACTTAATTCTTTCCATGATTCTGGTCACAACCCGAATTGGTCGGGAACCAAATCAAATTTCTCCATAAGGGTAACATCAAACCTAACCGTTGGGTTTGATTTGGTTTTTGTCCAATTGGGTTTGGGACCAGAATCATGGAAAGAATTAAGTTCGTGAACCAAGGTACCACTGTAGAAGAAGGGAGAGACAGAGAAGGGGGGAGGTTAGCAAAGTCTGAGGCTGAGCATAAACTTTTCTTTTAGGTTCACCAGCAAAGATTTCCCCCAGCTAGGACTACTTCAGGCGATGGCCCTGGCAAGTGTGCAGTGAAGGTAGAATCAGTGCAAGAAAGAGCAGTTTTCTGAAAGAACAAGGAGAATGTATTTTGTAGACAGAAATAAGCATGTCTCAAAGTATGGCCCTGGACAACGCATTTGGCTTCCAGAGCCCCCACCCCCAAGTCTGGCCAGGAGCCCAATTAAATGCAGCCTCTCAGAGTGCTGATGTTTTTCATAGTAGATTAGTGTCAGACCACAATGAAATAAATGCACATGGCACTGTCTTTTTCAAAGGCAGCTGTCACTTGAATGTGCTAACACAAAATGTTTGCTTTCCCTTACATAGACATTAGATGCCTTAAAATGTCCTTAAGTAAAATGCTAACCTGAGTGGAGTGATGGCACTCAGCACAACTCAGATCCTACCTTTTTCTGGGAAGGGCAAACGAGAAACACTTCGAGGTGATGGCTGCCAGGGTGTGAATCTCTGATGCAGAGTTGGAAGTCATTGTTGAACCAGTGGAGGTCTTTTTTTGATTGTCTCTAAATAGTTTGTAATTTTTTTTCTCTTTTTTTTTTGATGGCAGGGATAGTTTGATGGGAAAACTGGGAATCTACTTCCCAAGCTACAGTTTTTTGGAAATATTCTTTTCTTTCCACCTTATAAAAGTAATTTTTCTCCAAATATTTTTTAAAATACCGTCACTTAAAACATAATAGAAACATATTTTGATGTTTTTCACTCATATATCTTTTTATTGTTTTTTTCAAGAAAGTTTAAGTTCCTTTATGTCTTTTTAATTTAAATATTCAATAGATCTGTTGCATCCTCCCTGATTCACACACACACACACACACACACACACACGCACACATGTACACTGCACACAAGCAAGGGCTACTTGGATGGTTTTGTCTCTGGTAGGTACATGGAGCTGATGTGTGACAGGAGTCAACTTCAGCCAGTTCTCCATTGCAATTGATTGTCAACCTGTGAAGACCAGATGCCATACAAAATGAACTCCCAATAGACAGACCCTGTAACTTCAAACAGGTTGACAACTTCTGCAGCTTCTAGGGACTGGGTAAACAAGACGCTTTGCAGTGCTAATGGACTGTGAAAGTCTCTCAAAATACTCTTGCCACCATCTCCAAAGAAGTTTTCTGAATTCTGTTTTCTCCTTCTGACTCCATCCTGATCCCATGGAAACTATAACCTTGAATAGAGGATTCTGTCACAAGACTTGGCGTAGATTTATACAGACAAGGGAGGGAAAAAATCTATTTTAAAAATCTTTTCTGATCTGATGTTTTGGAAGAAATACATAAAAGCTACCTATCAGGACTAGGATAAAGGAAGATGTGGTAGACTTATTATTTTGGTCAATTTGAGCCAGAACGCCCAGCTGGACTGAGTTGGTGTGATTCTGGGTGTAGAGGAGCCACCTGAGGGTTGTTGCCATAAAGGGGAATGGGAACAAAAGACAGTTGTGGGCTATTTCCCAGGAGAAGTTCTTCTGCAGCTGGTTTTCCTGAAGGGAACTTGGCTGTCCTCATTGAGGAAGGAGCTCGGGGCCTTGCTGTCATTGAGGATGGCTGCTGTTGCTTCAGGGGACCTCTGGTCTTCATCTCTGCTGCAAGCATCGTATCCTGGTTCCAGTAAAGATTTCTTCAGCCATCATCTGCAGATGCAGACATACATGAGACAGTGCTGTGGGCTCCCAGCCCTTGATTGGATCTTTTGGGTCTTCAGTGCCTAGATAGACATTTGGCATTCTTCCTGCATTTGGCTTATGGGTGAATGCTGTAATTTATAAATGTCCTGTATTAAATTGGCTCTCTTAGGGGCTGGGGATTTAGTTCAGTGGTTAGAGTGCTTGCCTAGCAAGCACAAGGCCCTGAGTTCGATCCTTGGCACCAAAACAAACAAATAAATCAGCTCTCTTACAAACTATTTGCTCTAGAAAGGTAACTAATACAGAGAATATAAGAGATTACAAACCAGTGAGATAGATTTAGAGCCTCATGGTGTCTCCTCTAGTTCAAGGGCTGTCTTGAGATAAAGAAATGTTGACTAGTATCAATGATTTTCTCTTTTCCCAACCTTTATTATGTGCTTCTGAAGAGACACTGTTCATATTGCAGCTCCTAGGGAGGTACAGGCAACAAGAGGCATTCAGCACCTGTTCACTGAATTAGAAGGATTGTATTGTATGAATTAAAGGGCTGTAAATTGATTACAGAGGACAGGACTTAAATCTTCTCATACCTGTCCTTTTTTCCTTATATTACTCTGATAAGGTGTTTTAAACTAAGGTAATATGTAAATGAAATTAATACATATTTGGTTAGTAGTTCAACTGATCTGTAAATTACCATATTTTCATTGAGGAAATTGAAGAAGAAATTGAAAGTCTGGACAGGGCATAATTTTAATCTTACCTCTCACTTAGTTTATCCCAGTAGTGGAGAACGTGTGGCACATGTGCCACAGCAGGAACACAGAGCCCTTTCTGTCAGCACTCCAGCCAAGTGTGTGAGCTGTTTTTCCTAAGCTAAAACCTCAGTACTCAGTTTAACTGCAGTGTTGGCACTTGTCAATAAATAAGTGAATTTTGGGTTGTAGTTTGGGCACTCAGTCTCTTAAAGTTTCGCCGTCACTGTTTTGTCCAAAACTGCTAATGACCTAACATTTCTCCACTGACCCCTGCTGGTAGTCTCTGGAATTGCAGGAACAGTGGATAAGAGGCGCTGACTTGACTCCCTGGAAGGATGTCCTTTGCAAATCCTAATCTACTTCAAGGGACACACTTACTGCAAACATTTTCTGCCTTTTGAAGCATCCACAGAGTACAGGTTTAGCTGAGCTGTGGATTTATTGTTATTAAGAACACATGGGTAGGGGCTGGGGGTTTAGCTCAGTGATTAGAGTGCTTGCCTTGCAAGCACAAGGGCCTGAGTTTGATCCCCGGCACCATAAAAAAAAAAAAAAAAAAAAAAAAGAACACATGGGTAGTTGTTTTCAGTAATTTTTCAGTTTAGCCTGTGCCATAAGTGCATTAGACACTAGGAATAGAGTGAGGAGGCACGTAACCGAGGGACTCGCCGTCTATGATGTGGAAGACAGGTGGGTGCAGGACAAGGAGTTCTTTATTATGATAGAGGGTAGGGATCGAGCCTCTGAATTATCTCAGTGAACAAATGCTTGCTGAAGACCTGTCAGTGACATACACTCCCCTGGGAGATGCGGAATGAAGTGTTCCTTCATATAAAACAAAGGTTGAGAAAGGAAAACTTGAGTTTGCTGGGGGCATTGAAGATAGATATTTAATCAGAATGCACGAAATCAGGAAGCTTGGCTGGCAAACTAAATGGGAGCTAATATCTGAAGGATGAACCAAAGTGAGGTCTGGGATAAGGCACAGGGAGAAGAGCAGACATCCAGATCGCGAGCATGGACCGCAGAGGACCTGAGAGATGCTCCGTGGGTGGAGCTGGGGCAGGGGTTGGTACCCTCACTCTGCTAACGACAAGACGGTCAACACTGTGGGTCTGCGGGCCAGGAGGAGATGCCCTAAACTCTTCAAGCAGCCATTCAGCTGAAAGGCTGTCTTGCTGTTCAATTTGTTTTTATATTTTCCATTTAAAAATGAGAACACCATTTTTAGTTTGCAAGCCCTACAAAAATAGGCAGTGGATGGCTTTGACTTGGAAGCCATAATTTGCTGACCTGGAGGACAGAAGGAAAGGAATCTGGCTTATATCAGGTGTGGTGGCACATACCTGTGATCCCAGCTCTTCTGGAGACTGAGGTAGGAGGAATTTAAATCTAAGGCCAGACTAGGCAGCTTAGCATGACTCGGTCCCCAAATTTAAAAAATAAGTAGATAAAATGTGCTGATATGTAACTTGGTGATAGAGCACTTGCCTAACATGTTCAAGGCCCTGGGTTCAGCCCTAAGCACCGCAAAGAGAAAGGAAAGAAAAGAAAAGAAAAGAAAAGAGGAGCTGGGGATTTAGCTCAGTGATTAGAGCGCTTGCCTTGCAAACACTCAGCTCTGAGTTCGATCTCCAGCACCAAAAAAAAAAAAAGAAAGAAAGAAAGAAAGAAAGAAAGAGAAGAGAAGAAGAAAGAAAAAGAAAGAAGAAAGAGAGAGGGAAGAGGAGCAAAAAGGAAAGCGATCCGGACTTAAGGTAGATGCAGGAAGGTAGCTCATGCACGTTACCTAAATGCCTTAAGATAGTCCGTGCTGCAGAATTTACACTCTGTCTTGGGGGTCCTGGGGGAGCGCTAAAGAGGCTCATATGTGAGAGCTGATATTTTGTGTTTGGAAGATCCCTCAGGCAAGGACAGTGCAGGCAAAGTACTGGATGGGCCAAGAGATTAGCCAGGAGCGATTGCAGGGATCCAGGCAGGATAAAGGTTTGATTTAGGGAATGAACAGTTGTCTTACAGGGAATAAATGAAGTGTTCCCAAAAGGGAATGAAACGAAGCGCAGTTTGTCAAATGTGGGGACTGATCAAATGTGTGAGCTGAAAGAGAAGAAATGGACTGTTTCTGGCTTGAATAAATGATGTTGAGGCTGCCGTTGAGCTTGGAGATCTAGAGAAGGTGGCTTAGAGGGAAATGTAGTCAGCTCTATCTTTTAAAATACTGAATTTCAGGCTCTTACAAGCCATCCAAGGAGAAATGTCCTGTAATATAACACTAACTATACCGGTAGGAAATATTAAATGAGGCTTAGTAGGTACCAAGCACCGTTCTACGTGATTACTTGAATTAAATCATTTATTCCTCACAGTAAGCCTGAAAGTAGGTACTATGATTATTCCCGTTTTATAGATGAGAAGTAGAAGCGCAGAGAAGTTAAATGGAGTTGGAAAATTGTGTGTGTGACTCACAGGCTCGTTGAGAGCTATCAGCACATGGACTTTGCCTGGAGCTTCCGGAGGTCACCAGAACTCCAGGACAGTCTGGAGACCGGAAGACAGGAGAGGTCCTGGGACTGTGCCCTGCGGCACAGCAGTATTTAAGGGAAGGAAGAGAAGCTCCCCAAGGCACCTAAGACTGAACAGCCGGAGCGGAAGGAGGCCCTGCACCAAGAAGGAGTGTCTCCCACGTCACTGCTGTGGAGGGCAGAGCCCGAGGGGCACAGAGGCTGCTGAGCAGGTGAACTGGGGTGGGAAGCGACTGCGTCCTCGGGGTCACTTGTGTGCAGGTCCATCATGACCCTGGCAGAGGCGGTGCAATAAGGGTGGTAGGCAGAGTGCCGCGGTGTTGAGACTGAAGTACAGCCAGGAAGGACCACGGCACGGGGAGGAGGGAGGTGGCCCAGAAGACTACAGGTCCTACTGAGGCCATCATAGATCCAGAATGGTACAGCAGGATGTGACCAAACAGTGAACTTTCTGCAGCCGGGAAATTGGGCAAGATAACAGGGCTGTGTTGCGTCCTTGGGGACGCAAGGTTGATATTTTTGAGTGAATAATGTGAGCCGCTGGAGCTTAGGGGGAAAAATACTGGAACGTTAGTGTTTTAGATGAGCTTTCCTCAAGTTGAACAATAGAGAGGAAAGCTTTGAACCAAGAACTACACTCTTTGAAAATGGAAGAGGCCAGGGTAGTTGAGCGTGCCTATAATCTTAGCTATTTGTGAGGCTGAGGCAAGAGGATTGTGAGTCGAAAGCTAATCTGGATAACTTATTGAGACTGTGTCAGAGAAAGGGGGGGATGCTGAGGATGTAGTTTAGCACTGAAGTGCTTGCATAGCTTGAGAGCCTGGGTTCAATCTCTAGTATTGGTTAAAAAGAAAAAAGAAGAAAGGTAGAGTTGATTTGAGCAGAGATTTTCTTCACTAAATGTGGAAGATTCTCAGTCTAGAAGGGCGGTACTAAGTCTGAGGGATGGGGGAGAAATGAACATTCTGTCCTGGAGAGGTCCCGAGGCCATGTTATCCCCTTGAGCCAGCCGGTCTTCTCTCAAGGCAAGGGGACAGAGGGAGCATTCAGGACACAACTTGAGGACATTTATGAACTTGTTACTTACGGACCAGGAGTTCCCAGGACAGAACGGAAGATCTGGGGAGAGTAGAGTGGAGAAAGAAGTTGGTTCAGGAGAAAGGAAGGGGGTCTACTCAGGAGGAGCAAAGACTTGGGTAGTGATCAAGGAAAGCAGGTTAGGTAAAGCATGGCACATTTGGCTGGGTGGAAAGTGTTAAAATAATGAGTCCTGTCAGTCTCCTGATGAAGGTTTTGGCGTTAGAAGTACAGAACCGCTGGGGCCCTTGGGAGGGGGCAGGCTTGACCTGAATGGCTGCATATCCAAGAGCATCTTCAGATCTTGGCTGGGTGAAGAGTTGGCCAGTGATAGGTGGACTGAGGCTTTGGCTCAGGGGTGAAGTGCTATAGTTGGATTGATGCTGGAGCTGTACAAGGTTGCTTAGCAACAGATGCTCAGGGTACCAGGGAGGGGTATCTAACTTAGGGAGTCAACAAGTGTCTGTAGCCTCAAACACATTTTCTTTCTCATTACAGTAAATGGTTAAGATTTAATGTAGACCAAGAAGGACACCACAATTGGAAGTTCCTGGAGATTATGACCACCAGATCCTTCAACCTTTAATCTACATCTTCTGTCTCTTCAATCAAGACAAGTGGTAGTTACAGCTGCCAACTTTCCGGCATTGTCGAGCTGAGGTGAGGGTAAGGGAGGTTCAAAGTCTTGCTGTTGACGGTCCAAGCGGTCTTCATGCGAGGGTTGACTGGCCAGTCCGGCCAAGACTTTGGCAAGAAACTCCCTAGAAGGCTTCCTTGGAAACGCCCACCTTCTCAGCCATCTTGATCTATAGGTATTTGATCCAGGCTGCGTCCTCGCAGCTGGGAGCACAGTAGTGGCTGCTGTTGTGGCGAATCTCTTAAGCTCTTGTTTGTACCCTTCTGGGGGCCCCTGGAAGGCACACAAACATCTGCATTCCCTACACTAAGGAAACAGCACAATGCTTTAGAGCCTCTCAGAAAACCTACAGGACAGTTAATATGATTTAAGCCTATATTTAAATTTTATGAGACTCATTTTCAAGGCTAATAACCCAGTTTACTGTGCACAATATCAAATGCAAATTTTATTACTGACTTGGTAAAAACCAAGATGATCGTCATTAGCATATCTCCCTGCATCACCCTTTTTAACCAAAAGGTGCACCAGGAGTAACAGTGGGGGTTTTTATATGTGCTGTAAATTACAGTTACTATCTCATTAGATAAACACATTTAAAATCAGGTTATCATTCACTTATATATCAGAAAGTTGTTTGTTCAATTGCAGCTCGTCTCATATTCTAACATATGGTGCATGAAATTCTTAGACTAATAAAATTTCAAGGTACAGGGAGCTGGTGTCTTGGAAAAAACTGTTTCTTCTCTAGAAATGGCTCGATATAATCTGTAATTGCTTTGAAACAATTATGCAGCAGGCTGTTTTGTACTTAATAGTATTTACATCCTCAGTTTTATTAGCAACAAAATGTGAGTGGAACTTGTGAAAGAGAAATTAATTTTTCCACTAAAAGATGTAAACTTTTAAATGAAGACTCCAGCAGATTGAGGTAACTAAAAACATGGGTATCAGTTTAGATTCCAATTTTTTCACTTTCCTTTTATTATGACACTTTCTATTTCTCATTAATACCCTAAACTTTTTACGTGATTTTATTTTTTAAAAAAACTCGTAATGCCCAGTCCTCTAGCTTGAATTTGTGTTCTTAAAAGATGGGCAGCTTTGCAGAGATGATAATGTGCTATTCTTATTGTCCAAATTAGAGGATTTTTACACACATTTTTACACACATTAGTCAATCTTCTGGGGAAACTCAGTGCTCATCTCAAGACAAGGCAAGATCAATATTATCTGAACCTGTAGAGTTCTCATTATGGACAATATGTGAGATAATTTCTTCTTGTTAAACCATCTCTATGAAGGTTCTGAAATTCTTGGAATGTCTTGGCAATGCTGAGCACTAGAAACATCTCTGACTTCAGCTCACCCATCTGTAGAAGTACGACACGCACACCAACCTCGCGGGGCTTTGGTGAGAATTCCGTTAATCTCATTTAGAAGCAAAGACTACTCTAAATGCAGGAGCAGTCCATACATGTTAGTTGTCAGAAGTGAGTCCTAATGACCCTGGTTTGAATTAACATTCAGGCTTCATAAGGAAGCACAGTACTGTGAGTATTTCCCTTTCGCCTGGTCTTTCCAGGTGGCACTTTCTCTTTGACAGGTGACCCACTTTCGGCCAGCTACTGATGGAAACTAGGTTCTATTTTGACTTTTCCATCAGTATTATATGTTTGCCCAAGTGACACATTCTATAACATGTTAGCATTTGTACTCCAGTAGCTATATATAATGCAAGTTCATTTTAGAGAATTGAGAAAAAGAAAAGAAGTCATTTATAATTCCACACCCGAAATAGTTCACTTGGATATATTTTCTTGATTTATAGATATGTATGCATTAATATATAGACTGTATATAGGTAAAACATATGTGTCCATATTTTACATGATTAAAATCACATTACTTTTAATTGTAGCGGTTGGCTTTTCATTTAACATTTGATTTGCTTGATAATGAACATTTTCATGTGCTATCTGAAATTAAAAAGATCAGTGTCAATATCTATATACAATGAACAAAATACAAAAAATGTAATACGAATATTTTACAATATTAATTTCCATTGTGAAACATTTTACATATTTGAAAAATAGAAAATAAAAGAGTACAGTGAGCACCAAAACATTCATCACTCGGTTCAGTAGATGTTTAGCCAGAGAAGGGTGAATAGAGAGAGCTACTGTGAAATCAGGGAATATTTTCCAAGGTGGTTCTCAACTAGAAGACAATTATTTTGTATGTTTGCTAAATGAAAATGATCTAGGCACACTTAGAAGCTGGATTTGCTTGCATTTCTCTCCCTTGGGGACGACACTGCTCTTCTGTTACTCCTGACCTGAAATCAGACCTTCTTTACCCACACAGCTGTCTTTTGGGAGGGCAGTACTGTTTTCTGGGGGCCTAATCTGGAGGGTGCTCAGTAGAGAGTACACAAACTGAGCCAATGAAGTTAACCAATTCCACTTCACCTATCCATGGAGTAAACAACTGAACCACTTGAACATCCTTATCATGTCTTGGATGTTGTGTGGAAAGACTCAAGGTGCTTGGCTTGGATTTTTTTTTTTTTTTTTTTTTTTGGTGGTGGGGCTCAAGCTCAGGGCCTTGCACTTGCCAGGCAAGTGCTCTACCACTGACCTAAATCCTCAACCTCTTGGCCTGGATTTTATCACTGTTGCATTCTACTTTTCTAGTAGGACTGAACTTTTCCATTTGAAATGACATTGAGGTGATTGCTAACAAACAGGGAGAAGTACTATTATTTTCTGCTGCTTGAAAACATTCAATCAAAACATAGAAACATTTAGTCATGCATAAACATTTTCATGAGAAAACAGAAAATTCTCTTCATCACAGGTTATCCAGAGATGTACAGAGCCTCTTTCTTAATTATGGAGAAATTAATTTATTTTTCTAGCTGCAATGCCATTCACTATTTAAAACAGCAAACGGTTGCTAAATAGGGAGTAGAATCAAAGCTAAGGAGCTCAAAGATGCCCAAGCCACCTGCAGACTCTGTTTTTGTCCCTGGTCTTTTAGACCATTATCTGTGTCCATGTTTTTAGGATTACTGCTTTGAATTTTTAAAAGTTATGCCTATTTTTTCTTTTTCTCTTTTTCTACTTCCTCTTTATTCAAGTCTGCTCAGTATCTTTGTTGATCTGTGAGTGTAACTCGGGCATCTTTATAAGTTGTGCTGATTCTTCACTGCCACTAAGCTATTACTTCCTACACTGCCACTTACACTCCGCAACACACTACCCATATGTGTGCATAGGAAAATGGCAAGAACTTAATGGCCCACAAGCAATTTCTAGAGGGAATATCTTAAACCCTAGGAAGAAATTTTTTACTAATTAGTAGAACTTATTTACTATTATCTGGTTAAAGATTGTATAAAATGCCAAGTAGTACAACTTCTTTAAAAAAATCAACTCTTCTATGTACTCTTCAAGTACATTTCACCATTTTAGAACATGCAGAACATTTACTATTAAAAAAATAGTTTTGTTTACATCATAGCTGTGGTGGGCTGGTGAATATTCAGCACCGTCGCTCTGTGGGGAGAAGCCTGGCGGCCTTTGCTGGGGTGGCGCTACGCACCCACTGTGATCGCAGGCCACCAACGTGGCTGTACAGACCATGAGGCTCGGAAGATATATGCACCATCGGCTCTTGCTGGCAATGCAGGCCAGCTCCAGAATATCACTACAGTATGTGTTTTACTAGGCTTGCTCAAACCCCAAGTAAACAACAACAAACCCCCAATTTTGATTCACTGATGTTCACTCTATCACTTAGTCCTAGAATAAGCACTTACTTAATTAAATAGTCTCGTATGGAGCATTTCACGTGAAAGGGCTTTGCCATATCACCAAGGACCTGCTTTCAATGAGCGAGGGAAAGCTTTCAGTAGAGGGAGAGCAGGTAACATATAGGGTGTCTACATTCTACAGTTCGCACTCTATAACAGAATCGTCCATCTCAGATCCTGTGAAGATGTACAGCAAAACAGTTCCGTTCTTCTCCAGGGTCTAGGGTCTGGGAAACAAAGTTCTTCCGGTTGGTTGGCCGTTATTATCCAAATGACTTTTCAGTACAGAAATACAAAGGGAAGAGTGTCCAGGGGCAGGAACAACTGCAGGTCACAAGAAAAGCAACAGTTGTGTTGAAGCTGGTGCGCGGTTGCCTTTGGAACAGGCCTGGGACTCCTTGTCCATGTCCGTAAACACCAGCCCCCCGACAAGGGTGGTCAGGTCCCTGGACAGCGCACTCAGTACCCCAGTTACTGTCAGGATCTGTCTTGGACAATACTGTAATGTGAGTGTGTCTGTGCACATTATTAGCTCAAAGCCAAAAGACCTGACTTAGGTGTAACCAGGTACCACTTCCCTGTGTGTATGAAATCATATATAGGATTAGATGCAAAATAGTTATATACTGTATACAACTTCCACATATATAATTGTTGTACACGGTTTTAATATAATTTTGTATAGAATTTAATGCAATTCCATGCACATACATATATGTGTGTAGTATCCATGATTGCCCCCTACTCCCATATTTCTGAAGGAAAAAGAAGAGAAAATCATCTGAACCACAAAGTGGAATTCAAGCTTGCCCCTCCTGGCTCATTCCTCCTGATGGTCCCCTGAGACGTTTTCTGTGACCTGTTGGGGCCACGCTGCCAGGGAACCCACTGCCCCCAGACCCAGTTCCTGGTCCGTTCTCAGGGAGGGACCTCAGCCCCTGCTTCTGTTCTGGCAGTGACCACATGGACCAGGCTGCCCCCACTTTGGTCCCGCCTGGCACTAGAGCTCTCTGGAGAAGGCCGCCAGCGTGGTCCTCTGCTAGTCCCAGTTTGTCATCTCAGCATCTTTCTGCTCGAGACGCTTCTGTCTTCACTTTTTTCTATCTTTATTCATTGTATCTACCTTTGTCATCTCTACGGTTTTTGTTCTTCTCTTTTAAAAATAGTTCTTTGGTCTTATTTCTTACAGATTTATAATTCATATACCCGCTTCACTGGTACTTAATTTTTGTCTTTAACTTTTAATTTCCTTTACTTTAAATTTGAAAGTTTTCATTGCATTTTGGCCTTTCAGTGTAATCTTTCATCGTGTTGTACCTTTAACCTTTTAGCACACTGACTTTTAATATTTGCTTTCAAATTTTAGCAATTTTATCCTAATTTTTAAGCTCAACCTTTATCTTAGAGAGATTTTAACAAAATGCTTTATATTTTCCTTTTTGCTTTGTGTTTACAGTGACAGGGAGAGGTGTGGGTGTGGGGATTTGGGAAACGGAGAACATCCCTGGCCAAATAGAGGAGGCTGTGACCTTGCTCCCTTAGGATGCTTCCTCCGCCAGCTGTTTGGATAGCTGAGGTTGTTAGGGACTCTGGGGATGCTCATGAGTTAAACATGCGCGGACTTTCACAGTTTCTACAGAGCACAGCTGATTCACTACGGTGGTGTTTCTTCCTTAAGTCTTAGACCAGGGGTTGGCACACTAGGGCTCCTGAAGCAAGTTCAGCCTATTTTCCATTTTTACATAGAAAGTTTTATGGGAACACAGCCATGACCGTTTATTTATCTCTTCTCTATATCACCTTTCAAGCCACAGTGAGAGAAACAAAAATACTAGCCAGGAGGCCATTTACACAGAAAAAAATCCAAACCCTGACTTTAAACCATCCATTTGTTATCTGAGCATTATCTCTGCTGGGCCTTGAAATAGGAAGCTAAAAGTGGAATACCTAAATTCAAGAAACTCACCGTCAGGTAAATCACAGAAAATAAACTATGCATCATATTTTTAGCTTTCTCTGAGACACAACATCTGACACCCACAGCTTAAAGGAAGAGAGGCTTAGTTGGGCTCACATGCTCAGGGAATTCGGTTCAGAGTTGGCTGGCTCCAGTGTGAGGAATTATAAGATAGGGATGCTTTCAAAGACCAGTTACTAAGAAATACCTTAAAAACAATAAGAGAACATGAAAAATGGATTCAGCAGCTGCTACATGAAGACTAAGATTAATTGGAATACATGAAAACCAGACGACAGCGCATAGAGCACAAAAACCTGCTAACAAAATAATAGAAAAGTTTCCAAATATTGGGAAAGAGTTAAACACACGCAGAAAAGTGAGGCATATAGAACTCCAAATATCCATGACAAAAAGAGGGTTTCTCCACATCGCATCATAGTCAAAATACCAGCAGCCTAACACAAGGACAGAGTTGTAAATACTGTTATAAAAAAGCAATGAATCACTTAAAAAGATAAGCCCATTAGAATTACAGCAAATTTCTCGACACAAACCTTAAAGGCCAGGAGAGCTTCAAATGAAGTGTTTCAAGCCCTAAAAGATAAAATCTTCCACCCCACACTTGTATAACCTGCAAAACTTTCTTTCAAAATTCATGGAGAAATAAGGTACTTCAACAAAGAACACTAAGAAATTCACGACCACCCAACCAATACTCCAAAAAATTCTCAAAGATAACCTAGAAAGAAACAATGAAGCCAACAATGCCAAATCTAATAGAATGAATACATCAGGCAGAGTGAACAGTCGAGAGAAGTGGAGGGTCAGAAACAGGAAAATAGTGCAATGAGAAGAATAAGTCACAATTTATCAGTAACGACTCTCAATGTGAATGGTCTCAGTTCCTCAATCAAAAGACAAACATCGGCAGAATGCATCAAGAAACAAAACTCAACAATACACAGTATAAAAGAAACACATTTAATTCAAAAAGAAATATACAGATTAAAAATCAAAGGATGGAAAACAACATCTCATGCAATAAGAATCCAGAAGAAAGCAGGAGTAGCTCTCCCAATTTCTGACAAAGTGGATTTTGAGCCAAAACTGATCAGAAGAGGCAAAGAAGGTCACTACATATTGGTTAAGGGAACGATTCAGCAGGAAGAGTTAGAATTATAAACATACATATACCAACTACCAGCACTCACAACTTCATAAAACAAAGACATAAAAAAATCAGATAAACATCTACATAAGTACAATGGGAAACCCCAATACCCAATTGGCATGAATAAACAGATCAAGTAAACAAAAAATTAACAAAGTGATATCAGGTTCAAACCCAAGCTTTAAACAAATGGATTTGGTAGATTTCTACAGAGTGCTCCATCCAACAGCACATGCGTCTCAGCATGTGAAATTTTCTCTGAGATAGACAACTGCTGTCCCTTACAGCAAGCTTAAGGAAATGGAAAAGAATCAAAATTACACCATGCACATTATCAGATCATAGTGCACTGAAGCTAGAAATCACCAACAAAAGAAACCTTAAGAATCACACAAACACATGGAAATTAAACAATGAATAATCAATGGGCCACAGAAGAAACCAAGGAAAAGATTAGACAGTCCCTAGAATCAAATAATTCCAGTAAAACATGCCAGAACACATAGACACAGTGAAAGTAGTCTTAAGAGGGGAGTTTATAGCTGTAAATGCCCATGTCATAAAAACTAAACAAGCCCAAATAAATAACCTAATGATGCACCTCAAAATCTTAGAAAAACAAGAACAATCTAAATCCAAAGCTAGTATAAGGAAAGAAATTATAAAGATCAGAGAAGAAACTAACGAAATTGAGACTTACAAAACTACAAAGACTCAACAAACTAAAGAGCTGGCTCTTTGAAAGAATAAACAAAATAGCAATCAATCTTACCAAAAAGGAAAAGGAAAGAAAAGATGCAAATAAATGCAATGAGAAATGGAAAAGGTGAAATCATAATAAATTCTGCCAAAATCCAGATTATTAGTAACTATTTTGAGAACCTGTACTCTAGTAAAATGAAGAATTCAGAAGAAATAGATTCCTAGATATACAAGCACTAGGAAAGCTGGGCCAAGAAGGATAAAAACTTTGACTAATTCAGTGTCAGGCAATGAGATTGAAGACATAATAAAAACAAAATTGCCGCGTAAGAAAGGCCCAGGTCCTGACGGGTTCACTCCTGAATTATAATTATAAGATAATTATAATAACTTTAGGGAAGAGTTAATGCTAATACAATGAAAAGCAAGTAGTCCCAAAGTTATTCCTGAAAGCCAGCATTATCTCGATTCCAAACCAGAAAGGGACCCACCCGAAAAAGAGCTACAGACCAATATCTTTAATGACCTTGATGCAAAAATCTTCAACAATATACCAGCAAACACTATGCAACCAATCATCAAAACATCATACATCATGACCAAGTAGAAGTCATCGTAGCAATGCAGGGATGGTTCAACATACGCAAATCAATAAATGCAATACATCACGTAAACTGAAACGAGAACAAAAATCACATTACATCTCAAGTGATGCAGAAAAGGGCTTTGACAAGATCTAACATCTATTCATAATTAAAAAAAAAAACCTGAAGAAAACAGGTATAGAAGGACCTTATCTGAATCTGGTAAAAGCCATTTATGACAAACCAATGGCCAACATCACCCTAAATTGGAAGAAGCTGAAAGCTTTCTCTCTAAAATCAGGAACAAGACAAGGATGTTCACTATCACCAATGCTGCTCAATGTAGTTCTCAAAATATTAGCCAGAACACTCAGGCAAGAGAAAAAAAAGGGATATATGTAGAAAAAGAAGAAGTCAAATTATTGTTATTTGCAAATAACATGATCATTATTTGCAAATGATGTGATGTTCTGCACAGAAGACTCAAAAAAATTCCACCAAAATACCCCTAGAATTAATAACCAAATTCAGTAGTATAGTAGGATACAGTCGACACACAAAATCAATCGTGTTCTTGTACATTGATAATCAACTCACTGTAAAAGAAATTAGAGAAATGAAACCTTTCATGATAGCCTCAAAAAAATTAAATACCTAAGAATTAACCTAACCAAAGAAATGAAAGTCCTCTACAACAACTACAGTACTCTGAAAAAGATCAAAGAGGATATCAGAAAATGGAAAAATAACCCTTGTATGTGGATAGGCAAAACCAATAGTCTTTTCCCATTCTTTTGCTTTTGAGCTATCTTTGTCTTTATATTTAAACTGTATCTTGCAATAGCTGTATAAATGGGACTTGCTTTTTTACCAGTCTGACTGGATAGAATGGTGTCTTGGGGAGAACAACATGCTTCAGGGCTCTGAGGCTGCAGGGAGTGCAGAAAGCCAGGGAGCAAAGAGGGGAAGGGACTGGGAGGGTTCCAGAGTGCCCAGGATGCTGGAGGCCGGCACAAGAATTTTAGTCCTTTCTCCTGAGTACAGTGCGGAGTCAAGGAAGAATTTTAACCTGGAAATGACATGAATAGAAGGGTCTGGTGATCTCAAGTTCCAGCCCAGGATGTTTGGAGAATTTCCTCCATTTGGGCCAGTTGGAAATCCAGCATCTTCCTGAACTGTGAGAGCTCCAGAAATCCAACCTCCCCCAGTAACTGTTCTCTGATAGGCCTCGCAGAATCGCTCCTATGTGTGCACAGCTGCGGTGCAGTTAAAGACCAGGAGAACACCTGAGTAGATCCGGGCACCGTTTTTCAGTCCATCACCCATCTCTTGGACACGCCACCTTGCAAACTGAAGCCGCCTCACCAGCCTCGAAACCCAGCCCTGTCTCTGTCCCAGGAATGGCCAGCAGCTCTCTGGTGTGCCTCCAGGGAGAAAGCGGGGTGAATGTGCGGCTGCCCTCAGGAGTCCTCCTGCTCTCAAGAATGGCAGCCACGCACTGTTAAGCGGCACCTACAAACAGCTGCTTCGTGTACTTTGTCTGCTGTTGACGTTCACTATGGGCAGGTGGACCCAGTTCTCATCATCCCGTCACGGATGGAACTAGAAGCTGTAATGTCTTCTTTTTCTGCAGGTTTTTCATGTTTATGTGAGGGGTGTGTGTGTATGTGTGTGTGTGTGTGTGTGTGTGAAAGAGAGTGACAGAAAGACCCACCTTTTCCCTTTTCTGTAACTGGTGAAGAATTGGGGGTGCTTTAAAAAAGTGCTGTGGATTTCAGGGTAAGGTGAGGAAGAGGATAAACTGCCTAGCACCATCCTGCTCTGGATCCTAGAGTAGAAGCTTACAGACTGCTTACATGAGAATCCTCAGGCTTTGCTTATTCTACCCAATCACGATCTTTGGGGCATGGAGCCTAAGAATCTGCATTTTAATAACTTTTCATAGAATATTTCTGTTTTTTAAAACTGAAGTGCCCCCACCTTATGGAGAAACAATCTTTCCTATCCCCTTCTCCCAACAGATTGGTAAAACACAGAGGGCCAGGAATGTGATGTGGCGGGGAGAGCAGGAGGGTATAGCTGGGGAAGGTGCTGGGAAAGCCCTAATCCAACCTCTGGGGCTTCAGCTTCCACAAAATCCAGCCCCACTCACCAGGCAGGAGAACAAATAGAAATTGGAGTGGAAGCCCTAGAAGCAGTGAAGATTCACCCTGGAGACACAAGTAATAAGTATAGTAAATTAACTGCAACATTAGGAAATCACTGGAGAATTCTAGCATTAATGATCACATCCTTCACACACTATCTTCCTAACAAACAGTAAATGCTACAAATATCTCAGTTATATCACAGATAAGCAATGTACTCCATATGGATCAGTTAAACTTTTATCATGCAAATTTTTAAAGATATTTTGAGTTTTTTGGTTTACTTAATATCAGTAAAACAAATACCACTCACGAGTGGTAAATAGAGTACATCTCAACTTACGAATGAGTTTCATTCTGGGATAATTATTTGCAAGTCACATTCATTTGTAAGCTGACAAAGTGAGTCTTACACAGTATACCTGTGAAAGTTCTCAAATGTTCAAAAGTTGGGGAATTATTGTAATCAGAAATGTTTAAATTTTTATAAGACATGAACTTGTTTACCTCTGTTTTCCCGATGTCCAGCACAGCATCTATTACATAAGAGGCATTCAATAATACTCGTTGAACAAATAATTATATGAAAATAGCATTAAAATATCTTCCATAAATAGGGCTGGTTGTATTGCTTATTCTGGGCATGGAGATTGACTCTCCAGATATCTTGACTCAACTGGAGCACAGCCAATATTGACCTGGCTCTAAAAGGGTATACAAATGTGTTCGATTGCAGAGTTCAGTTAGAATTATAACAGGCTTGCTAGGGATTTAGCTCAGTGGTTAGAGTGCTTGCTTTGCAAGCACAAGGCCCTGAGTTCAATCCCCAGCACCAAAAAAAAAAAAAATATATATATATATATATGTATATATATATATATTATAACAGACTTGTATGGGTACCCATAGGAGCTCATGTTATATAATGTGTGCTCAGTGTGCCAACGTTAGAATGTCTCACAGACAAGTGGATTGTTGTTAGAAATGATGATAATTTGCTCCATATACTTCTTAAAAATTTATAACGAGAAAGACCAGTAGTAACAGTCTCGAGAAATTAAGGCACTTCTATTTTATCAAACCACATGTTTACAGTATTGGCCGTAGAGGTTTGATACACCACACAGCAAACCTCTGAGAGGGTCAGCTGGCAGGTTCTACCTGTCTGTCAATGGAGAAACTGATAGGCTTTCATTCAGCAGGTTATCTGCCAAGTAACTAAGACATCTGGTGAAAGATGCCCTATTATTTTATATAAGAAAGAAAGCAAAAATAAAATAAAATTGTTTTGATAAAATTACAGAGAAATGCTCTGTTATTACCTGAGATTTCCTAGACAGTAATATAGCTACACCCAGGAGCCTCAGTGGGTGGCATTTCTTTAAAACACACTCCTCTGGGACTGTTTCTAAGTTAGCAATACCCGGTGATGTTGATTTTAAATAACAAATTCTTGTCAGAGGCCATCAATAGAGCGTGCTCCAACAACAATCAGACAGACCTTAACAGCAGCTCAACTCCCGTGGTGCCAGCCAAGCATATGACTCCATTGAGACCAGACCTGAGCATTGCAGCTAACAATCACGACTTGACAAATAACAAGAGCAAGTGCAGGCTGCATCTATCGCATCATAGATCCCAGTATGGGGGACATTAGAATACACATTCAAAAATGCTTGTCTTAGAAGCAAAACAAACGATTCGCAGCCGGTAATACCAACACATTTGTGCCGAATTACTCATTTACAGGGAACTTATTTTTGCTGGGCATGACCTGGAGACTCAGTTTGTTTCTTGGTCTAATCTAGAGTCCAATATGGGCCCCGTTGTAGTTCTCTTCACCAGCTTGAGGTGCTGCAGGCGAAGGCACACCATTTAGTTTTCCGTGCTGAAACTAGTGATAAAGAAGGAAAGTCTCGACTTAAGACCTCCCCAGCTCCTCGGATTGTTCAGTGGGGCTGGGGCTGAGTTACTTAACACGGGTCACACTGCTTCTGAGTGCCGGTGAGAATTATAACACAGATCCGTATGAACACCAGTAGGAACTCACGTTACACAGTGTGTTCTTAGGGTTGCGACAAATACTGGAGAGTGACTTGGGAGTGTGTTGAAAGCTGGTGCTGGTGCTGGTCCTGTGGCAGCTGTCTCAAGCGTGGGCCCTGGCTGTGCCCACAACTGTCCCAAATGCTTCCTCACCCTTCCCGTTGAGCTCTCCTGCAGGCCCGCTCTGAGCTTCCCGCCCAGCTCCTTCAGGCCACACCCATTTATGAGGCAAACCCACAGCGGGAGGGGGCCCCAGAGTCAGCTCCCAGCCCCGCTTGCGTGCCATGGCCTCTGTACTTGACCCTTTGTGTTGGTGTGGCTTGGAGTTCTCACTTCCTCTTCCAATGGACTGAGTTCTGCTTCCGGGAGCTCGGGCTCCTTTCTGACTTGTGGACTCAAGCTGGAACCATCTAACTTCCCAGTCTGGTTCTCCAATCAGTCCTCTCTCTTCCCTGCAGACTCCCGAAACCTACACAGCTTTGTTCCTATCCTGCCCTGTGACCAGCTTCCTGTCACAAGATTTTGAGAGGGGCAGCTTCATCAGCCGCAGGAGTTTCTCTTCTAGCCCTTCCCTAGTACATTGGCACCTTCTAATGCTAGAATATGTGGTTGAGGCAACCTCTTGGTAAGATTCCAAAAGTCTGCTCTGGTGACTTTGCTGTGCCCACCTTTTTTTATTATTATTTTTGGTACTGGGAATAGAACCCAGGGGCACTCTACTGCCACTGAGCTACATCTCTGGCCCTTTTTATTTTTTATTTTGAGACAAATCTCACTAAGTTGCCCAAGTGAGGCTCAGACTTGCCATCCTCCTGCCTCAGACTCCAAAGATGCTAGAATTACAGGCATGCATCGCATGACCACCTTCTTGACACAGAATTCCTGGCAAAGTTTTCTTTCACTCTGCAGCATACACATACACACACACACACACACACACACACACACAGAGATATACCCCACTGGAAAGTCTTACTCTCTTGGGAACACAGAAAGGATAATATGATCTTTCTTAGTAACCATCTTCCCCTGACCAAAGGAGCTTTGAGGTTTTCCTATTCTTCACTTCATGTTAAGCTTATTTTTAATAATGATAATGAATATTTTACTAGTTAGCCCAAACTTGAGGACAAACTTTTATAACAAATGACTTCTTCAAATTTATCTCAGAATAAAATGAGCCATGTTTTATAGTCCCACAATTAGCTTGGAAGGGTAGATTTTTCTTATTTAGGTTGTAATGACATAGCTAAATGCTATAAAAATTCATCTTGGTATATCCATGCAATGGAATATTATTTGACAATACAAAGACATAACCTATGAGGCCATGAAAAGATGTGGAAGGAATTTTAATCCATACTGTTAAGTCAAAAAAATTAATCTGAAAAGGCTATATGCTGCATGATTCCAATTAAAGGACATTCCAGAAAAGTCAAATCTATAGAGATGGTGAAATGATCAGTGGTTTCTGGAAATTGGGGATGAAAGGAAGAAGGAATAAACAGATTGCAGGGGTGTGGAAAGCAAGGAAATTACTGTGCGACACTGTAACAGTGGACAAGGATCATTACACATTTGCCCTAATCTGTACAGTGTATAACACAGAAAGCAAATCCTAATGTAGCCTGTGCATTTTAGTTTATAATAATGTATTTGTTATGAATGTACCACACAAATAAATGCAAGATATCAAGATATTAATAATAGAGGAAACTACACAGGAAATTGAGGGGGGTAAACGGGAACTCTGTAGTTTCTAATCAATTTTTCTCTTAACCTAAAACTTCCAAAAATAAATTCTACTAATTGAAAAATATTTTAAAAATTAGTTGACTATGGGGCTGGAGGTTTAGCTCAGTGGTTAGAGTGCTTGCCTCACAAGCACAAGGCCCTAATTTTGATCCCCAGCACCAAAAAAAAAAAAAAAAAAAAATTAGTTGACAGTGAAAAGTCATCTTCAGAGTTCCAAAAAATTTAGTTCTGGAATACTGTACTTTGTAGGCATTAAAAAAGACATGTTCAATTAAAAATCATTATTGACTTAGTAAAATACAAATTAAGTTACCAACACAAATACAGTGTTATTCTGAAGACTACCTCCTGGGATCAGCTCGCTCTACTCCCGCTACCCACCCGCGGTGTGAATAAACGTGTAGATTCATGTTCAGTGCTGAATATTCCCATGGCTTATGTTGATCCTAGCTTCTAATAGAAACAAATACAGGCTGGAAAGAGTTGCTCTTTTACAATAAGGCAGAATCTGGTTCAATAATGTAAAAGCATAGTCAGTCCTTCAGGAATTAGCCTGTGTCATTTGATTTTTATGGGAGCTATTGTCTAATGAGAGTTAATGATTAAGCCCATTTGATTGAATTGTGCTTTGGTTGTTAAACCACTCTGAAAATGTTATTACTGAAAGAATAAAAAGAAAGAGAAGGAAAGAAAAGCATTACACTTTCAACATTTTGCATGATGCTATTTTGGAATTTGCTTAATTCATTTCAAATTCAATATTTTACATTTTAAAGTTTTTAACGATTGAGCATTGTTTTTTATAAATAGAAATCTATGGATTTGAATTAAAAATGCTTTATACTAAATAAAGGGAACAAATGCAGGAGTAAATTAGAAAATTGTAGGAAGCTACTTTGTTCTTGTGGTGCAAATGAATCAAATTTGAAAAGTAAACTGGGAACATAATGGCTAAAATTAAAATGAGAACTTCCTGTGTTTCTCTGCCATGATGGAGTGAATTGCTAATCCCTGAATCTGCTCCTTTAACGTGGAAATGACTGCAGGCAGTAGGGTAAAATTATTAAAAAAAAAAAAGTGGGATTTCACTTGAAAACCCAGATCCTCTTAAAAATCTTCACAAAGGCGTACTGCCTCTGACAAGTGGAGAAAAATCTACCCTTCAAAGCTAATTGTGGTATTAAAGTATGTATGAAAGAAAGAGAAATGGGGCATAGCTATTAAAACTGGTTTTGTAATGCGGACACACTTTTTCATGGAAACAGTAACAAGAGCCTCTGGGGTAGGGTGTTGGGGAGGGGCTGTATGTGCCAGGAATGAGAGAGAGAGATTCTTCCAGATGAATGAACAAGTGAACGAATGCTTTAAAAAAATCCAAACCCAAAATGGTTTAAGGTGACTAATTAAGACCCACTCTTAGAAAAGCTGTTGCTAGGTAAACAAAACTGTTTAAAACATGTTCATCATTAAAGTGTCCCCTGACAGAAGGATGAGGCAGCAGACTTGGCGACAGAAGGGAGAAGTAGAGCAGCATATGGCCCCCAGTTCTGTCCCCTGCTGACAGGCTGCCTCGCTGCAAGCCCCTTTTGCTCTGTATTCCGTGCACACAGCAGATTGCTGGGCCCCAACTTTCCCATCTGTACCCCAGACTTGTGTCCTAGCGTGGCTGCCTCTGGTCTTGAGCCTTGGGCTGTGGGGAGAAAGGGAGTAAGGGCTTTCGGGGACTTGGGGGAGGATGGGGGGGCAGATTAACAACCAATCATCATGACGCTCCCCATAATGTATTGTCTCCACAGCATTACATGGTGTATTTCCAGTGGGGATTAGACATCCATCACAGCCCTTTATTGGGCACTGGTTTTGTTGTCTTAGAAAGCCCAAACACTGTCGTAAAATTCTAAACTGCTTAATTGCTGTGCTGTAAAAATTTGCATATCAGAGCTATGTCATTCCATCATTAAATGGCACTAGGTATTTGTTTCAAGGTCCAAACAATCACACTGGAGCACCCCTAAAGAAAGGTCATTTATTGGTATTACTCAGAATCTGCTGCTAAATTCAAATCAGCAGCAATTAAGGATTTAGATACTGCTGGACTTGGTGTATTTTGATTCCCTCCGGGTCAAGGCTCAGGGCAAGCTGATCCCCTTCCGACATGATCAGAATGCCTAAGCAATTCTTCTGCCAGCTTGGGTTCTGGGTCCTTATAAACCTTTCCCCTTCATACCTGATGTGTACTGGGCATCCTTGAGCTTACCTTTGATCAGAAGAATATCAAAAAGCACAAGCTGTTGAGCCTGCAGTATGCACCCAGTTTCCTCCATATGAGACAGATGAAAATGCTTGAAAAACTCAGGTGGGAGCTACTCCAAGGTGCCGAGTAAGCACACCTGTTCTCAGTGCCGGCCCCGGACTGTGCCATAGAGAAATGCCCTGGCAGTGGTGTCCTGTTCCTGCAAGTCCCCACCAGCAGGGGGTGCTGGGGGTGGAGGCAGTGGAGAACCAGTGGAAAGCTGCTGTTTCCCAAGCCTTTGATCCCAGCTGAGTCCATCCTCCTGGTCCGGTGATTTACAGTGCCCACTCGACAGGGTGCCCTTCACTTACAGCAGCCCCTCCAGATTTACTGATGCCTGCACCCCTGTGCCCAGGGTCAGGAGAAGAACGAATGGGTTGTGGACCCAACTGAAGCTGCAATGGAGACCCTGAGATCATCAGGGCTGCAGCTGGAGTTCAGCCTGGACCCTTCAACAACTGCCACATTCATTCCCAGCCCTATGACTCGCTGAAAGCCGTTGGTCACATTGGTAACTGGAGGTCTGAAGTCACCTGTAGGAGTGTGCAGAAGCAGGGTCTGGAAGCAAGCAGCATGGGGTGGGGGGGGGCACCGTTACCACCTCCCCAAGGATGACATCTTCCGAAATAAACAGGCAAGAAGCAAGTAGACGCACAGTGATCATGTCTTGGTTATATATGCTTTTTCCTCTCTTCTTTAAACCTTTGTAATTCCACAAGGTACATATACTAACCCGTGTGTGTGCAATGCGGGGTTGTTTTATAAAAGCAAAAGAGGAGCCGCTCACAAGCGTGTATCTTCCTCATTAAGGCTGGACTTGGGTGTAGTGTGGCCTCTGTGAGGACCAAGAGTAACCGAGGCTGCACTGTAACCTTTCCTAGGAAATCTTCCAGTTAGCAATAAGCCAAACACATTTCAGGTTACGTACTTTAATAAAGAAAAAATGCATGAAGAGGACTTGCCTGGTGCGTGTAATCCTAGTACTCGGGAGACTGAGGCACAAGGGCTGCTACGAGTTCGAGGCCAGCCTGGGCTACAGAGCAAGACCCTACCTCAGCAAAACCAGGAAAAAAAAAAAAGCTACTGGCCTCTGTGAAATTTCTCTTGGACCTTGGGAAGTGAGATTTTCACCCAGGATGGGTGGGGAGAAGAAGAAAGGAGGTGACAGTTAAAGAACACACAAAGCAGGGATGACTTGTCTAAAACCATACTACTACTACTACTACTAAGAAATAATAGCACCTTTACATAGTGGCTGGCATGGTTCTAAGAAGTTTACATATAATACTTTCATTTAATAATTATAATGACCCTATAAAGTAGGTGCTATTTTCAATCCCCATTTTATAAATGAAGAAATTGATGCAGAGAGGGTTAATTAATTTCCCCGAGCACACACAGCTGGTAAATCTAACACGACAAATCTGACTCTCTAATCCAGACCTTGTTGCTAGTCCATGTGTAAATAGGCTTCCGAGACTATCCCACCTAGTCCGGGGCACTTCATACAAAAGAGGTTCGAGCTAAGATCACCACCTTCCTCCCTGCCTGCACAAACTCCTTTTCATGCCCTGTTACAGTGAGTACCATGGTTGACAGGCACTGAAGCCACTGAGGCCACAAACCTCAGGATGTGTCTTGGCTCCTCCTGCTCCTGCAGTCAGATGCTCAGGGATGGCGTCTTCTTAACATCTTTTTAGTCACTTCCTGTTTGTCACATTGTGGCTGGCTAGAGGAAGCCCTCACTTCACTGTATTGGTGAGCTTTTCATTGCTGAGACACAATACCTGACAGCCACAACTTAAAGGTGAGGTTGAACTGGCTCATGGTCTCAGAGGTTTTAGTCTTGGCTCCAGGAACATCATGGCAGAAGGGACTGGCGGAGCAAAGCTGCTCACCTCATGGCAATCAGGAAGCAGAGCAGGGGAGCAGCACCAGAGAAGAAGGGACCAGAGACCACTCAGGGTACCCAAGGTCATGTGTCTGTGACCACAACACTCACCCAGAAGTGTGCTTTACTAATCTCACAGCTCTGAAACTATCAAACTGGAAATCCAGCTTACCTGTCATGTCTTACCACCATCACTCAGACTTCTGTCAGTGTCCCTTGTACGTGTTGGCCATCTTGATTCCTAACCCAGCTCCTGCCTCCATATTTAGTTTTCCAGTACCTCAGTCTTACCTGCATCACATCCTGCCTAAATTTGGGACTTTCCCCAAATGTCTTCTAATGTAATAACTATTCTTATCTTTCTCTCAACTTGTTCCCACTGGCCCCTGTCTTAAAATCTATATATAGGCCACCACACTTCACACATTTTGCCTTTTATGAGTTCCTTCTGCTTCCTCTTCTGCTGGAAGAACTCTGTGGCTCTGCAAGAGGCGCCTGCACGGTAAAGCCTTCCCTGACTGCTGGCCAGCCTGCCCAGGGAAAGTTATGATCCTGTCTGCATGTTGCTCCTGTGCCTCAATCATCTGAGTTGGATCTGCTGCCCCCTTCCCATCCCCTGAACATCCTAAGTCACATCTGCTGCCTCCCACATACTTCCTGTGTTCATCTCAGTCACATCTTCTATCTGCTCTTTGTCCCTTGTACATCTAAATTATTCTCAGGTTAGTGTCCCAGGAGACCAGGCAGCCTCTAATGTACCCAGGCCAAAGGGAATCAGTCCCAATACATGAGAACCTTTACGGGAGACTTTGTGAGTCCAGTGGAAAGCACTGTCACTCGTGTCAACCTGCAGCAGCAGGCAGCAGAGCTGGTGGACCACACCACTGGGGGCACAGGGCATGGTGGAGGGGCCAGCAATGTGTGCCATAGGGCATATCAGGAGACTCACCCACTGAGCATTCTGTCTGATGACTGCAGAGACACTGAGCAGAGTTTCATAAGTAACTACTTCTGCCTATTATTGAAAATACATTCCTTCGAGTTTTCCTGTTTTTTCCACTTTTTTTGAAATGTACTTGTCATTTAGGGATTTGGATTCCAGCAAGGGTTTGAGCTGAGGAGAGTGTCACCCCTCGTGAGAGACCTTTGCGCCATTGTCATCCTTGACCCAGGAGTTACAAGGGTGACCTGAGGAACTGGTGCACCTGTGCCTCCAGTGGCTCCCTGATCAGTATATGGAGACCAAAAGCCCCACAGACGTATACGCTGTTCTGGAATTAGAAGTAGTCTCTAAAACACTCACTTGCCAAAATGAAACTGTAATCCAGGAGGAATGACAGCTGGATATTTCAGAACACACACCACAGTAACTCTCAGCTCTGCCTTTCCAGCATTTATTTAGCCCCCACCATGTGTCCAGCACTGTGGTGGGTGCTGTGGGTACAAAGAAGTGGCCCTGGTTCCCAGAGCTGAAGATGTGTAGAGCCCGTGAAGGGACAGCTCAGCGTGGGCTGCAGAGTCTGAAGGAGATTGGCACAAGGCACCCCCAAAAAGGCCGTTTCAGCATGGACTTCTAAGAGGTTCGGTGGCGAGTTCACCAGAGCTGAACACGTGAGTCGGTCAGACAGCTGGCTGGGAAGGGGTCCCGGAAGTGAGATTGGGAGGGGTCTGGAGAGCCAACGCAACTAGCGTAACGCCCCTTTCGTGGCAGTCTGTGAAGAACTCAGAAACTGAGAAGATGACTCACCTCTAACCGGAACATGAAAAGATGGAGCTAAGTCCTCAATGTTAAGTGAAAGTCGTCGCAGAGGAGATGCAAAAAGTCACTGAATCCGAGGATGACAGCTATCATCACAGCATATACTGGGTGTCGTCAGTGTGAAATGGTGAGCGCTTTCACTTTGACTTGGGCCTCGCACATCTCCTACAAAACGACACTCATTATTCACCTTGCTAATTGTTTCCACTCTTGAAATATTTGCACACTGTCGGGATGGAAGCAATCGTGCTTCCTTATCTTCCTGGCTGATTTTATGCATGTTTTGAAACGGTCCAGGAGAAGCTCAAAGCAAAGCAAGTTTAAGGTGGGGAGTTGGCAAAGGCCCCTTCCGGTCCGTGTGTAGTTGGTAGAGTTGGGTGGCCGCAGTGTAGAAGGTCTCTGTCTCAACCAGCTTTATTGGGTGCGAGGAACAGAAGCTGACTCTGATCATGCTAAAGAGAGAAGGAAATAAGTGGCAGGGTATCAGTGGTTCACCAGATGACATGAGCCTGGAGACAACCTTGGAAAATTAGCATGAACTGAAGCATCTCTGGGAACACAGAAGAAAAATGCCCCCTGCGTCCAGGTGGACACAGTCTTATCAGGACACTAGTGTCTCCTCCCATTGCTGCATACTGCAGATGTCACCTCTAAATACAAGCCCGGGCAGGGTACTGCATCCCTGTACTACGGCACACTGTTTCGAGGATCCTCCACATAGTAAGGGGACAGGATATCAGGAAACCCATGACCTTCATTTTTAAATTTTTCACTTGGAAGCCATTTTTATTATAGCTGGGCTAGGCAGATAATCATTAAAATATAATATTCAGCTTTTACTTCCTGTTTTAAGAATTTTGAATTTTAAAAATAATTGGAAGATTAGGAAAACACAAAACTGAAATGAGTGTTATCTCTGAAGGAAAGTTAAAGGAGTTGTACTGTCTTACTCTAGAAAAGGATGATTTAATGGGCATTAGGGTCAGCAGCCACGGCTGACCTTGGCATAAGCCATCAGAAGTCCAGAACGCGGCTTCTTCAAAGATCCTTGACACCCTTCCATGTAAATGAGGGACTGAACCAAGTTACTTTTAAATATCATAAGTCATAGAGAGCCCATCTGAGTTTCCCACAATATAAGAGACTTTATCAATTAAGTGGGATTTATCGATACTGTACTTGGTGTGTGCTTAGCATTTCCTAAGGGTTGTGGAGAGTGGAAAGAAAGGACTCTTACCTCAGGACCCCCACTAGGGGCATAGAAAACGCTACGAATTGGCGCATCCCAATTCCATCCTTTCTCCTCTCTGTTGTTTTCTTCTACTGTAGGATCTAGAGAGTTCAAAATTACATATTTTAAAATCTTTTTTTCTTTTAGAAATATTTTTGTTAGGGGATGTTGATTTTACAAAACATTGAGTTTTGATGTGATATTTTCACATGTGTTAGATTCCTTTCTTTGAAAGTAGGATTCTGGGTATGAGTTTGATTCTGTCTATTGGAAACACTCACATGAGGGTTGGATATGAGACCAAGGACATGGCTACGGCTTTTGATGTTTTCAGCACCAAGGAACTCCTTTTGGCTACAGTTTTACAGCACTCGTTCTGCAGCTGCCAGCAGTCTGGAGATGGCCACAGCAAGGGCTGCTTTCTGATCGCAGGTCCCTCAACCCTGAGCTGACAAGCTCTTGAACCCGGAGTCGCCAGAAGCTGTCTCAGAAGGAACAACTCCCTGCAAGGTCGCATCGGTGGTATCCTGGCAGTTGCTCCTAGAGGTCAGGTCTGACCCTACTTCTCCAGCATTTCCAACTTCTCCTGTCGGGTGGGAGAGGGATTTCTAGTGCACTGTGGAGGTGGTTACTTAAGCCGCCCTGAGCCCAGACACCCAGACCCCGAGGTGCAGCAGCCGGACTTCAGAATCCTGCTGTCTGACTTCACCCATGCAGCTACTCCTGGAAAAGCCAATCCCTGTGGGTTATGGCTCCTCACACCCAGCAGCTTAAGCTCATAGCCTTACCTTTTTCTTTAAGGAGAGAGCTTTCCTAAGAGGCTCTTACATTCAAACAAACAAATGAGCAAAAATTATAATCCTGTCACCCACAGCCGAGTGGCCATGCACAAATATGATTGGGATTAACACCCAAGGGAGGCCCAAGGAAGCTAGTTTGCCTTTTCCACCACATAAAGATGGAGCAAAAATCACCACTCATAAGCAGTAGCCCTCATCAGCACCGAATCTGTTGGCCCCTCTTCTGGGGTTTCTGAGTCTCTAGAATCAGAAGAAACAAATGTTTGTTGTTTTTAAGCCACCCAGTTTATAACATTTATTTAGAATAATTTATTTAATTAAAGCATCAAATTAGATTGTCCCCAGATAATAGACTAGTATTCAAAAACATGATTTTTATGATGTAATAAGTAACTGCTGTGGTCTGGACTTTGAATGTTCCCCAAAAGTCCATGTATGAACGGCTTGGTCCCCACTGTGGCCAAGTCCCCACTTGGTCTTCCACTATTGGGAGGTGGTGTAACTTTTGAGAGATGGGGCCCAACGGCTGATCCTTAAGTCTCAGGTGACATGTCCCCAAAATGAATTATAGGACCCTGGTTTTTTCCTTCTGTTTTTCTGTTACTGAAATAAGCAGTTTTGCTCCACCTTGTGGTTCTGGTATAACATGTTATCTTGCCATAGGCTCAAAGAAAGAGGATAGTGGATCACAGACTGGAAACACCCCCCCCCAAGAATTATGAGGTATCTTTTCTCTTTATAAGCTACTATCTTGGGTATTTTGTTATAGCAACAGAAAGCTGACTAACACAGCATCTCAATATAACAATGCAGGTGATTTAATTCATCATACAGGATTAAGACAGCGTGGTGTTGCAGAGGATCATGGACTTGGGAAAATGGAGGCTGAGCCCTGGCTGCCAGTCACTGGCCATGTGACTTTAGGTAGGGGCTTATTTTCTCTAAACCTCAGTAATCTCACCCTTAAGATAGAAAAAAATAATAGTCTCATCTCATGAGGTTGTTGTAAAGATTAAATGAGGTAATGCATGTGAAGTGTTTTGCATAGGCCTTCCATGAAAGTGGTTCCACAACTATGGGTTAACAGTAATCGCAATATTGATGCTGGGTAGGTGTACTTCTTCATTCCTCCAAGTACTCACTATGAAAAACATCTGCATTTGGGTGCAAAATGGGCCTTGAGGTCTTAACAAAATTTAAAATGTCTCACTAAGTCACAGTTTGCAAACTATGTCCATAAATAGGTTTGGAGTCAGCAGTTCATATTGCTACATAAACACAACCAAATACTTCATCAAAGCCATGTAGCAAAATCATCAAGGCTGAAATAAATTGGGCATTTTTGACATCCTTGTGATATCAGTTAGAAACGACTGATCTGTATCTAAATACCTGATAATTCACTGATTTTCCGGGCTTTTCAGGCATAAATTTAGGTCTCAAGCTGGAGAACTGCTTGGGGGACCTCATTCAGTCATTCGTTTCTGGCAAATTCTCTATATTAGATCACAGGTGGGTGAACTTTTCTGTAAGGGGCCAGATAGTAAGTATCTTGGGCTTTGGGTCAGCGTGGTCTTTGTTATAACCTCTCGAGTGTGCCATCCTAGAGTAAATGCAGCCACAGAGAGTGGGAAATGAGTGGGGGTAGCTGTGTTCCAGATGAACTTTATTTACACAAAAACAGTTGGCAGACCAAATATGACCCATCTGCTGACCTCGGTAGTAGACATAGAGCTCTTGACCCTGTGGAACGTAGCTGTAGATAGGCAGGCATGACTGTAAATCAGAATATATTTTTTCAGAAATGTGTATGGGCACAGAATTGGCACCTCAACTGACCACTCTGCGAAACGGGAGAGATGATTTTGGCTAGAAAATATCTCTGAAACTCACAATGAAGCTTCTTAAGGGGAGAGAGTCAATCACGTACCATCAGTTGAAATACCCAGAAGTGTTTCACTTTGTGGCACTAGTGTTACACTGAAAGTACGTTAGACAGAAAGCTTTGTTTTAAACACAGTGATGCTTGACCCTGTTTCTGGAATATTGATACCTCTTCAGGAGATTTGTACCACAATCTGTATCCATTATGCTGTCATTATTTCAATAATTTCTTTCCATATGTAAGCTTCTTTTTTTAACCAAAAGGATCTCTTATTAAATTAAGATGAAATGGCAATTAATCTAGAGCATTATCAAAGATAGGAACATGCATTTATCTAGATCTGTTTATAAACATCAATGGCCTATTAATGTACTAATATTTAGGAGGACAATGTGATAAAAGGCTTCCTTCCTCTGCTAGCTCATTATGTATTAACATATTCCTGTCACCAGTTAGGCAATTAATGGAGACTAAAGGAACACTAATTGTAGCCTTTCCTGCCGATGTGCTGGGTCAACTTTATTTCTGGGAGCTTGCTTAGCACATTTGTAGTCATTATAAGTGAAAAAAGGAAGTGATTCTTTTTGAAAAGCAAACCTGATATTTCTGCAGAGGCTGAGATCAAAAGAGTCCTTTTCTGCATGACTCTGTTGTGAAGATCTCTGGGAAGAGAGAGGGATACATATATAAAATTTTCAAAAAGAAGGATGCTAAGAATACACAAGGGTTCCAAGGCAGCATCAAATGCTTCATGGACGAGGACAATTCTGGGGGAAATAGTTGCAGCCCAGCGCAGCCCTTCGTGCATTCTTGCTGGCCAAATGCCATTCCCCCAAACACAACCGTGTGGAGGAAGGCTCTCAAGAGTTGGTTAAATTCAGTGCCCATCTTCTGCTCCTCCATCAGCATTGGGAGGGTCTTCTATACTTTCTTTGTCTGCTTTATATTGCTTGGTCCACTTGCCATGAGCAAATATTTTCGAAAAAAAAATCACTTTTAGTAAAAGCAAACTAGCACTGAGCCCTTTTGGTAAAATGTGGAAGAACAGAGATGAGGAAGTTCCTGCAACTCTGGGGATAGACGTGACTAGAAAGAACCTATATCAAGTCTGGTGTCAGGAAGAGTGAGGAGCTAGGCTGCAACAGCACCAAGGTGCAGAAAAAAGTTCTGCAACCATCCTATTAACATACCAGATTTGATTTGACTCCATTATATTTCATCAAATTGTTTAGAAAGCCCCCAGCATAAAACATCATTGTAATTATAATCATATATTTGGAGATTTAACGTGCACACCATAATGTACCATTAGTTACACAAATAACTAATAATTTGCTAATGACAATATTATGTTAAGTCAGTTTAGGGGCAATTAAAGTGAGTGATATTTACATATGCCTAATGAATCACAGTCGATGGCAGATTAAGAGATTCTAATGAATATTCATCCAGACATTCGCAACCAGCTTCACAGTTTATAAACTGAATTATGGTTGATTTGCCCTTTTAAAAATGAATATGTGAGTATCTTCTGCATGGTGAGAATGAACAATTGGGCCTGACTGTAAAATTTTTTAAAGCAATGTACTGGTCAGAACACAAAACATTTTTATGCACTCTCATACCCTCGGCTTCGCTGTTCTTTTTTATATCACAGGTCAGTGTTGATGAACTATCTCCATTTTCATTCTCATCCATGACATGAAATATAGAAATTGTTTCATAGAAGATTAAATGGGACACAAGTTTTATGCAGCCCCAAAGAGGAAACAATTACAAGTAGCCTGCCATCGAAACAGCAAACGCATGCAGTCACCATTCTCCTGCAACGCGGAAGGCTGCTTTTGTAGCTACACTTTGTCATGATAAAATTGGGGTTGGTTTACTGGTTTTTTTCAACTTAATCATTTTAAACAATAACAAAACGAAGAAAAACACCTTGATGTGGCCCTGTAACACAGGTGAAGACCAAATAAAGTTATGTTTTGAACATTTACGTTTTCCTAAAAGGTTTGGCCATTTCTGCCTTTCCTGGCCGCTCCTGGTGAACGTTGGGAGTTTTCTTTCTGTTGTAAAGGTGAAGGGCAAACTCCTTCTGTCTTGGCAAGACCCCGCCTCAGGTCCATGAAGGAGGGGATGTCTATGGCTCCTCTTTCGGTGTCACCTTAAATTAGATGCTGTCCTCTCTGCCATACCAGATTAGAAAGGTATTAACAATTAGCGTGAATTATGTTTTCCTACATAGGGAGTGAGAGGCTAGAACTAGCACCTTGGACTATAGGAGCTAGTGAGAGAGCTGAGTAGTAAGCCCCATATATGACGGCAGCATATTTTGACAGAGTATTAAGGGAAATCTCTGAAAGCACAGTAAGCATTTTAAAGGAACGGAGGCTAAGCTTGCAGTTGGCATTTCAGCTCAATGTGTTTTCACAGTGTACTCTCATAATTTCATTGTGCATTATCGAAAGTCAAATTAATGACTTTTAGAATAAAAAACTTTGTGGTTTTCAAAAATAACATCGATAAAATGTATTATCAGTAAAGCTAGAGGTTCATTTGTGTTCTTCTCCTCGCTCTCTTTCTCTCTCCTTCTGTCTCTTAATCTGTCTCTGTCTCTCTCAGTAGTGACCCTAGAGTCTTTCCCATGAAGATTTCTGATATGCTGCTCTGCTCTCACAGCACCTGTGACTATCTGAACATCTTGGAGATGCACTTTTCCTGGGTGAGCTTGTTTCGGCGCATTCCGCCTGCAGCCGTGTTGGCTGAGACTTTCAGCACTGATGTTCTGATCTGTAAGTCAAGCGTGCCACTCGGCTTTAAAAACCGCGTGATCCAAGAAGGCTGTGTATTTCGCTTTATCTAGATCATATTTCTGCTTTTTAAATCACTTGTGGTTTTATCTCAGAGGCACAGAATTCAGTCAATCCAATCGCCTTCTCTGGTCGCGCTCTCTTGAGCCAGAGAAGGAGTCACATTTTCACTCATTCAGAGACGCGTTCAAGTGAAACGCATGCCAAAGACGGTGCCAGGCCCTGAACGGAGATCCCCTGACACTGTTTGCCCTCGTGTGCAGAAGGCAAGCCTGGATCCCACCCTCACTGTCCTCCCTCAGCCCTGGCTTTTTCCAAGGTGTGGTCACAAACTGTGTCGGTGCTTTGAACTGTCGTCCGGAGAGCTCTGGATTCTAGTGGGAGTCTTGTGGCTTCTACAGAGAGCAATGGCGAGCACCCATGGGGCTGCCTCAAGCCTCCTACTACAGGTCTAAGTGGGGCTGCTGTGCTTTTCTGTTTTAATTATTTTACCTGCAAAGAAGTGTGTTTCTTCTAAAGCTTTTTGGAAAATCATTAATATATTAAAGAACAAGTGCAGGGATTTTGTAATCTTGCAGGTTCAAATCCATACTCTACAGTTTGTAGACCTTGGGTAAATGACTCTACCCTTTGAGCATCTATTCTCTCATCTTTTAAATTGGAATAAGAATAACTGACCCTCAAGGATGCTGCAAGGAGGAAATTAATTTTTGTATTTGTTGTACTGCTCGGTACCTACCAGGTGCTCAAAAGATGTTTCTTCTTTTTCTTCTCTTCTTGGATGTTTGAGTGATCCAAACTCAAGAAAAGTAAATGTAAGTAGGGTGATTATGTATTCTAGGGGGATACTGGTGGCTGATAAATTAACTTGACCTTTTGACATATAAGCTGGGTTCTACTATTTGCACCCAATACTGCTGAATGGCCATAACTTTGTCATTGCATTTTACATTAATCCCTGAAACTTGTGATTCTGTGCCTGTTGGGAGTCTAAAGGCATGAAGAAGAACCTACCCATGATCACTAGAAATAATAATGATACGTTAGTCCCATGTAGATTTAGCACAAAAAGAAGTGTTTTGTGTATGAAGTGCATTGAGCACTTACCCCTATTCTCCAAATGAGGTATTTATGTCCCCATTCTGCAGGTATGGATGTAGCTCAGGCTACATCCTAGTAAATAGGTAGAGGAACTGGGGATTTAATGCACTAACCTGCTTTTTTGTGTATGGTGAACAGTACATTTCAAAAGTCACCTTAAATGGTTTTTATTATCTTATGCTTGGAGCTCTGAAATTGAGACCCATCCCTTCTCTCTCTCCATCTGCTAGATGCTCATTGTTTTTTTATGCAGGTTTGGCACTTTCAAAGGTCTTATATGTATTTCTTCAGTCTTGACTTTATGTGTAAGCCTTTTTTTCTGGGAAATCATTGTATAATTTTTTCCAATTTTTTATTAGTACATGGTTGCAGTGCACAATAATTTCATTTCTCATGTGGAGTTTGTACATGTACACGATGCTTCTTAATTCTTTGTTCATCCGCTTCCTCTCCTTTCTTTTTCCCTCCTTCCCACTCCCTTCACCCTTCAGTTCTCTTTCCCTTTGTAAAAGACCTATCTCCTTCCTTTCTATTATCTATCTTTAATTTTGCTCTTTATATTCTGCATTTCTCAGATAAGAGAAACCATTCAATATTTAAACTGATGTTTCTGACTTATTTCATTTAACATTATGATCTCAAGGTGCATCCGTTTTCCTACACATGACTCAAGTTTATCCAACTTAGAAGGCAGGAATCAGTGCTTTATTGAAAGACCAGAATTCCCCAGGCAAATGAGGTAAGCAAGATTAAGCCTAAAGCCTCCTTTGAGTATCTTTCTCGTTAGCTTCCACTTGGAACCAGAGAACCTAGATGAGTGGACATTTCAGCCAGATTAAACTTTATATAACCTAAGGAAATAACACATTGGCAAGCTAATACGATACTGCAGACTCTGTTTGATTTAGCATCACTCTGTATCAATCACGGGACAGACGTCGAAGGAATGGCACCGAGTCCCCACGGTGTATTGGTGGAGATCAAGACCTGGACTTGCTGTTCTGAGGTTTGGATCACAGCACATGGAACTCCAGGTAGTCTGATGACTGGGAACCCCAGGAGAACACTCAAAGCTAGTGGAGGTGCTCCAGGAGCCCACAAGGGTGGTGAGGAGACCAAGTAGGCGGGGAGTAAATGCTCTGTCTGACTCATGATAGAATCAATCCATTGTCATCTTTTCTCTGTGTCAGGATCCCTATGAAGTTTAATTTTGGAAACAATGTGACACCACTTAAAGGAAGATTAAGAAAAAAACAAAAAGGCGAACATCGCCAATCATGAAGATGCACAGCTATTTGAAAATTCCTAGGGCAAAAGTACACTAAGAAAACAAAAATACGTATTCAAGGAAAACTTCAAGACTTGTCCTACCTGGAAGAGGTGGTCCAACAGTAGATACAAACAAAATGCTCTCACCTAATTCTCCATTACTGTGTCAGGTTTCAAGTAACCCTCAGAGAAATGGAGTCTTCCTTGCCAGCTTTGCCCTACTACTTTCAAGGAAGGACACGGGTCTTTTATTGTGGGGATTTTCAACAATCCTCCTAAACACACACACACACACACACACACACACACACACACACGCACCCCTTTATACCTGTCAGGCATCATTCTCTTCATCACATCCTTCTTTTTACTTTTCACTGACCTACTGTGTATTGTGGGTTGAATTTTCAAATCTCACTTCATAATTCAAGAAGTAAATAATTTATATCCACTTCCTGGGCAGTTCTTATTTTCATATTATGCCATTTTTGTGTAGGATGTGTGTGTGTGTGCGTGCGTGCACGTGTGTGTGCATGTGTATTTATTTTTGTAGATACAAATTTGAACTTCAGTAAAATACAGACTTTGCTCTGTGGGATAATCACTTGCTCTGTATTCCTTGAGGTTAGGATTTCTTCACAAATTATTACATATCTATTGCATATTAGACTCATTTGGTCTACTATACTTTGATATTTTCACATTTAATAGCTTAGAAGGACTTAGTTTATTTTATAGATGAAGAAGAGGAGTCACAGAAAAATTGAGCTTTCCAAAATCATTCCAGGGAATCCCATTTGTACACAAATGTTTATAGCTATGTTTATCTCAGCTACACAAATGTTTAGATCCACCCGCTATCACCAAAAACTGGAAACAGCCCAAACAACCTCATTTAACAGATGAGTACAGTGGGAACACTTCTCAACAGGGAATAAACTATTTACTAGTAACAACTTGGGAGAAAAAGTCATGGAGCTAAGTAAAAAAAGCCAGTCTTTAAAGGCTACATACAGTATGATTTCATTTATATGATACACTCCAAAAGACAAAATAAAGTGAGGAAGGGCTTAACAGTGGTTGCTGAAAGTTAGGGAGGACAGAAAGTTGACGATAAAGGGATAGGACAGTGGGGATTTGGGGAGTGATAGAATTGTTCCATATAACCTGATTATGGTAGTGGATACACAGAATTTTATTGCACGTTAATTTCAAAAATAAATTTGAAAATGTGGTGGAATTCTGCTTCCTAATCCACCAAATCTGAGCTCTCCGCTCTGCCTATTTATGAGGCCCTCTCCAACCTGCTTCCCTGCTTAGTCTGCTTCCTTTCCAGGTGCGTTCCTTCCCTGCCCCTTGAGCAAGCCCTGCCTCATGTCACCCATCTTCTGTCCTTCTACGAACAAACCCCTCGGATCTCCTTAAAGCACAGCTGCAGTACAAGACTAGGTGATGCAAGCTCTTCTCAGCTACATCTTCCTTCTCTTCTCTCTCCTCTTCCCTCCTCTTCTTATTCAAATCAAATCCCGCCTCCTTTGCTTCACCTGCTGGGGTCTTTCCTGAGACTACTGCATACTTTGTCATTTATGCCACTAAAGTAACACTCTGCTATTATTGTACTGATTTTACTGCATTTCCTTCATTAGCTTTTTAGTTCCTTGAAAGGCAAGCACTTGGTTTTTTTGTTCATTTGTTTTGTTTTGTTTCACATAGCCAGAACTTTAAATGATGAAAATAGCTCCTACCACAGAAATGCCCAATAAATTCCTCACTATTTAAAACATGCATTAGCACTGTAATGAATGAATAGATGTCAATCCCAGGGAAAGAGAAACCTAGTCTGATTAGAAGTAGCTTCAAATTTCCCCTATTTATAATTGTTCTCCCATTGCCAACAGTATTATCAAGTCTTTATCTTTCCTGACATTTGTCAGCAAGAACTATTTGGCTTGCCTCAGACTTCATAGCCTCTAATCATCCCATGACCTTTGTCATTCAGGAACCTGAACATTTCCTTTGCTTTCTCTGAATTCGCTTCCAGAGTATCTAGATTTTCAATTTCATTCTACCCCTTTCCCAGGACTTTGTCAGTGCTAGGTAGTTCCATGCATATACTTCCCCCATCGTGATTTTTATTTTGCATGTTTAACCCTAAATTTGCATTTTTTTACTTCCCACATGCTTATGGCCCCACTGTGAGAATAATCTTGGGGTGTAGAGCTTTATTATCTGCCTGTCCTGGCTTCCTCAGGTCATATGTCAACCCGCAGACCCAGATTCCCTGCCCATCATTCTGGTTTCTGCCTCTGGCTGCCATCTCTCTGCTCTCCCGCACTCTTCTGTCCCATGACCAGGACGCTGCGAGCCCACTGTGACCCGGGGATCAAGACGGAGAGGACTGACTGCCTCTTGGAGCAGCTTGAAGAGCACTGGGAGTTGAGTTTCAGGGCTCTTATTTTTAACTTTGGTTCTAAAATGTAGCCCAGAGGCTCCTCACCATTTAAATGGTGTCTCAAATAGCCATTCATCTTTGATGGAAAGAGTTTGACCAAAGGTAGTCCTAGCAGAGAGAGGAAGCAATAGAGAAACAGGAGAGCGAAGGTTCCAAAAGTAGATAGACTTGATGCCTCCCCGATCCAGGAAGTAGCCAGTGCTTCTCCTCTGAGAAGAACTTATTTTTCTGCATCCTCAACACAATCAGCTACTTCAGCAGTGTTAGCAGCAAAATCATCAAAAATATTACTACACCTCAAGATAAGGCAGAATCTGCTCACTTCCTAACTTGCACCCCAGAACAATTACAAAAATCATAGTATGCAACCCATTCAAAGCTCTGGTAGTTGAAATTCACACTTGGTGGCCACATTGATTCTGAGGGACAGAATCTATAATTCACTGCAAGAACAGGATGATGGGGAATGGACCAAGGGTCACCACAAGGAATGACCTAATGCTATGGGGAGGTGGGAAGGGTTACCCCAGACTATCCAGAGGTGATTCTGTGTGTGTGTGAGAGTGTGTATGTGTGTATGAGAGGGAGATGGAGACCTACAAAGATTTCTGAGTTGTATTCTGGAGATCTTTTGGGCCTACAATTGGATATGGGTTGCCACAATCTCTCTTAGAAAACCTACTTTGTATGTTGTCTTAGTCACTTTCCTTATTGCTGGGACAAAATATCTAACAGCTGCTATTAAAAGGAGGAGAGGTTTAGTTAGGCTCACAGTTTCAGAAGTCTCAGTCCTGGCACAGTTGGCAGAAGGGTGGAAGGGTCTAGGCGAAGGAAAGCTGCTCAAATCATGGCAGCCAGGAAGCAAAGTGAGAAAGGAAGAGCAGGGAGGAAGATAACCTTCTGGGTTACCCCTCCAGTGAGTGACCCACCACTTCCAATCATACCCCACTTCCCAACAGCAAGTCAGCTATGTGTCCCTGTGATCCAATCACCTTCCCAAAGTCTGCCTGCGAGGCCAAGAGACCTTTGGGGTACACTCTCAACCCAAACCATCACATATGCCTTCAGTCTCAGGATATGTTTTTCAATTATGGAAATTGTCAGCTATACTGAAAATCTACCATGTCCCCACTTCTCTGTTTTGAAACTCTTACATTCTGTCTATGCTGAAGCTCAACTCTACCTCTTTGTTTGCCCCTTGTGTGTTTCTTATTCTATTTTGTGATCAGACTGAGTACCTCAGCAAGTCTTTCCATTCATGAACTAGGGTTGTCCCTGGGAAGGGAGCGCTGTGCTGCAGAGAGAGCCTGGAGCTAGGCCTCCTTGAAGCCTGGCCACCCCTCTGATCATGTCACTCCTGCTGGTGTGCAAAGTGCATTGCCTCATTTAAGTTCTAACCCAGGTTGCTGAGGACAACCTTCCCACCTCAGTTCCCTCTTGCCTTTCCTACCCTATTTCATCTTTCAATTCTAGGCTACCAAAGAAAAATGTTAGAAAGAGGTCATGCACATTTGATTAACTACAAAATGGACATCTGCAGGCACCAGAGGACCTCTTTTCCCGTACCCCACCGCAGTGTGTTGTTTGGGGTAATGTTCATACCAAGCAATGCTCCATCCCATCCAACAGCACCATTTAATTCTCTTGTTCACACTTTACTGGCTGAAGGTTATAAATGTTTTATGAGCCGCTGAGCTTGCAGCATTACTATTTTATTAGAATATGTTTTCTTCGTAGTTAGGTTACTAGTAAAATTGTTCTTTCTCTTAAAAATGTTCACATGCTATGTAAGGGCACCTGACAGGATGGAAGTAACTATTCAGAATGGTTTGGCTCATGGGGAAGTGAGTCTGGTGAGCCCTGGGGTTTGTTTATCTTGTACTGATCTACACATAACTTGGGAAAGGAAAGGAATTTTATGATACTCTAACAACTTGATTCGGTGCAGACCTTCTAGAGGCAGAGTGTAAGTGCTGAACTGTATTACATTACACCCTGATAGCCATCCAGTCAGCTGTGAGTTCCCATGGGCACACACTGGGAGGAGGGGTCCATTGGGTGGTCCCTGAAAAGCCACCGTGCATTTTTGAACATCAGCTTCTACATCTACCCTGTCTCTGACACCTCTTACTTTTCTCCAAAACTGAGAGTCAATAAGTTGGAGAAGGGGAAAAGAGACAAAGCTGGAGCGTAAGTAGAAGTCTAGTCCTCCAGTGTTACAATGAGAAATCATGTTTCACCAACTCAGAATATCAAATACTACTTATAACCTCCCAAAGGGAACCCCATGGGGCCACCTCCCTTCACTCTCTCACGGCTCTGGTCACGTGGCCCGCTATTTATTATGTTGCCCGCCTCTCTTTCTTACCTTAAGAGAGTCTTGTCTTTTCAATCATAAATTCCATCATTACTTCTAATCTGTGGCCTTTCTAAATATTTCCTCCCTGATGCATAAATGTAGCAAGAATCACTCCCCCATTGTTCTCATTCTAAGTCTTAATCAATTCATTCTCCTTCAACAACTTTACACTAAATATCTGCTATGTGTCACAGCATTGGAGATAAAAGGATGAACAAAATATAATCTGTACCTTTAGGTTCACACATTTGTATTTCCACATTATATTAGAGTCCCCAAGAATGACTTGTCAAAGGATGAGACATCATTGGAACCATTTTCGTATCTTAATTCTTACCATTGTCTAGCATACAGTAGCTGTTCAAAAGATATTCTTTCTTCCTGCCCCCTTCTCTCCATATCCCCCTCCTTTTCCTCTTCTCTTCCTTCCTTTCCACTGCTGGGCAGTGAACCCAAGGACTCAAACACGCATGCCAGGCAAGTGCGCTGCCACTATTTTTACGACAGGGTTTTGCTAAGTTGACCGAGTTGGCCTTAAACTTATGGTTCTCTTGCCTCTGCCTCCCAGGCAGGTAGAATTATAGGTACACAGCACCATGCCTGGTCAAGATATTTTTTAAATTTCATTAAATGAAGAAAGAAGAACTTCGTCCTAAAGACTGTGCTCTATAGGTAATATAATGGGAGATCTCCAAAGTTTGGATCAAAAAAGATCCTTCTTGTGCTAGGGATTTTTGCACTCTCCAAATCATATTGCAATTTTTTTTTTATCTTATTGACTCAGGAAACATTTACCAAGAGTTTATCCTTTAAAAAGCGTTTATCCTTTCCTGAGTCTTTTGTTAGACATTGAAGAAAAGATAAGTAAGCACTAAATATACATGTACATCCATGTATAGGTATATGTTAGTATAGTTGTTCTTCCTTATCCATGGGTTCCCTTTCTGTCATTTCTGCCACCTACAGTCAACTGTGGTGTGAAAAATATTACATGGAAAAGTCCAGAAACAATTCACAATTTTAATTTAGGTACTATTCTGGTAGCATGGTGAAATCTTATGCCATTTGATGTCATCTTACCCCTTCCACCTCCCACCCCTGTCTTGAATCAACCTTTTGTCCAGTGTATCCACACTGTATGTGCTACCTTCACATTAATCACTTAGCCATCTAGGTTATCAGACTGACTATCATGGAATCATAGTGCTTGAATTAAAGTAACTCTAATAATGGCTCCAAAGTACAAGAGCTATGATGCAAAGCAAAGACAAGGCAGAAAATAGGAAGGGACAGATCAACTTTAGTACTATGTGGCAATGCTGCTGGGCATGTTGGACAAAAATACATATAATAAATAGAGGATTCAGTATTACCTAGTTGTAGGTATCCACTGGGGTGTTTGAATTGTATTCCTTACAGATAAGGGGCATCAATGTATAGATACATCTATGTATATATTATATATGATGTCAAATATAGTATATATGCATAGAAAATATTTAATATAATAATAATATCATTATTGTTATTACATGGAAAATCTATACCTTGTCCTGTCCTTTGGCACTAGCATTATGGCAAGAATCTACTTATTAAAAGTAAAAAGCTCAGAAAAATTTAAAAGGAGGACTTCTGGGAAGATAGTGGCATGGTGAACAGCAGAGAGATGGGCTTTCTGAGATTTGGTGTCCTAATGTCGGAGAACAGCAATGTGAGGAGGAGAAGAGGTAGGGAAGTGGGTCCCCAGGACCCTAGCAAGGATCTGAAGTGAGAATTGAAGCCCACAGGGAGAGTGGAGTGGGACCTCAGTACAGAAGGAGGAGGTGGCAAATGGTGCTTTCTCCCAAGCCCTGGCTCGTAGTGTGCGAGAGGTGACTCAAGCCTGCAGACCCACAGGGACTACTGGTGACCCCAGAGGCCTCCACAGAGAGATGCCCGAGTGGAGTGGAGTGGAGTGGTGGACACAGTGGACTGCAGTGGCTGGTGAGTTGTTTGGGTTCAGACATCCCCCAGGAGAGCGCAATTGGCCAGTTGCCATCTCGGTGTGGGGCTGACTGAGTTAGAAGTCAGAGAAGTTGTGGGTTGCTCCATCTGTCAGCTCCCAGTGTCAAGGCAGAGCGGAGTTCAAGTCAGCAGGAGGTCAGGGAGCCAAGTTCAAGCCAGCAGGAAGCAGAGTCCAAGCTGGCAGGAGAGGCAAGGTGTATTGCTGGTTGAACAATTCAGGTTTGCAACCTCACAGCCAGAAACCAGCCTCAACTTCAGTGGAATTGAAGGTGCAGGTTTTCAAGGATTATCCACAACTCCACCATAAATCTACTGCTAGGATTAATCAACAGGGATCTGGGCCTGCCCACCAGGCCTACCAGCAACAGCAGAGACACACCGTAAAATGGACATGTTTTTCATTTTCCTTCCAGTTTTTTTTTCTGTTTTGCTTTACTTCTTTTTCCTTTTTTCTTATTTTTTCTTGTTTTTATGTGCATGTGAACATTGTTTCTAGTTTTTTTGTTATTGTTTTCTTTTGTTCTTATTTTTATTTCTTCCTTCTCTTTCCCCCATCTTCTTCACCAGTTTCCCAAAGTTTGTATAATCTTCCTTTGTCCTCCAGTCTTGCTTCTCATCTGTTTTTCTTCTTCTATTTCTCTATTTTTACCTTAACCTCTTTTGAATTTTCTCCCCGAGGGTAAAATTGCCATATTGAAGGCATACTTACTGTATACAATTTTCTGGTTTGTTTTAGATTTTGTTACATAACCACAAATCTAGTTCATGTAGTTAAATGTAGCAAATTAATAGTTAACACCGTTCGTCATTTTCTAGGTTATGTTTGATGATATTGTTATCACTGATTGTACTACTTTAGCCAAGGTGACATCATTGTTCTAATCAGTTGTTCTTCCTGTATGCCAAGACTGAGATTGCCTGAGGGTCATAAACAATTCTATAGGCCATTGCCAAGGAACCAGGGGCTAAGTCAAATAGACAGCAACATTTCATCTCCAATAAATTGAAGAGGTACGATCTTGCAACAAACTTAAAACCCAAAAGCCAGCTACATCTGGAAGACACCTCTGAGAAGTAGTCATTTCCAAAGGGTTCTCAGTGCTAGCAATAAAACTACTTGCCATAAACAATTTACAAGCATCAACCCAGGAATTAAATTTTAAAAATAGGAAATGAGAAGACACATAAGCTAGATGCAACCCCAGACTTCCAGCCCACCAAAAGCAAACTCAGGGGGCAATGAGGTAGAAAAAATTAAAAGCCACCCACCTGTACTCTTGGAAGTTGTAACAGTGAAAATAACAAAGCAGATGAATGAGGCTCTGGAAAAAATCAAATCAGAAATAATTTCTCAGATAACTACAGAGACAGTGATGAGAATGAGGGACATAATGACTCCAGGGCAGATACAGATTAAAAAATAGAGGAGCTTAGGAAAATGATGGAAGCATGAAAGTCCAAAATAGGAAAGAAATAGAATCCATAAAACAGATTCAAACAGATATCCAGGAGATTAAAAATTTCATTGAAAGTATAGGCAGCAGGATGAACCAATGTGAGGACAGAATATCAGATACAGAAGACAAGATTGTGGTTAGTGATCATGAAAAGAAAGAGTTCTTAAAAATAGCGAGGGATGGGGCTGGGGATTTAGTTCAGTGGTTAGAGTGCTTGCCTAGCAAGCTCAAGGCCCTGAGTTCGATCCCCAGCACCAAACAAACAAAAAAAACAAAAAACAAAAAAACAAAAACGAAAACAAAATAGTAAGGGATGACAAAAAAATCAATCCAACAGCTGCTAGATGATGCCAAGAAGAATAACATAAGATTGATCAGAGTCAATGAAAAAGCAGGAAACAGCATAAATGATATTTTAAAACATGTTCACAGAAGTAACAGTAGAAAACTTTGCAAGTATGGAAAAAGAATTTAACAAACAGGAAAGTGAGGCATATAGCCTCACTTTTTAAAATCAGCCACGATAAAAACAAAACCCCAAAACTACCCAAAGGCATTTAATAGACAAGATTCCAGAAATTCAACACAAGAACAAAATATTGAAAGCTGTTAGAGAAAAGAAACAAATCAACTCTAAAGGAAAGCTCATCATAGCAGACTTCTCAATGCAAACCCTCAAGACAAGGACAGCTTGAAGTGAAGTATTTCAAGCCCTACAAGAAAACAACCTCCAGCCCAGACTGATGTACCCTGAAAAACTATCTTTCAAAATTCACAAAGAAGTAAGATACTTCCACGACAAAGAACACCTGAAGAAATTCATGACCACCAAACCAGCACTTCAAAATGTTCTGAAAGACATTCTAGAAAGAGATAACAAGGACTACAACTTCATGAACCCCAACAGAACAAATCCACCAAGCAAGATGAGTAATTAAACATATGGGGAGAAAAGGGAACCAACAACAGGAAAATAACATGACAAAGATAAGTCAATACATATCAGTTATAACCATCAGTGTAAATAGTGTCAATTCACTGATCCAAAGAAACAGGCTGACAGAATAGATCAAGAAGCAAGATCCAACAATATGCTGCATATGAGAAACACATTTAGTTAAAAAAGAAATTCATAGACTGAAGGTCAAATGATAGAAAATAATACTTCATGTGATAGGAACTCAGAAAATAGCAGGGGTAGCTATTCTACTTGCAGACAATATGGATTTCAAGCCAAGACTGATTAAGAAAGACAAAGAAGGTCACTGCATCCTTGTAAAGGGAACAATCCAAGAAGAAGAGATAACAATCCTAAATATATATGCACCAAATACCAGCGCACCCAACTATATAAAACAAATGTTAATGGACATAAAAGTAAAAAGCTCAATCATCAGCCCCTTCCATTAACTACAGCTCTGCAAGGACTATGTCTTCTTTATATCATCACTTCTAGAGTAATGTTATGAATTGTAAGTGTTCAGCAAGTACTTGGCAAATGAGTGAATTGTACTGCTATTACTTTGAGTGCTCAAATTACTGAAGATATTTACTTCTGTCTAAAAATACCCAATTTTCATTCAATTAAGTGGTACATAGTAGAATTCATTTTTTGGATTAAGCTGGCCTGAAATTTCAGGTTTGTTTTTACATTTATAAAAATGTCAGGATTTTGTGATAATTTTTTAAAAGTCTATACTTGGCATGGGATTAAGAGAAAAAATGTTTCTCTTGTACAAGGAAAAAAATAAATAAAACTCACTGTAGAGAGAACTATAGCTTTGAATCTATCATATCATGAGTTTTATTGTCTGAATTATTGTGTTCTACGTGTTACCAGTAAAGAAGGAAAATGTAAGAAGACTCATTACGAGGCTATGGTGCAAGAACACTTGGTATAATAAGACTGAGCTCACTAAAGCAAGAGAAGGCAATTGCTTCACTAGGCAAATAATTTTCAAAATTTTCTCTAATACAGTTGAAGCTGGCTTAAGCCTCCATAACCAGAAAGTCTCAGGTTATAGTGACAATTAGAACAGCACTAGACCTCAAATATCTGCCACAGAAGGTTTCCCCAAGACATAAATATATATGTGCGTGTATATATGTGTGTGTGTGTGTGTATCGAAAATAATTTGCCAACGCAGGAGTAAAAACCATTTAAAATATCTCCACGTTTCAATCCTAAAATCATTTATTTGAAGATGGAACTTCTAATCCTCATTTTTTCTTTCTGTCTTTTTTGCCAGAAGTGTCCAAAACCTTCAGCAAAATTGAGCTATGTTTATGAAAATACTTTCAAATTGTATTTCTGCTTATGCTTTGAGATTCTGACATCATTTTCTGTGGTGGTCAGAGAAGCTTCCTCTGGGAGTATAGCTCTAGTACGTATTATGTAAAATGTGGTTATTAAGCAGAAACATAGGAAATGTTTCCAAACATAAAAAGTATTTTCCGAAGGACAGAAAACACCTGTACACCTGTTTCAGAGTGTGTGAAGCAAGGGTCATCTCTGAGTATGTTATTAATGAGCCCTCCACAGCCCCTTAGGTGTGGCTGTTCAGATGTGATAGTATCTCTAAAGCGACTCTATTAAAAAAAAAAAAAAGCCACGTGAGCACACAACAGATGGGCAAGAGCCCATTCTGGACCTGTGCTTCAGTACATGCTGCCGCAGCCCTGATCCTACTTGCTCCTGTGGTGATTCTGGGGCTTGCTGTAGTCAGGAAAGTACTGAACCAGGACGTGCAAGGTCCTGAGGTGCAGTATTGATGCTGCAGCCTCTACTCTCATGTCTCGATTCCAGAGAGCTGGCACACAGGCCTAGGAAGAGAGCCAGTGCCCAGCAAAATTAATGGCTATTAATTGTCTACCATGTGCCATGCACTGCTCTAAGTACTTTCTAGGTATAGACTCATCCAATCCTGGCACTTCTCTATTGTAAATTCTATCAAAATGTGCCTTTTACAGATTAGGAAATAGAGACATAGAAGTTAAAAGTCCTGCCCGGGTTTACACAGCTGGTCAATTGGGGAGAAGATTGTAAAACTCCAACACTTTGACTTCTATTAATGGTTTTAGGAGCTACACTAGGTTCCTCTCCACTACAGTAAGAAGCATCAGACTGTACTAACTCACACTTATGTGTGAATAACTGATAGTCATTAACTTTCCTTGAGAAGTTTTCAATTTAAAAAGATGTCCATGAACCAAAGGAATCTTAACCAATGGATTTTTACAAGGTGTTTGTCATCTGCTGGCCTTATGCTGGGCTCTGGGCACCCCGCAATGAACCAGTCACAGTTGAGATGGTTGTGTTGGTTACAGGGCCAGGGCCTGCTCACAGCTGGGTTTGAACTTAGCTCTGCCATGTAGAACTCCAAGCCAGCTGTTTAACTCGCATGGGCTTTGGATCCTCCGTGCAAAATGGGATAAAACAAGTCGGTCCTGTGTAGTTTAAATGAAATAATGGCTGCAAAGCATTCTGCAAGAGTATCAGTAAAGACCTGTAGTCAGTATGCAATCTATAGTAGCTACTATTATTGGGAAATTCCTTTCTGGAGACATGAAAATAAAAATTACAAAGTGGTTTATAAATGCTAAAGGAGACACGGGAAGCAAAATGCGATAGCAGGGTGCAATTAACTTCAAACTGTGCCCCCCAGAATCCTGGGGACCCCCAGGTATAGCTGGGGACTCAGGCAGGGTGGGGCACAGAGGAAGGAAGCGACACTCCTCCACACCGGCTCCCCTGTTTTCATTTCAGCCAGATTAGTCCCGGTTGTACCTGGTGCAGGTGTGCTTGACATGGGCCTTTCCCGTCATAACGTACCTGGAACGAGTCTCTGCAAGATTACCCCTGAGACTAGGAAGCCCATACCCAGGTTTCCAATGGGCCCTTTGGAGAGTCCTGGGTAAGTAAGTCCATTACATTCTCTGACTTCTTCCTTGCTGTATAATAGGAGAGAATTCGTTTAATCTGTTTTATTGTTATTCCTTCCAGGTAGAGAATCTTTCCAGCTTTTGGACGTGGGGGAGAAAGACAGATTATTCTAGGAGACCCTCTTCCAACAGAATTGCCTTCTCCACATTGAGTACTTTCGCTAGTTGTTTGTTTGTTTACTTATGCTGTCTTTTTTGACATCCGAATTCAGAGACTTTCTAGAAGTTTCCAGGCTGTTTGTAGTAGCTCCCCAGGCAGTGGGGCAGGAGGGTTTAGGAGGTAATTCTGGAAGGCTTTCAACAAACTGATCTACTCCAATGCAAGTATTTGTGGCTGAAGAACCTTTAATCGGGATAACCTCATAGTGTCCACTCCAGACCAATTGCTGAGTTCATCTCAACTCCCAAGTTCAGAGTGAAGGAACGACAACATTTTCTTTTACTGTAAAAGCATATAACAAAATGTAGCATGCTAACCGTGTACAGTTCCTTAGCACTCAGTAGGTCCACTATTGTACAACGGACACCTGGAACTTTTCCATCTTGCAGAACTGGAACTCTGTACCTGCTCTTTACTTCCCTCCTTGCGGTCCTTGGAGACCACATTCTACTTTCTGTTTTTATGAGTTTAACTACTTTAGATACTGCCTATGAACTGAGTCATACAGCATTTGTCTTATTTTCTCTTACTGGCTTATTTCATTTAGTATAGCATCGTAAGCTTCATCCATGTAGCAGCATGAGACAAAATTTCCTTCACTTCTAAAAAAGATACTTTTATTAGTACATGTTTGCAATACATAATGGTCACATTCATCATGGAGACTTGTGCATGTCCATATCTGAATTCGTTTTACGCCCCTTTCCTCTATCTCCCGCCTCCCTTTATCTCTTGGTCTCCTTCCCGTTTGCAAAAGATCTAGCTCCCCATTTCCTATTATCTACCTTTTATTTGGATCTTTATGTATACTTTGGGTTTCTCGTAAGAGAGAAACTATGCGATGTTTATCTTGTGTGCCTGATTTATCTTACTTAACCTTAAGGTCTCAAGGTGCAACATTCCACTGGAAGTATATTATGGATATACCATTTTTTAAGAACCATTCATCTGTTAATAGACTTCAAGTTGCTTTTACCTCTCTGCCATCATGAATTAACACTTCAGCAAACATACGTGTGCAAATATCTCTGAGATCCTGCTTTGAATTTTCTTGGAAATGTACCTAGACATGGGGGTGCTGGACCGTCTGGTAGCTGCACCAATTTTCAGTGTTCTCCTGCTGCAGCTTCCTGGGAAATGAAGGGGATGGTGGAAGGCCACATCTGAGAGCTTCGTGCTGCTTGGAGCTCCCTGGTTTTGTTCTATCCAAGTCTACCGGGAAACACTGGCTCGGAGAAGCAGCAGCAGTAGGACCAAATGGGGGGAGAATGCCTGCCCTTCTGGGATCTTTTCAACAAGATACACAACGCTGAGAAACATGCCCCCTCTCATCTTCTTTAGCGAAAGCCTCTACGGCATTTCTCGATTTGGCCCTGATAGTTAGAACCCACAAGGGCGTCCATACTGCAATTGTAAATATGCCGATTTTCATCCCACTCATCTATAAACGAAATAATTTGCACAAAAATCCTGCAGTCTCACCTCCCTTATCAGTGGCAATTTAGTAATTGAAATGATTGAGAAGGTTTCAGTGATTCAGAAAATACTCAAACACAGCTGAACACCAAGTAGCAGTGTTCTGTGAAGCTGGTTTTAATAGAGTATTCATCGCTCTCACTAACGGAACCGCTAGGTACCATGGTGACCGAGATAGAGGTAGATGGATGGGAGTTGAGAAAAACAATGGGTTCCCTGTCTTTCATGTTAATTAGTTGGCCCCTGCCGTATATTCCATCTGTTCACACACTGTGACCTCAACATACATGCTGCATGAAGGAAAAAAAAAGGAACAAAATATACATTAAACAATTGCCATCAGATTTGGATTTTTAAAAACAGTTGATCCAGAAAGCTGGTACTTACACAGTATTATTTCACCCCGCCCCTTGAAATTCAGTGAAGACATAAAAGTATCATCAAGGAGAGGATGTCTCCACTTCTTTGCTCTTTTATTCCCTCTAACTGTGAATTACACTTTACAGGAGGCACTATGGGTTGTCATCAGCTCCTGGCCTCTCAGATGTGGGAACCACTGTCCTGGGCCAGGTGCCTCTGTGGGTTTAGATGTGAAGAACAGCCTGGAACATTGATTTCTTTGAGAATTCTCCATTATCCTTATAATTATCGAAGCAGTAGACCACTCAGATGACCCAAATTCTGTTAAACTGTTATATATGGTGTGGATTTTAAGAGTGACTTAGAAACTACAGAAAGTTGAAATCTTGGTATTTGAGAGACTCTTAAAGAAGTTCTAGTGTGGGTAGATGTCTTGGTTGGAAGGGAAGAGAGATGATGGAACTTTGTAAGTACGAGCTTCAAAAATGTGCAGAAAAACTGACCAAGAAGGGAATTTAGGAACCAAAACATACATTTCCAGAAAAGCAAAACTAATGACAAAACCAAAACAAAACAAAACAAAATCCTTGGAGGGGAAACAATTCCTATCTGCAAAGTGTAAATGTGCTTTACGTTGGCTGTGGGGGAAAAGGCAGTGAAAGCCCACTTCCGAAGACAGAGCTGAGCAGCCTGTGCACCTTCATGAATACCGTGTGTGGCAGGAGAACGCCTTGTTATTTTCTGTGCATGTGGAGGTTCGACCTAATGGGACCGTATGTGCTGCTGCATTTGTATTTCCCTGGTGGCAGACGGACAGACCCTCTGAGGGTCAGGAGAACTGGGGAAATACTTTCTCTGTGGTTGCTGACCCCCCAGAAGCAAAGATGTAAGGAGAGTTTACCATCACCACTTGCCTGTAAGTAACAGGCAGAAGGACGCAGAGGTCACAGGAACTCCAGAATGAAACTGCTTGAGTATAGCTCCTGGCTCTATCGCTGTGGGGTCTGAGACAAGTGACTCATCTTCTTGGGCCCCGCTCCTTGCCTATCAAATAGGCAGACTAATATTCCTGCCTTTGTGAAGGTTGCTGGAGGATGACACTCTGGGAGCTACAGCTGGAACCCTGTGCAGGGAGCCTGAGCTGTGCGTGCCAGGTCAGAGGAGTTCAAGGGCAGCCTAAACTACATAGCAAGATCCTGTCTTGGACACACAATCACAGACACACAGAATTGCAAGCAATAGGAGTCCCCCAGAATGTTAAAAAAAATCTCATTTAGAGTTTCATTGTCTGGTTAGGGAATAACCACTTCCCTAAGCATAGAAATGAAAGAGATTACATGGGAAAAGGAGATGTTTTGGGGCTACAATATAAATAAAGTGAAAATAACTCATTATTCCCTAGAAGTCTTGGCAAGGTCCCTGAACCGGGGGTCTACCAAGTTTCAGGGGTGAGACAAATCCCTCTGAAGATGAATGCAATGTGACAGATACATGCGTGTGTTTTGTGGACGGGTTTCCAGCTTTGGTTGGATTTTTAAAAATCTGCCACCAAGATGATTAAGAGCCACTGGACTAGCAATATATTTAAAAACTAGAGGAGGGGGAAAAGTGTGTTTCTTTTTCTGTTACATCTGACCACAGATACCTCTAAATGTTCTGTTTAAATTCCCTGAAGATCCTTCAGCTAAAACACATTAGCACCACCCAGGTGCAGATGAAATTTTTTTCTTGTCAGGCTTTCCTGACAGCACAGATCCGAGCCCCAAACCAAATCATCTTGCCTACATGTCATGTGAAAAACACAAAGAAGCTGATTTTTAGGGGAAAATGTCCCATCAGTCAAAATAATCTCATATTCCCAAAATGAATATCGATGCAGGATGTAACACCAGAAGGGAGGACAGAACACGCGCAGGACAGTGGAAGGGCTGACTCCACACAGAAGGAAAATTAGGGCTGTGTCACTTTGCCGCTGCTGCTGCTGCTGTCACTGTCCCGCGAAGGACCCCGTCTCCCCATGAAATGTTTCTGAAGAAACCTGCTTCTTGCCTGCCTGCCCTACCAGCTCCGGTGAAGCTGACAGTCACACTAACTACCTGGATTTTCCCCGACTTGACTATTGATGTCACTATCCTCACCCGCTTTGTCAGACAGGCGGTGGCTGTGAGCTCAGGGATGCGCCCCACAGCCCCCCACGAGTATGTGTGACCTGTGTGCACGCACGTGTGACGCTTCCTGCCTTCCCTCGCCATGCCGAGTGCACTCCAGGTCTTCAGGGATTTGGTGAAGCACAAAGACCAAGCCCAGGACGGAGCTGCCCAAACGCCTCCGCCTGGCATTCAAGGCCCTCAGGCTCTGCCTCCCTGCGTTTTCCCCACACCTCTGCCTCTGTTTCCTCTTCCTAAAAGTTCCAGCAAAGTTCTTTCCCACCTCTGCCACCCTCACAGCCCTACGAGGCCCATCTGCATCCTCACGCCTCAATTCTTGGACTTCCCAAGCCAGGAGCAGTCTTCCTCTGCTGGGCATTTGCGCATCCCTTTTATTACACGGCATTTAAAACTGTGCCCCCTTCGGACACTGCACCCCTCCGTCTCCCCAGGCTCCCTCTATGCACAGACCCAGAAGGAGCCTCCTCAGTAAACGCTGGGGATGTGAACTAAATTGAACGTTTCGGCTACAGGGATAGAAAACACTCCAGGTAATAATGCGATCACTCGCTGTAACTTTTGTCTAGACATGTGAGCATCGTTCCCTTCTAGTTCTTAAGAGTAAGAACAATAGGAGTGAATTACCCGCACGCGTGGCCGTGCCAGGTAACACTCAGAACACCCCGCATCTTCATCGCTGTCTTTCGGCCTGTGTGCTAAGTCTGCCTTCGCAGCAGGCTGTCGCCTGAGGAGCTGGAGGTCCTGGGCGTCAGGGGCCCTCGCATGGGCATCTGTCCTATTAACGGGGAAGCGGAGGCCACAAAGAAGGCGGCCGGCTGCAGGCAGAGCTCGGTTTCTTAGCCCCTCTGCCGGCGTCCCTTCCTCGGAGCCTTTAGTGTGGGGCCCTGTACCCAACACACGAGTCTGCGTACTTTTTTCTACTCTTTCGTGTCTTCATTCAATAATGAGGTTTTTAACTCCTTCTCTCTCTGTCTCCCTACGTTCTTACCTTCCTTCCTGTTATCGTACCAGCGTTTCTGTCACTGTTGTAAACACTGGAAAGAGGTGACACTCCCGCAAAAGCACAGCAGAGCCCCGTCTCGCCGCCCGGCTTCGGTTCCGTTAGCTCACACTGCCCTCTTCTGGTCTCCGGGCCGATCTGAAAATACAACTCGGATTGCAGCAGTAACACAGTCCTCCAGGAGGCAGAGAAGCGACACGTACTGCCTGACACACAAAATCCTGCCAACATCAATAATCTCATCACTTAAACGTATACAAACCACTCAGCATCACTTGTCGTGCGTTTGTTAATTCCAAATAGGTGCAAATATTTTTAAAATTCAAAAGGCTTAATTTTGTCTTTCCATTTTATTTTTCTGTTCATTAGAAGGTGATCCTTAAATTTTAGTATTTTTGTTTAGTGGCTAGTTTCACCGAAGGCTCATGGGAGGTGGTGCTGGAGGTTCGTTTTGTTAGCAAGGAGCGGGAGTCAGGCCACGCTCTGCCGCTTGTCAGGGGGGCCCAGGGTGCAGGACGAGTTACTCCAGCCTTTGGCTTCGGTGACTTCATCTGGATGTGGATCTAGTGATCAAATGAAATGTGTGTGTGTGTGTGTGTGTGTGTGTGTGTGTGTGTGTGTGTGTGAGGGCGTTTGGAAAACTCTGAAGATGTCACACGCAAGCGAATCACGATTATTCCTAGGTTAAAAAAAAAGACACTGTGAAGAAATACTAGAGGCTCTGGTAACATGTACAGTGTCATTTTATTATAAAGATGATTTTCAAAAATTGTGACGCTATTTAATGACACAAGAACCTAGAAAATATTGTTTCCTTCCCTGGAGCTTATCATAATAATGTAGAAAATGAGAGTTTCCTGAGTTAGTTTCGGTATAATCTCAGCAAAAGAGAGATTTGGCTTAAAAATTTGAGAACTCTTAAATTCTATTTTTAAAAACATATACATAGGTTTGGGGATTTAGCTCAGTGGTAGAGGACTCGCCTAGCAAGTGCAAGGCCTGAATTCAATCCCCAGCACCCCCCAAAAAACCCATATAAATAGCATTCTATCCAATGATAGCTTATAATCTTTAGATTTTATATCTTTAAAATAAAAATAATAAACCATCATTAATTAGGTATCCATCACAACCATACAAAAGGGATTCGATGGTTTGGATCTAAAATTTCCCCCAAGGGCCAAGCATGAAAGGCTCAGTAGCCAGCTGACCAGCTCGGGAAAGTGATTGGGTCTTGAGGGTTCTGACATCATCAGTGAATTAGCCCATCAATGAATTCCCATCTTTATGGACTTATTAGGAGGAAGGGCCTGGATGGATAATGGTCACCAGGTGTGCGCCTCTGAAGGGCTGCTGGGAATTGAACTCAGGGCCTTGTGCTTGCTAGCCAAGTGCTCTACCACTGAGCTAAAACCCCAACTCCTGGTTCTAATTAATTTTAATCTAGGGTACAGCGTACCCCCTTGATTTTATATGACCTCCATGCTTGGTGCTGTGGCCATGGTGGGGAGGCTCCTGCAGGGATGCTCACCCCGGGACTGAGTGCTGACTCAGAAATCTATGCAGGAGTGAGAGCTGTTTCCCTGCATCCCCTCTTCAGGGGCGCAGGGCATCAGTGTCACAAAGACGGTGAGGGCCGGGGGCGGGACAGTGGGTGGGGCTCAGCAGTGGACACTGCCCTGGTGCTGGGCCAAGGAGGGAGGCCGGGGCAGCAGCCAAGCCACACCCTGTTGGGCACAGTGGAGCCCTGATTCCTGGGGAAGAGGAAGTTACTCTCACAGGATATAGTTGTTACCAGTCTTTTGGCAGTGCTGTTTCAATAGCTATATAGAGTCCACTTCAGGCATTTCATATATTCTGTTGCCAACTGATTGCCACATGCGAACACACACACACACGCACTCACACATTCTTACCATGTACATAAACCTGTGTAGTTTTCCCATCCAGTTTAAATAAGAATTTAAATTTGTCTTTCAAAATACCTCTTTTCTCCATGTAATTAATTTCACTGCATTTATTTTGTTTCCAAACCGAAATTGCTTATTTCCAATTACAAAATTATGAAACAACAGGAAAAAAATGGAATAAAAACCATTCTTAATTATTCTGGACCCTGTTAAGCATGGTGGTGCATGCCTGTCATTCCAGCACTCAGGAGGCTGAGGCAGGAGGATCGCTGCAAGTTCAAGGCCAGCCTAAACTACACAGCGAGACCCTGTCTAAAACAAAAATTATTCTGAATCCCACAAAACAGAGAAAGCACCATTAATGTATCCTAATATAAAAGTGTCTATCTTCCCAGAACTCAAAAAGATACATATGTAAACATACATACATATGCAGTTATATTTATATTTATTTATTTATTTACCTAGGGTCCTGGGGATGGAACTCAGGGCCTTATACTTGCTAGGCAAGCGCTCTACCACTTGAGCTAATCCCCAATCCCTATATTTATATTTATTTTATATATTTTTGTATGTAAGAACTCATCAGAACACATGTATATAGATGCTTACTTATGTATTTTTGCTTGTCAATTGTTGAGATCTATGTTTATTTTGAAAGATTCTACTGTTAAAGCATAGGTTTATAAAAGCAAATTTCACCATGTTGTATTCTTCTGAAAGTCGCACTGGAAGGTTTCATCTTCACGGTGTGTGGCTGCCGGATACCTAACTGGGTCCCCCTTTCCGTAGTTTGTGGGGTCACGTGAGAGACCTGTGCACAAACAGCCGCTGTGGGAGGAGGCTGGTCTTTCTCAGAGCTCTTATCTTGTCCACAGATTTGGAGGAACGTGTAGTGCAAACAGGTGAGGACTCAGAGGTCCCAGGACTTTGAACTGAGTCCTGGGTTCTTTTTCTCACTTGGACACTTGTTTGCTCCGGGCCTGGACAAGGAGCTAAACTTCTTTCCGTTTCTTCATTTTAAAGGAAAAATAATGTTTGCTTTTCCCTCCAAAGGGGCTGTGTGAGGGGCCCATGACGTCCGTCTCCAGCATCATGTAGCCGGTAGCACTGCCCAGCGCATATGAGACCTTCAAATGCTGGCATTATCGTGGGTCCAGGCAGGAAGATGTGCAGACTCATCACCTCCCAAAGGCAGACCAGAAAAGGGAGAGACAATGACAGAAGATCCGATCATCAAACAGTGAGCGATTCTGGCGAGGGAATTTTTCAGATCCTGTACATTTAAGGAAATTCATCCCGGGGAAACCACTGACATGCAGGGCTTAGTAAGAGCTGGTGGAGACCCTTTTCATTTGACTTTGAGCCACTGGGGAGAAATTGAGAATCCTGCAGTCAGCACCCAGGGCCACCTCTGCCAAGGCAGTGAGGCCGGGGCACAGCAAGGCTGAAGATGCAGACTCCCGACTAGCTGAGCAGCCTGGGCAACACCCTTAACTGTCCTGTGATCCGGTCTCCTTCCAGTCAGACTCTGGTGACAGCATCGTGTTTATTTCATAGGGTCGCTGTGGTCACACGAGTCAATAGATGCAAAATGCTGTTACTATTGTAAAAGTCACCAGCATGAGGGACAGACTGGTGGGAGGCGCAAGGTAGGTCCTGGGCTACAGAGAACTGGAGTGACTTGAAAGTAAAAGCATTTGTGCCCCTTTCTGAAAGTCTCTCTCTCTCAGTATGGATGGCTGCATCTCTAGCTGTAGAGTACACCATTTGTATCTGCCCATCTGTGCAGATCTGGCTATTGAGAGATGTGATTCTTTAAAGTTCATCTTCTACAGACAACCAGGAGGAGGAGGAAGGAGGAAGAAGAAGAAGAGGAGGAGGAGGAGAAAGAGGAGGAAAGAGAGGAGGAGGAGGAGGAGAGAGAGGAGGAGGGACAGGAAAAGAATTCAGGCTTGTTTTTTGCTCCAGGAAGGGAGAATACACTCCAGAGGCTCCACAGATCATCTCTGCAGGCAGGATCTGGGGAATTCCGAGGAGACACCAAGAACAGGGGCTGTTCTGACCTGTATGTGGCGAGAAAGTGGTCATTCCAGCCATCTGCTGCTCTCAATTCAGGAGCTGGGAGACACAGTCGGGCCCAGGGTCACAGGTAAGAGAGCGGCCAGCACTCAGAGGGGAAAGATCAGTGATGGTTTCTGCAGCTGTGAACTCTTCCATCCCTTGCAGAGGGACATCGTGAGCTCTCTCTTCCCCAAGTGAGGTACGGGAGCTGTTCTGTTAGAAATATCACAGAGTGGTTTCCAACAGGGCTGCTGTCCTTTCTCACTAGGGTAACATGGTGTGTGTGTGTAGTGAGGTGTGGGGGTGGTTCAAAGTAAGAAGATAAGAGTTACTCATGCCATTGAGGGCAAACCTGGATAAATCATCTGGCTTCACTTGTTTCTAATTTCCTGCTTTCCTCGCTGATGTTAGAAGTCACCTGGCTGAATGATAAAGCATTCGAATCTCACAAGCTCCCTTACAGATTACATCTCTGCCCACCGTCACTGTAGGCTGTTTAAATTGCTTTGCAGGAGTTTGTGTAACTCGAACAGGAAACCTCCAGCCCTTTCACTTGGGGCCCCCGTGCCAGCGTCCCAGGGTGACTTTTCCACCCCAAAGAGTGAAAGCTCCACGCGAGAGGGCGCTAAGCCGCCACTTTCTGAATTCGTGTCCTGCGCTGTGAAGAGCCACGCCGTTTGATTGCGCACGCGCAGACTGTGGTGCGGGAATATTTCCCTGCCTCCGGTCACCTGTCTCCAAACTTTAAACTACCCAGTTTCTTTGTCCTATAAACATCTCTAAGCCTCTGGGAGGGGGTCTGAGATTTGGGGATTAATACCTGGTGTGTTAGATTTGCTAGAACCAATGGCTATAAGAGAGCAGATTTAATAGAGGACATTTATAGACTACAATATTCACCCAGAAGCCATACACAGGAAGGTGCCAAATGTCCATCTAGGCACTGAAGACCCGAAAGATCCAACCAAGGGCTGGGAGCCCACAGCACTGTCCCATGTACGTCTGTGTCTGCACATGATGGCTGGAGCCAGGATACGATGCTCGCAGCAGAGATGACAACCAGAGCTCCTCCGAAGCAACAGCAGCCATCCTCGATGACAGCAAGGCCCCAAGCGCCTTTCCTGATGAGGACAGCCGAACCCCCTCCGGAAGAACCAGCCGCAGCAGAGCTTCTCCTGGGAAACAGCCCACCAACTAGCCACAGCTCCCACTCTGTCTTATGTTGCATCAGCAACAACCCTCAGGTGGCTCTCGTACGCCCAGCATCACACCAGCTCAGTCCAGCTGGGCGTTCTGGCTCAAGCTGACCATATTAGGTCCACCACACCTGGGAAGTAAAGTTGTTTTGTTTTTTTTTTCATTAGTGGGGACTTGAACCCGGGCCTTGAAGATGCTAGGTAAACCGTCTACAACTGAGCTACAGCCCTGTTTTCAGAGAAGCTTGTTTGGGTGGTTGACTTGCTGTGCGGCGGGTAAAGCAGCTCTTGGTAACACAAAGCCTTCATACCTGCCAAGCTGGGCACTTGGTGCACGCTAACGCTGAGCCACAGAGCAGCCCTCCCTGGAAGGTGAGACCCCCGTTCTCCAGATGCCAACAGTGAAGTTCACGAGAGCACGGCTGATCGGCAGTGTGGACTGGATTCCAAACCGCACCGCCGAAGCCCTTCGCCCTCCCTGCTGGCCTCTTCCTGGCCCGGTCTGTCACTCTCGCCGGGTCCCTTTGTGCTTCCTAAGCTGCTCCAAAAACACCTCTCTCCTTTCACGCCCTTGCAATGATGGTTAAAGCCCCTCGCCCCAAAATGCCACTTACAAATTATAAACCATTAATGCCTGAGCTGAATTTAGTTCCAGGCAGACTATCCTGGCTTGCTTTGTCTCCTGAAATGTCTCCACAGCACAGATAAGAAAATCCACATCCAGGAGCTGGGGATGGGACAAGCTAGCGATCAGGAGCTGGGACTCTGGTGCTTTCTGGACACTGCTAGTACAGTTCCTTCTCCGTGCCGCCTGCCTGTCAGCCTTGTACACAGTGTGATGTAATGATACCCTAAGAGCCCACAGGTAGACTGTCAATTGTTATTAGTCTCAGTTTGCAGATGAGGAACGGAGGACTTGCTCAAGGTCACCTTGCAGCCAAGCGGTGGAAGGAGAGCTCAAAGCCGAGGCTTCTTGATGCTGAGCTGTTTATGTATATCAAACCCAGCGTGTGTCGTACATAGCTCTCTATTTCTAGCAGAACTTGGAACAATAACCTCAGAAAGCCAACAGATAGGGTCCCTCTCAGCATGACATGGGCACTGCCCTCTGGGGGAAATCAGTCCACAGATGCCACAGTGCGGACAGCAGAGCCAGAAGAGGAGATTCTGTGGGTGACCAGGTCACCGAGAGCACGTGGGTCAAGACCAGGCCAGTGTCTGCCAACTCAAAGAGGCTTCACTGATCATGGTGCACAAACCTCTAACTTGTGCCTGGAGAGCAGAGGCTGAGATTTATAAAAACAAAGTTTTGTATTTCCCCTTCCCAGTTTGCATGTGGTCTCCCGGATTGCAGACTGTTCAAGGATTTGGCCTCCAAAGTGCACTGCAAGTGATCCTCTGTCCCCAAATCTTAGGATTCAGCTGATGAGAGGGGGAGTCAGAAACATTAGTGGTTATGATATGATTTTCTGAGTCTTAGACATGCCACAGTCGCCTACCGCAGTGTTTCTTGTTGTTGCTCCCGGCTCCCGGATGGATACAATCACTATTGGTAGCTCTGTCTGTGATTCCATTATGTCACTTAGAAGGACGCGGCGTGGCTTTTCCAGTTAGATACTGAAAGAGGGTGGACCCTTGGTCTCCCACAGCTTATCTGAGAATCTACTTGAAATCAGAATATATGGGGTGACTCAAGGCCCTGACTACTCAAGGACTTAGGGGACCTGTGTCTCCACATGTAAAACAAAGGAGGATGATACTCACATGTTGACAAAGTTCGGAGAACAGTGACTTCAAATGTGATGAGGTTTGGATGTACTGTGGGGCTGATCAGGCTGTTCATCAAAGGACAGAGATTAGACAGCACATTTCCTCTTGAGGCTGGAATTTTTATCTGACTTGTGTAAGCATAGTGGTAGGTCAAACCTTCACTTAACGCACAATTATGAGCTTAAAGTGTCAGAAAGGGTTACCACCTAGAATAAGCTCAGACTTGAAAAGGATGCAAACTCAGTATTAGGAAAATATGAAGGGAAATTACAAGGGGGGTTTTAAGTTTTATTTGAGCAAGAAGAACAAGGAAGTGATTTGCCACTGCCGGGGGCAAGTGATGTCATGTTGACAGATTGCAGAGAGGAAGCAGAACGTCCTGTACCGCATCTCTGTGGAGAAGCTGTTCAGAGAGACAAAGACAAGTCAGTGGAAGCTGATGATTTGTTGGGGATTTTTGAAAAAGAGGTAGCTGGTCCAGTGGAGCTGATCAAAGGTAGTGTGGTCTCTGAGGCTGGGGCACATTAGGGGGGAACAGAGAAAGAAATTCTTACCTGCTTAAAATGATTTGTGTGCAGTCATAGGCAGTATGGAAGTACCAGAAGGAAGGAAGGAAAAAGGAAAGGATGGAAACACATATTGATTTAGACTCTGCATGCTATAGGTCAGCAAAGCTAATGGTGGATGAAATTCTAGGACAGTATATTAAAAAGATGGCCACGATGTAAGGATACAGCGATCCCACGGAGACACAGTGATTTCAGTGGGACTGCATCTGGTTCGTTAGAGCAAGACCATCTGGATGAAGCTCATTGCCTTGATTAATGAGTTTACTGGAGAGGCGTGAACAGTGAACACTGGTCTGGGCGTGGTAGTGACCAAGGGTCCTGTGACAATAGCCTTACAACAAAAGTAGGAAAGTTGTCCGTGTTGATGGATATGCAGTTGGGCGCACCGATGTAGCTCTAACATGCCAGCTAAGGCTCCGTGGGTGGAGATCTTGAGCAGTCACACTGTGCGCTGAGATTCTCTGATTTCACATTTTTACAACTATCTGAAGAGATTTATACAGTGCGCAAATCGTAACTGTGAATTGTGATATAAAGCTGATATTTATGGGAGAAAAGAAGCAATACGTACAAACAGAGAATTCAGACTAGTCTAGTAGAATTAGACTACTCAAATGGTTCTGAGAGAATGGGGTGAAGGACCTAGTGTACTCTGTCTAAACCTCGGTTTTCTCACTTGTAAAATAGGGATGATATTATGATTTTTTTCCATAGGATTGCTATGGAGATCCAATAAAATAATGGATTAAAAAGAAACATATTTAACTCTGTTTATTTTGGGCGAGTTTGTTTCTTGGGGTATTTTTGAGACAGGGTCTCGCTATGTAGTTCATCTAGCCTTGAACTCACTATGCAGCACAGGCTAGCCTTGAGCTTGTGACGATCCTCCTGCCTCAGTCTCCAAGTGCTGGAATTGCAAGTGTGTGCCACCACGCCCAGCTAACTCTGTACTTATCACGTGGTTAGTGCTCAACTATTGTTTTCTTTGAAACTGCTAATAATACAGTTTCAGGCAATAAAAAGTACAAAACAAAACACACACAAAAAGTCTAGACTTAGATCCAAAAATCAACCTCACATACTCGGAACCAGGAAGGTACAAGTAATGGAGATTCCTAAGACAGGTCCATAGGTGTTTGGGTTGACCTTAAACTCAGTATGAACCCAGAGTGTCTCTGTGATTAACAAGGATTCTCTAGTGTCTAGAACAAGGAAGGTGGCTAGTCCTCCTGCCCACTTGAAGCTCCTCACACTGGGGTCCTGAATTCTGATGGGGCCACACACCTTCACAGGTCCAGCCCTCGCCACAGATCAGCGTCACCTCCTGAGCTCAGATGACTACCAAGATCTCTGCGCCCTGACACAGAAATACTGCTTAAATTCAGTATTGGCCATTAAGATTTGAGATCCTTCCAGGACTGTGATGGGATTTGAAACTCAGACATTTAAAAAATGACTAAGCAAAAGCCCAGGGTTTCTTTAAGACAGGCAGAGAGGTATCATGGAATAATTGAAGGACTGTGATTTAGAAGGATAAGATTGCATTTTCCTGCACCCAAAGGGTAAAACTGCACCACTGTATGAGTTTACAAGGAAGTAGATATTTGTTCAATGTAAGAATAAAATTATAAACAATTAAGTTTTCTAGAAAACTAAATGAGTTATTTTGGGAAATTATGAAACTCTCGTGATTGTGTTTTTCAATTTTTTATATTTATTTTCTAGGAATGTTAGAGATGATATTGTATACATAAAAAGAGTCAGTATGTTTTAATTAATACATTTATGATTTTATTAAAATTTGTTTTTGCTGTTAAAATTGACCATCTAAACAGCCTGAGGTTAAATGTTGGTGGTTCTAAAGACTCCTGAGATGTGTTGCTACCTCTAACACTGTTCTGGTTCCTAACTCCAACCTCTGCTGAGAAGCCCAGTGATAAGGATGCTGTACTATCAGCCAGGAAATTGCAGAATGCAATTCCATATTGCATCAGTCTGCTTTCTGTTACTATAACAAAATTCCTGGGACTGGATAATGTATAAATAAGAAAGGATTATTTGGCTCACAGTTTTGGAGACTGAAAGTCCAAGATCATGCAGACCTATCTGTTTGGCTTCTGATGAAGGCTTCCTTGGCTCTGTCACAACATAGTGGAAAAGCCAGAGGGAGAAAGCCCTGTGCAGAGGAGAAACACAGTGAAACAGGAAGCCAGCGGGATTCAGGGACCAGGTTCACTGTTTTTATAGCAACCTGCTTTCCAGGAACTAACCTGGGTCCCTGGAGAACCACATCTTTATGGAGCCTTGAACTCATGGTGATCCTCCTGCCTCAGCATCCTAGGGTGATGCCCTCAATGACCTCTTTACCTCCCACAGGGGCCCATCTTTTAAAGTTCCCCCACCTCTCGATATCACCACATTGGGGTCCAAGTATGCAGTACACGAGCCTTTGGGGAACACCCTCAAACCACATCCATCTATGGCAACCATTCTCCAGCCTGGGGGAGACTATAGTTGCGGTAAACAAACCTCAGAGCTGCAGAGCACAGTGACAGTGAAATGTGGAATCCTAAAATCCTCAGTCATTCTCTTTGATTTTCTGACTATTCCAATCTCAGACAGGCAGATTGAATCCTCCTGAGGGTACTTTCATAGATAAAGTCTTCGTTACATCACAGGAAATTTCTGATCCCCCACCAATTCCCCATTAATCTGAAAGCCGTCACCACAACTGAATTCCATCAGGTAACTGTTTGGAGAGTCCCTCACCCATTATGACAACTGAGGATTAAATTCGTGCCCCAGGGCTCAAAGTCCTGGAATGCCATTTGTGTAGGCCACTCCTTTCTGTTCCTATTCTTAGAGTGTTGCTCATTGTGAGTGTGAATAACATTTCTGTGCTAATATGTCTGCATCACTGTCAGTAAATGATTATTAGTTCATCAAAAAGAGGGCCAAGTGCGTTGGCAAAGAAGGAAGGTTTATTTCATCCAGGTTATCCCTCAGTAATCAGAGAACAAGGGCTACCACAAGAATTCTGTGAAATTCTGACCTATCTCTTTGTTTCAGTGCCAAAGACAGAGAGGGAGAAGGGCCTTTCCTTTTAACCCTTGAACTTAGTCTCATGACAATTTGTTTTTAAAATTATGAAAAGTTTTTCAGTACTAAGTTACCTAGTAAATGGGGAGAGTTTCTGTTTCAACAAGATTACTCAACCTTTTTGTTTATTTGTGTGTTTTCTTCCACTCTACATAACTTTCAAAATAATTGACTAGTCTTGGCCAACCTGGAATGCTACCAAAGGATATTAAGATACTGTATACTTTCATCATTTCATTTGGGTTAGATCATTCATCATGAGTCAAAATGGGCCCAGGGTAGAATTCGTAAGTATGCTTAGGACATTTTGGGTTTTTAACAAATACTTGTTGAGTTTGTAAATAATTCTCTTAACATTAATAATTAAAATGTGTATTCATACCTGTGTTTGCCTATGCAATTCACTTTATTCTAGGAGACTTCTGTAGTTCTGTGGCTGTGTTTCGAGTTGCTGTGTTAGCTTCCATCACTGTGACAAAATACCTGAGAGAAACAGCTCAAAGACAGAAAGCTACATTTTGGCTCACGGTTTCAGACCATGGTCAGGTGGCTCTCTTGCTTTTAGGCCTGTGCCAAGCAGAAGTGTGGTGGTGGAGGGTGTGGCCCAAGAAAGCTGCCTGCCTCATAACAGCCTGGAAGCAATGAGAGAGGGAAAAAGCTAGATGAAAGGAGGGTGGTGACAAGGTATAGTCCCCAAGGGCAGGTCCTATGACCCATTCCCTGCATTTAAGTGCTACCTCCTAAGTTCCATAGCTGCCCCATACCATCGAATTATGAATTCATCTCTGGTTAATGCCCTGATGAAGTTAGAGTCCTTGTGCGCCAATCACCTTCTAAAAGCACCGACTCGGGACACGTGAGCGAGATCCAATAACAGTCGCTCCCTTACTATCCTGTCTCTCATTTCACAGTCACTAACAGTTGAATCCCAGTTTTTAGGGCAATCATGTACCCAGGAACATATGCTGGCCGCTAGGTGGAGCCCGGAGACACAATTCTGATGGATGAGACTTCTAACCTGTGCCAAACTTCTAGGAAAGCTCTCGGATTTCTTGTACATGGGAATAGAAATGGGGTCCTCTGCCCCATTTTCCCTGTCTTAGATTAGTGTCTGAAGGATCCATCCTGTGAAGCTGGGGAAAACCCATGAGAACTACAGATGTTGGCCCTGGCATGAAAGATTTGCTTTTTAGAAAAAGAGTCACAACATACATAAGATTTGTGCAGTATGCATATACTGTATATAGTTTTCTGATAGGACCGAAAGACTGTCTAGAGCCAGGAGAGGTTGACGACCACATCGTGTATTCGGACAAATAAATGAAGAACATTCTGGCTTTAATGACTGAGCGGTAACAACTCTTAATGTATTCTTAGAACTTCTCCTCCTACTCAGATTGTAGAAAGGAACAACAAAGACAGAACTCAGAGGAGGGCCAGACTTACGGGGCAGCTAATAATCACATGAAAACTGAATGCATACTTCCGTTCTATGCAGTGACCAATTCTTACCTAAAAATGTTAGCTCAAGCCTAAAAGCACTGTGATTAAACTCAAGAAACAGAAATAGTAGAAAATGAAGATACTTCATTTCTTTGTACTTCATTCGGTTCACAGTGTATGTGGTGGTACTCAACTGGGAGTAAAAACTACAGCAGGGTTTTTCCCTGGTTAACTCAGAATTTCTATTGACTTCCTTTCTGGTCATTCTATGATCTTTTAGTAAGGTTATAAATCTAATTTTTGGTGGCATGTTGATCCTAAAGAATCACATTTAATTTCTCTAAAGCAAAGATGAACGATTTTTTTTTCTGTAAAAAGACAGAAGTGTTTTGGGCTTTGTGGAGCACTAAAACTCCATTGCAGTTACTTTGCTGTACCACTGCGGTGGGGAAGCAGTTCATGATAGGAGAAATGATTAAGTATGTTTGTGTTCTGATAAAGTATTTTTTCCCAAATTAGATAGAGAGCTGGGTGTTGGCGATGGGTCTAGCAGGTCAGCCCCTATTATAAAATAACTTCAAGATAAATTTCAGCTCTCTGGGTTGGACTCAGCTACTCAGCCCATGCTTCCCTGATCTTTCACTCTATGAAGCAGGTGTGATGTAACAACTTTTGTCAGGTTCTAGAAAAGCCAAGTTAGTTTAGAAAAATAAAAGCACATTCATAGAAAGAGGAAGAAATGAGGGAAGGCAAAATATAAAGTGTTACCGTATTGAGTTTATAAATTCATTTATATTGTTAGGTCCTTTATAATCTTTTCAGAGTCAAGAATTGTAGATTCCTAAAATTTTCTAGTCGGAAGGAAATTGACCAAGACCTATACTTCCTTGTCAGAAGAGCGAGCTGTGGAATCCAGGTACTTGGAATCCTAACTGAGCTCTGTTTTCACAAACACCACTGGCTCCACTTCTGAAAGAATCACACTTTTCTAGCACACAGGAAGAAAAGGAGATGGCTCCTAATACAGAGATTCGTTGGTGCCTTCAGAGTAGATACAGTATTGTTGTAAAATTAAAGCATGCTGTTAGTATTAGAAAAATTGTCCTTGAATTTTGCTTTCGTGTTCTAGGAGATTTTGTAGGGGGAGCACACCCAGATTGTCCAGTTACTGCCAACTTCTCATCACAAAGCTTGCCAGCTTTTTGTAGATTCAGTGCTTCTTTTGGAATGGAACTGAAGCCCAGAGCTGTGAGCAGTTAGAGGCCCTGGTCCCAGCTACAGAGCTCAGCATGGTTCTTCTCCAGCCGCTCTCCCGGAGCACCTCACACTGGGGCTCACACCTCAGCAGAGTCCTGGGGGCTTCCGGATGCCGGGCCCCAGGCCGCAGGGTGACTGCCAACTTGCCACACACAAAGGACGTCTCACAGATGAATGGCTGATGGGTGAAAGACCGGGGGAAATAATGGGTGCCAAATCTCTGGGAAGTACGAAAAAATGGGGTCATTCATTTTCTTCCAGTCAAATGACATTTATGCTCATTCCCAGCTCCTGATTTTAAGGCCTGTTCAAAGTTCTCAGTCTTCGGGGCTGCAGCCCTGCGGAGTTAGTATTTGTACTACTGCCCTCTGTTGGATAGAAATTGAATTTCGTTATAGTTTCCCGTGTTTTTTACTGACCAGTTTAAGTAAATCAGAAGTTTGTGGTGAGCTGTAGTCCAGCAGGCTCCCAACCATCTGTGCAAAGCCAAAGTTCCTGAGAACTACATTTGTCCCGTATTGACTGTTGGGAACACTGATGGCCACCGTGATTCTAAAATCAGTACATTCTACTTTACATAATAGATGAGTTACGAAAAATGCTAAGGCAAAGATTTCCAAACTTCCTCCTCCTCCTCCTTGATAGCATAGTATTCAGCAACATCTTCACTAAGTTTAGGACAGTCCCTGTAGCATCTCCCCAGGAAAAAAAAAAATAACACTCTACAAAGCCCTATTTGAAAAAACCCACTCCGAGGCATGTCTGTGTTGAAAGAAACCTTAAGATTTCTTTTCTTTCTTTCTCTGTTTAGAAATGCTTATTTTAATACATTGATTTCCAAAAGGTGAAGCATTTTTATCTCCTAAACCAATGGTAGCAATTTCATCACATCCACAGACAAAAATTCTGCCAAATTCCTGTAGCTCAGGGATTCCTAATATGACAGTATGTAGTATGGCAGTTGTCAAAGGAAATGGGAACATTCTAGAAGGTGTGGAAGGTGGAGGACTCTATACTTGTCCACACAAGGTGGTCTCTGGGGCTATCTTCTGCCACGCCCACTGGTGTTCATTCAGTACTTGTTTAGTGATACAGCCCATTAGCACCTTTGTAGATTTACAGATTAAATTATTTTGTTGTTTACCAATAGTAGATCTATCTCATAGGAAAGATCTACTATAAGTAAGGACCAAAACTTTTAACAAGGTAAAAGAATTAACTTATAATCAGAGAAATATAACAGCCACGGAGCGTTCTCTACCATCGTGCACCTTCTGGACATGCTAACCCATTAGCCTGAGACCAGTAAGAACAGAAGTCCAAAAACTCAAATTTACTGGACCATTTCCGAAGAGAGGAAGAGATGCATTATTATAGGGAAGGGTGGACTTCAAGTGTGAATTAAATGAACCAGTGTTTTGATAGGTTCAAGGAAGAGTAGGGCTGTGAGTGAAGGTTCAGCACCAAGTCTGGATCATGACATGAACTTCAGACTCCGTTTCCTTGGAAACCACATACTTAAAATTGATGTGGTGTACTCTATCTAGACCCTCCTCATCTGAAGTTGTCCATCTGGAAGCTGGGCTGCTTCACCTTGTCAAAATAACTGGGATCTTCCAGGTGGCAATGGCCTCTTCCATTCCTGCTGAACCATTCTAAGCAGCAAAGTTTCTGGTGGTCTTTGATGATAGAAAAAAAAAATGTTTCTCTATGGTAAGAAAGCAGTCAGCCCTCAAAGAAGAGGGTTATATGACACTTTCTAGCTTGGCATTTTCTTGGGGGAATACTGTGTCCCATAAACTTGGCTGCTATTTTTATCATGTCTTTTATTTCAACTTGATGGGTGTCTGGACATATGTTTCCTTTCTCGGGGCTGGCAAATGACTCAGTTAGGTGGCTGAGCATGTGGGCAGGCCACCACAGCAAGATCATTGGTATCCCCAGTGTCGGGCCAGGAAAGACAGTCACCCTCATTTTGGCCTTGACTCTTCCTCCCCTTCTCTTCTTCCATCCTCCTTAGGTCCTTCCTCGTTTTCCCACATGAAGAGCAGAGAAGGCGGAGGGTGTCAAAAATTCTTTTCTGAGATATTCTCCCTTTATGTGCTAGTTTTTTCTTCTTTTTCTATGGCCCATTTTGTGTGAGAGAGGATCCAGGACCACAAGCTATTACTTCCAAATTATTGGGAGAGACACACACCACAGTTTGCCCTAAAATATAGCTGACAAAAGGGTTATAATTTTGGCCAAAATCAAAGTTTGGCGGGATTATAATTTTAGAAAGCACTCAAAGCTCATCTAGTTTAGCACTCTCATTTTAGAAGGGGAAAAAAGTAGAAGATCAAAGAAGCAGAATAGCTAGCATCAATTTCAAGGGCTCCCAAGCCTCACCTGATACTGAAGAGGTCTGCCCAGCCCCGGAGCTGAGCAATGGGAGCGAGTGAGCCCATGGCTGGTAGCCATCTCTGACAGACCCTGGGTCCAAGCGCTTCCTGGGCAGAGGAGATAGCAGGCTTGGCTATGGTCAGCTCGGAGGTGGGTAGCCAAATATCTGTCTCCCTTCTCGGCTGAGCCAAAGGAAAACACTGAAAACAACTTCTAAGGAAACTTGTCTATCTCCCATTTACTGACTAACACGGTAGTTTGTTTATTGTGGATTAACGCTTTGCCAAACTCGGTGAAAATGATGTTTTCAGCCCTTCGGCAATATTTTTTAAGTAGATGCTTATATGTAAACACTTTTCTTTTTCAAAATGTATGGGAAAGTTAATAAGTGACTCTCGATTATCTTCTAAATCAAAGGTTTTCCTGATGTAATTTCTACATAATTTTCTGAAGTTTCCAAATGGTGTAGAGCTGAAATCCCCAGGGCAATTCTGCCCATGGATAGGCTGGATAAACCTGGACTTCCCAAGTGATGTCACCGTGACAGCCTGGAAACCAAGCACTTCAGGGTCAGGCCAGCACTTCCAGAGATAGTGTATGAAAACAAGTGAGATCTGTGCAAGACGTTCTCTCTGGAATAATGGAGCCCGCTCTTGTTAAATACCTGTTACTGCATATTGGAAATGAACTCGGAACATGTCTTGCTATGGAGCGTTTGAATGTTTGGAAAAGAGCATTATGAAAACCATCAAGAAGTTCAAAGTGTGTGTGTGTGTGTGTGTGTGTGTGTGTTTGTGTGTGTGAAAAATAATTTTAAACATCAAAAATATCTAGGAGAAAATCCAACAGTTAGACACTGTTGCCTTTTTGACTGTGTAACTGAGGAGATGGGAGATTTTCATTTTTTACTTTACGTTTTCTTGTGATTGCATTTGTTATAAGTAGCATCACTGTATTCATAATTTAAAAACTGACTTTAAGAAAGAATAGCCAGGTTTTAAAACATGACAAATTGGAGTATTCCCCTTTCAAATATTCCCTACTCATCCAGAGTAGTGCTCCCTCCCCTCTTTCTTTCTTTTCCCCCTTTTCTCACGTTCAAATAAATCTCCCGTCTTTATTTTACCAAAGGGAAAAAAAAAATCAAAAAACCAAAAACACGACAAATCTCACTTGACTCGTAACTTAGGTATGAATGAATATCATTAACACTGGCAGAAACAATCATATGAATTGTTTTTAATTTCAGTACCAATGGCTTCCCAAAACTTTTTCTGACACGTTAAGGTGTAAAAGGATTATACCGAACGCTCTAATATTTGTATTTTATTATATAGTATATACAATAGTGTAAGATTAGAGGCTCTAAATTTGTCAGAAGTTCACTCTATTTGTGAACAATCATTCATTCATATTTGAGCACCTACTGTGCTTAAGACTTTGAGGTAGGTATTAGAAACAAACATTAAAAAAAAGGTCATGGTCCTTCACCTTGAAGAGCCGGCGTTCTCTTGGGGTGGACCGGTGCTCAGCTGATGGCTACACTCTGAGGAGGAGGGCAGAAGGTGTGTCTTGGAGGCGGCAGGGATTCCTGGCTGTGCCACTGAGGATGAGGAAGCGCCTTGGGAGCTGACGTCAACTTGAACTTGAGGGATAAAAGGTTCCCAGGCAGCACACGAGGGTAAGTACATTCCAGTCAAAACAAACAGTGTGACTGAAAGAACCAACTTGCCAAAGTTTCTAGCACAGAGTGAGAGCGATGAGAAGGGTGAAGACCTGCTGTGAGTATTAGTTTAGCTTGCAACAACTAATTTCCTCTGGAAAATGCTCCCAGATCATTAAGCTGGTCCTCTGGTAAGGGTGCTTGAATGATATAACAGCCACTCTCCTAGGCACATTAAATTATAAGCAATATATCCCTCTATATAACATTTTAGGTATATTTATATATATATATGTATGCATGTAGATGCTTGTTAAATGCAGCAGTGATCCTTCTATAATTGAGAGTCAGAAAAATATGAAAGAAAAATTGAATTATTATTATTCAGCATGTTGAGATGTACCCAGCTAGTTGATACCTTACTAATGTTTAGATGAATAATGAAATAATGACAATACATTCATTAATTATTATGTACTTATTGTATAAAATAAATTTTCTTTCCTTGTACTTGAGTCAAATTGATAATTATGTTGTGATGATTCAGATGTTCATTAAGTTTGTATTCTATCAAGAGTTATGCCTGACAACACAATGTTGGCTGAATTGTTTTTCTTAGTTTGGTTGAGTTTCAGTTTGGATCAATTCTATTCTCTTGCAGCAACAGGAATTGCCATTATAATCCTTAATACTAGATTTGGGATGAAAAATGAAACTTTCATGTAATGTTTAATCATTATAATGGAACTACGTAAACAAAATAGTCATGACCATAAAATCTATTAGAAGCTTTCTAAATTTCACTTTACTATCACAAAACCCTCATGGCCTCTTATAGCAATACCCATACAGAACTTCTTGCTTTCGTTTCTTTCGAAATTTCAGTGGCATAGTAGCACAGAAATGAAAATAACAGTAATATACTATTCAACTTACTGAAATCTCTCTTGGCATAAGACTGTATCTGGACCGATAATGTATTGAGAAATTGATCTCTAATAGAAATTGTTTTAGAAATTATGGGTATAGCTCCTTTGTAGGTGTGCAAACCTTCTAGTTTCTTTTTTCTTTATTGGAATGCCACTTTTGTTATTTCACCTGCCATTTCCCTCAATTTAGAAAAATAATCCATTTTCTCTAAAACTTTTAAAGATACACTTTGAATTCTTCTAAAAGGTAACCAAAAGTAATCTTGAGGCAGGAGATCAGGGCGCGGCAAAGCTGGCTGGGGAAATGGGCATGAACTTCCAGTTACAAAATCCCGGGACCCAAGCGCAGGACAGTTCCCAAGGCTCTGCACGTGGAACCAATCATAAGGCTGTCTTCATTTCTTCCTTCCAGAGCTAGAGCAGGTTTCTGGCAGGGCAGCCTAGACCTGACGTCAGCCTGAGGAGTGGGAGATACAAAAGGACAGTTGTTATTGCCCTCAGGGCTACTGTGTTCTTTCCCAGTGGTCTTCCCTCATGCTGTAGAGTGCACTTCTTTTCCTACTTTTACTTGCCCCAAATTCACTCTGCAAAGCACTTTTCTTTTCCTACCTTTAATAAATATAAAACCTTGTTACCTTTTGCATTGGACCAATCAATTCTTTTCTCAGGAGAGAAAGAACCTAGAAATCGCCTTTAGAAGGAGACACTAGCACTCCTAAACTGGGTAACAATCTGAATTTCTTGGAAGCCTTTGCTAATATAATTAGAAGCAAGTAACAGTTCACACCAAAGAACGAAATACAAGAGTGATTCATTTTCTATCAAATAATGATTTTTTATACTGTATTCAAAATCTACTATTTTGCTTTCCTAACCCAGAGTACTTTGTATATCTTGCTTAAACAAATCTAATTGATATAACAGCACTTAGCTGGCATTCTCATTTTGTGTCCGAGTATAGTGGCATTTTCAGGGCAGACCTGGAAAACATCTAATGATAATTGAATTATTCTACGGAATGTCATCACTACTAAATTTTAACACAACGGATTCTGTCTCAGTGGATAAATTCACAAACTGTCATAATTCTAATCAAAATTAGTTAAATCAAGCTGAGTTTTGAGTTTTGTAAATTTAATAAAATGTAACTTTTTGATAAGAACGAAACTATTTGCCATTTTACCATTCAAGTAAAATAGTTGCCAATGAAGAATCAGCACTATGATTAACGGATGCTGTAGACCTACATACCTAGAAAATTCAAAGTAATCCGAATTGCTTCATATCACAAAACGTTTCTCAGCTGCCGTGAGGAGCCACGAAGAATACCACATTAAAAACATGAGTGTTTCTAGGACCACAAATGGTATCAGGAACAGAAATAAGAGAATAGATGGGTAGGGTTTCACTGTCGGAGGGACCTGCTTTACTGACGGTGTCTGAGAGAAGCATCTGACAAGACAAGTTCATTAACGTGTCCTTTTCTTCCTTATGTGAAGGCAACTCCAGGCTTCCCTACAATCTAAAGCAACGTTTGCTTCAAACCTCAGCAGGAGCACGCTCTCTAAATCCTCATGTAATTCAGCCGCCTCCAGTCCAGGTCCTGCAGCAAGACATAAAGAGAAACACTGTCCTGAAGATGTAGGATTGAAGCTTGTGTGCACCAACTACCTGGAGAATCCGCATGACAAAGACGCTACACATGTCCTTTAATAAATTTATTTTCTTCATGGATTTGTCATCTACAGGGTCCTCCAATGCAGGGAGCTCAGGGCAGGGCTCAGCCTTGCCTGAGTCTAAGGAAAATGTTGGCTGGGTCGTTTGGATTTCTCGACTCAAGATTTTGGAATTCGGAGCTAACTCTTGGGAGCTGAGCCATGTTCACAGCAGAGGAACAGACTTTCGCTTCGTGGACATTCCTGGATCTTCCGGAGCTAGTGTGTGGGGGTGGGTGGGGCTTCATCCATGGGTTCAATGAGATATGTCAGTATGTTTTAAGAAATGCCCTTTTTGTCCACTAGCTTGTTTGGTCTTGTCACATGTAGCCTACAGACTCTGCAGTAAGGTGTTAGTCTATGTGGGTAAGAGGAGATAAAGCTGGAGTTTGCTGGACCTGGATCAAAAGTGACACCAACATCCTCACATCATGGGAAAGGAAACACAGCTCATGAAACACGCTGTTTCCTTAGTCTCTCAGATTGCCTTGGGATCAGTCTATAAAGGTCTCTTTTAGCACTTTCCATTATTTCACGCATAATTAGATGATGTCATTGGCTAAGCAGGTTTTATTATGATAGCTTTGGCATGGGCGGAATGAGAGAATAGGAGCTGTGACTGTCTCCTTTATTGTCCTGTCAGACTCTTAGCTCTGGTGAGATGACTGGGATGCTGGAGACTCACTCATCCCAAATTTGTTCATGTCAAGTCTTTCTTGTTTCCGAGAGGCAGAAGTGGTGCCGTGAACAACCTTTCTCCACCATGATCATTGCGTCTACAGGGGGAATGACAAATCCTGACAGATAACACACTCCGTCTGCAAGACATTTACAAGTGAAGCTGGAGAATTCTGCGGGTTTCTGCAAAGCTATACGTAAATTTTCTTGCATCTATTCCCTAACAATGCTGCAAGCTATGTGGCATCATCTACAAACTATCCCTCCTTGTCTCTTCACACAAATTATTTCAGAGTTTTTGCTAATGTTCAGAAAACAACTGTTCAACATAGCATAGCACAGAGTGACCAGTAGTTACACACTGGAGAGTGCCTTACAAGTATACTGGGATATTTGACTATTCATAAGCTATTTTTATATTTTTGTCCTTACGTTTATGAGAAATGGTGTTGCCAAACTTCTTTGCCACATAAAGTAAGTTCTTTCTTCTTTAAGCTAATGCAGCAAAGACT